>JAUIMM010000035.1:12922500-13422828 GCA_031769625.1 Taudactylus pleione
CAGACCACACACATCTATATCACCATCTCAGCGGTTGCCTTAGCTCTGTTTGCTGATTTTGGAAATGGACAACAGCTCTCCTTTCCTGTTATACGGCTTTCACACATGTACTTTTCTGTATCAGTCACTGATATTCCTGTGACCATCCCATTAAATAGTTTCTGAGCAGTCATATCCAAGATGACCTAGCCATTTGTGTTCCATAAACTGTCAAAATTCATCACTGCATAAAAAGTTGTGTGTCAAGGACATATAATTTATATCATTGGGTACCTGTTGCTATTACAGACCTTTTTTTGTTCCTTACATGCACTTTCCTTTTGTGAATTGGACTCTGTTACCTCTTTGCTCTGAGACACTGATGAGACTTTTTCCCATGTCCGCTACATAAAGCACGTTAGATTTCAGTAACTTTGATTTTATATTGTGTAGCTGTAAGCACATTTCCAATTTCTTTATTATAGGAGCACAAGTAGCTAATGTAGTGAACCAACTGTTCATTGCAGCTGAAATGGCTGGTAGTTTCTGAGTCAATATACCAGCAAACCTTTTTGTAGCTGTCTGTGACACTCAAACCTAAACTCATCTTTGTTGTAGAACTTCTTATTCTGCATACTGTAGCATTTACATTCTTTCATTTCAATTCAGATGCTTTGTGACCTATTGAGTTTGAAATTTCTGGGTTTCTCACTTTTAGGGCCCAATGTAATAGGGTGAGAGTTTAGAAAATGTGAGAGTTTTCTCACACTTTTTAAACTCGGCCAATGTAATAGAGTCTGAAAACAAAGCAAAAGAGCAAACTCAAATGTTTTTCAGACTCAAAAAACTCCCACAATTTAAAATCTCATCCAGATATTTTCCCATTTTAAAGATAAAACTAGACCAATGTGAGAGTTTACTGCTAAACTCTCATGTTTTCTAAACTTTCACCCTATTACATTTGGCCCTTACTGTGTAAGGCACTATTCTCAGCAGTTAACTCAACGGGCACACATTCTTGGAACTGTAGCAGTTTTGTCCTGACAATTTATGTATTTAGCTTGGCTGCGTCTTCTAATGCCAAAACCAGAAAGTGTTAAGTTCTGTAGCATTGTCATGGCGATTTCTTTGTCATCTACCTGGACTTTTGCAGACATTAACTGCTCAGATATGGACATCATTCTATAAATGTAGTCAATCATAATTGTGCATTCACATAACTTGGTATTATACAATACATGCCTCAGATCAATTCTTCTCATCAGGCTCCCGTCCTCATATGCTACCTGCGGTGCTGTCCACATGACTTTTGCTGGCACTTTCCCATGTATGATAGAATACATGTATTGTTCAACTTTTAAGCCAATTGTTCCCATGGCTCTCTCTATATATCTGGGCTGTGACTGTCCCCTGGGTCAACTGTAACTTTCCACAACCTTTCAAGCTTTAATTGCATTTCTATTGCAAACATCCATGTGGTATAATTTTCTGCACCTCTCAGTTTATTGACCCTTATCATGGGTTTAGCTCCCTCATGTATGTTGTGCACTGACAGGTTACTATGCTATACTCACTCTGTGTTGGACACACTCTGTGCTGAACACCTGTCTATGTCGTCTGTGTGCTCTTGGGCATTTAGATGCTTGGGGCCTCTTGGCCTGGTGCTCGTGTGGCTGGGCCCATAACCTGTTGAAAATGTGTGTAATATTTTGTGATGGTATAAGCAGAGTAATAGTATACACCAAGGGTGGCCTACCCAGTCCTCCAGTGCCCCTAACACTACACATTTTGCAGACCATCTAGCTGGTGCACAGGTGTAGTCATTACTGTCATATTTTAAAGCATGTGGTGCATTCATTTATATCTGACACACTCTACAGATCTACAGGTGGTCTGGAAAACATGAACTGTTAGGGGTCCTTGAGGACCAGTTTGGCCACTCCCAGTATACACCAATGGATCTTCAAAGTCACCAAACTGGCCAGGTGCTTAACTATTAGTGTGGTATATTGAATGGTAGTAAGTTTATACAGCCATACTCACTGTTACACACACTCAGTATCTGATAGAGCAGAGCTTGAGTGGACAAAGAGCACCAGTCTCACATACTCCTTCATTGTGAGAAGAAACCTCTTTCTCATGCATATTGTCAAAACCCTTATCCATTCCAGCAACATCTCCTGTACTTGATTAATGCAGGGGTAAGGCTTGATAGGAGGAAATTGCAGTAGTCAATCTCCTACTGTCCGCCCTTCGTCTCTCCCATCTATTTGTACTACAATCCATCCTACATGCAGTAGCTAAGAGCGATCTTCCTCTCTCGACGCTCCACATCTGCTGCACCACTATGTAATCCCTACAATGTCTCTCCCTAATCCAATTCAAGATTCATAAACTTATCACCAAAGCCGCCCTAGACCAACCTTCCTCTACATACATCTCTGACCTCATCATGAGATTTTCTCCCTGATACTCTCTTAGATCTGACTCTGATCTGCTCCACACCACCTCTCACTCCTGCCTCAAAGACTCTGACCTTGTTGCTCCTCATTTATGGGCCTCCTTTATCAGACCACCTGTCTCGGCATCACCCTTTACATCTAGATTATAAGCTTTTATGAGCAGGATCCTTTCTACCCTGTCTCATGTTATCACCCTTGTATGCTCTTGTACTATTTTTTATGTATTTGTTATTCCAGCTGCTCAGTGCCGTGAACTTTTGTGACATCCTAAATGGGAGAATTTTCACTCTCAAAGGGAAGTGTGAATAGAAGTCCATAGATGGCGTTGCCCACCACATCCAAACCCCAGAATGTATAACACTCCAGAATTTGGTGCATATGCAATAAGCGGCCAAACCTCTGAAAAGTCATTTTCAGAGATCTGACCACAAAATCTGCTTTGATGCATCCTGCACTATAGGCCTGATTCAGTAAGGATCGTTATTGCGATCACAATAGCAATTATGCACGCAGTCTCACTGTGATGGTATAAGCAGAGTAATAGTATACACCAAGGGTGGCCAACCCAGTCCTCCAGTGCCCCTAACAGTACACGTTTTGCAGACCATCTAGCTGGTGCACAGGTGTAGTCATTATTGTCATATTTTAAAGCATGGGGTGCCTTAATTTCTATCTGACACACTCTACAGATCTGCAGGTGGTCTGGAAAACATGAACTGTTAGGGGTCCTTGAGGGCCAGTTTGGCCACCCCCAGTATACACCAATGAATCTTCAAAGTCACCAAACTGGCCAGGTGCTTAACTAGTAGTGTGGTATATTGAATGGTAGTAAGTTTATACAGCCATACTCACTGTTACACACACTCAGTATCTGATAGAGCAGAGCCTGAGTGGAGACATATAGAGCACCAGTCAGTGATGTATGTGAGTAGCCGTGCATATACAAGTGATGGTAGTAGGTATGTAGTGGATATATCGCAGGGTCTCAGTAAAACTATGTGGGACATGCCCATATCCCAATGTGGCACTCTAACACAGTAACAAGATGGCGCCACGCATGCGCAGAACAAACAGCAGCCATCTTGGTAAAGGATTCCTCCCTAAAGAGCATGGAGACTGCACAGCAGCGCACTCCATACTTCAACAATAATTATATTTGCATCAGGTTCACTTTGCATTTCAGCTCCAAGCCACTTGCGTGCTTATTATCTGCCATTAAACAAGTTTAGCACTCACAGTAAAGCCATGTCTGTAGTCATATTGCAGCTGCTTCTGAGCTAGATCGTGAAGGGGAGGGAGTCGCAGCTGCAAACTTGTGCATGTGACCAGCTCTGAATAGGGTGTAAAAATTCAACTTTTTCCAGACATGTTTTGGGCCTGATTCTGAGTCTGAAGCATCCATGGTCATTTCTCCATGTGGCCGTGGCTGGCTATTTACTTTTTTATTATGCTAATGTGAGAATAAATTTGCATACACTAAAAATCCATCTGCATGTTGAAGCTTATCCTATCCACTGTTTTTACCATCCAGACAGTGGTCGAGTTCCAGACGAGCTCCGTGCGCTCACAGGGACACTGCCCAGTTGCCGACCAGAGATGCCCATTTCACAAACAGTGTGCTCTGGGTCTCATTCAGAGATGTACGTAAACCCAATGGTTTGTGTATATCCCCAATGGTGGGGTGCCTGCACAGGCCATGTTCTGCACATGTGCAGAAGTGCCTAGGCCAGCCTTCCTTGAGTACGGCAAAGGAGCTGCGAGGGCCAATCTGAGTAACCTCAGGGTTTCTCAGATGGACGATTGTGTTGCAGAATGCTGCATCTTAAGCTGGGTACACATTATACAATATATTGATCGGAGCGACAAAGCGGGTCCATAGTCTAGTGTGTGCCCATGATATGCGCATTCCCTACTGCAGGGCTGACAGGTGATATAGCTAAAGATGCAATGCTGCAGTATGGCACGTCCATCCCCCGTCAGACCTGGCATTGGCAAGTGTGTATGCACTTGCTGTATGCCATGTCCCATCGCCCGCGACGTCAGCAAGGACGCAGCACTAGGATCTGCGATGCTGGCAGGAGATGTCTTTTCTCTTCAGACGCGTCCTGCTGCATTAGCGTATGTTAGCATCGCTGCTGTGTCCAAAGATGCAGCAGTGATGGGATAGGCTGCAGTCCACTGAATTAGCATTACTGTATGATACCTCACATACTTTCAGACTTTCCCACATGCACATTAGATATCTACCAGGCCTTCCCACAAGCTCCTTAAATGCCTCTCTGACCTTACCACATGCCCCTAAATTACCCTCACACCCCACCACATGCTATCATAACCTCCCATCATGCACATTAAATTTCACTCATCTATCCTTACATGCCATTAAACCTCCTTACATGCCCCCTAAATGCCCAACAGACTTCCCCACCTGCTCCCTTATATGTCCATCAGACTGTCTCACAGCAGATCCACCCACATTCCCAGAGTAGTACACTTTAAGCTTGAACTATTAGGAGCACAGCACCAGACTAACGTTCCAGCACTTACTTTCCTCAGTGGAATACTCTGTTAGCAGCACAGCAAATCTAGCTGCAAATAACTATATACTCACTCAGATCATAGGTGCAGATCTGAAAAAGCTGCAGGAGCCAGTTGGATACCACGGAGCAGAAGGGAGGAAGAGCCCACCCTCCATAGTCCTCTTCTCTCTTGATTGGCCAACCCACATTTGGAGCATCTAATTGGCAGCCAAGAAAAGACATTGCTTGGCTATGTGCGAGGACAGCGCAATTGATTGGCTAGAGCAAGGGTATTTTCTTTTTTTAAGTCCCTCACATCTGTTTAGTGTGGAACCATGGCACCCGGAGAAAGTGCATGTCATAGTCCCTGTACTGAACTGTGCCAGTGGGGTATGGCCAGCCTGTGGGGGGAATACTGAAGTGAATAGAAAAACAGCAAACAGTGGCAGTATCACGCTGGGCATTGAGGTCCCAATGGGGGAATAGAATGCTTTGGTGATACACTAACTGATATTAAGGCGTAGCTACTTTGGCACTGTTTTATTTATGTATAGCACCTAGGATCTGACTGTTATCTCCTTTGAATCATTGTTATCAGTCAATAGAGGCGATTGTATTATATATTCTGATCATTTTACCTAAATAGACAGAATACATGTGCTAAAGTGAGATTCCACAGGGTGCAGAGCTTATTACTGCAATTACTGCCCCAAGCAGCTATCACTGGAGTGGGAACACCTATAGGAAGCTCCAATTCTCAGCTATGCTCCTACTTCACAAATATACTTGTACCTATATTAATGTGAGTACTACTAACCATGTTCTGTCTGCCACCATTATTATTATTTCAGGTCTCCTAATATTTTTTAAAAATCTGTGACTTATTTAGGATATAGAGCAAACAAACTAAGATAAAACTAACAGGTGGGTGTCATACTGTGCAGTGCCCCATGAATCCGGAACCCTGGATGGCGCCCTCTGTCCATTTTGGCTCCCGGAGCTTATGCTCCACTGGAACCACCCTCGCTACAGCCCTGGGGACCACTCATCTGTAAATGTGCAGTTCCTGCTGTTCGGCATTATGGACGCCACCATCTTGGACAGTATCACACGATCTGCTCTGGGAAACCAGTATCCAGTGACCCCGGTCCCATGATTCTTCTAGCCTACCAGTTCTAAGGCTGCCCTAAATAAACTAGGAACTGTTGACTGCTCATAGCCAGAACAACTTCTCTCCCTATAGATTAGTACCCTGGCTCCTGGTTCAACTTGCATCCTGCATCTGATCCAGTCATCAGCCTCCAATTTTTGATTCATAAAGGCCTCCATTCATCAGCAAGTGATTGCAGCAATTCTGCAATTTGCAATCGATTGTGTATAAAAATCTTTCCCTTTTTCAATCGATTGCAAATTGCAGAATTGCTGCAATCAATTGCTGATGTATGGGGGCCTTTACAGTCTGCCTCAGTATGTTCCAGCACACCTCCTTCAGTATTTACTTCAGAAGCATTCTACCTCAGTGTGTTGCAGCACACCTGCTCCAGTAATTGTTTCTCAGCAGTTTGTTCAGTGCTATCCAGAAAACCTGTACCAACATTGCTTCTCAGTGTCCTGGGGCTAATTCAGAGGTAGATGCTAATGGCACCGCCAGCGGGTTTTGCGAATTTATGCAAAAGCCGCAGGAGTTGTCTTTAGTAAAAATATGCTCACTGCAGGCTTCTGTGATCCACTGCATCAAATCCACTGAATGAACATCAGGCATCTGATTAACCCTCAGGTTACTCAGGATGTCTGGTGAAATCACGCTGCCGGAGCCAGTAAAGCTGCATCCGTGGACACAGCCACTGGCTTCAGTTTGGTAAGAAAACAAGGCCAACACGCCCCCGTTTTCTGGAATGCTGCCTGTTGCCACCCACAAACACCAGCAACATGTCAATTATTCTGTGGCTTTTGGGGCACTGCGAGCGACATCGCAGGATCTGATCTGCACATGCGCAGCACGGCTCCTACGCAGATCTTCGATCGGAGAATTACATGAACATTGGGAGTTTCGTATATCTCTGAATCAAGTCCTCTGTTCAGTGCTGTCCAGAAAACCTGCTGCAGTATTACTTCACAGCATATCTCATATCTCATTACAGCCTGCTTCTATTGTGCATAGCATGCAGTTCCAAAATCACCTGCTGCCTCCTAAATCGGACAGGTCACTTCACCTTGCTCATCCTCCTTGACCTTTTCCCTGGCATTTGTGTCACTGACTCTGTCCTGGTTCAAGTTATTTCTAACACTCCTTTATTGTCTTTGCATTGTCTCTACATGTGGCACAGCTTCCCCTTCATACTCTCGGTTGGGGTCCTTCAAGGCTCAGTCCCTGGCCCTAAGCTCTTCTCTCCTCATATATATTCTACTGGTGCACTAATACGCTTCTTTTTTTCTCTCCATTACTACATCTATGCAGAAAACTCTGCACCATTTACACTGACCTATCTCATTTTCCTTTATCCCTATTATCCACCATTTTGCCATCTCTACTTGGATGTTACTACAACTAAATAAAGTTCAATATGTCCAGAACTTGCCCATCATCTTTACTCCTCAGAGTTTCACTAATCCCCCCAGTCTACTTCACCATTGACAACAGCACATTCTACTCAGTCACCCATGCCCGCAATTTTGGTGTCAGTTTAGATCCTCAGCATTACTTCACACATCTAGTCCATCAGGCTGCCAAATCATACACTCCTTCATTGTTAGAAGAAGCCTCTTTCTCATGTATATTGTAAAAACCCTTATCCATTCTAGCAACATCTCCTCTACTTGATTAATGCAGGGGTAAGGCTAGATAGGAGGAAATTGTAGTAGTCAACCTCCTACTGTCTGTCCTTAGTCTCTCCCGTCTATTTCTACTAGATGCAGTGGCTAAGAGTGATCTTCCTCTCTCGACACTCCACATCTGCTGCACCACAATGTAATCCCACCAATGTCACTTCCTAATCCAATTCAAGATTCATAAACTTATCACCAAAGCCACCCCAGACCAACCTTCCCCTTCATACATCTCTGAGCTCATCCTGAGATTTTCTCCCTGATACTCTCTTAGATCTGACTCTGATCTGCTCCACATCACCTCTCACTCCTGCCTCCAAGACTCTGACCTTGTTGCTCCTCATTTATGGGACCAGACCACCTGTATCGGCATCACCCTTTACATCTAGCTTATAAGCATTTATGAGTAGGGTCCTTTTTACACTGTCTCATGTATGTACTTTCTATATCACCGTTGTATGCTCTTGTAGTGGTTTTAATGTATTTGTTATTCCAGCTGCTCTGTGCTGTGAAGTTTTGTGACATCTAAATGGGATGAGCATTTTCTCCCACAAAAAGATGAAACTGAATAGACATACAACTTACAAAAGAGAACATTATGGACGGGATGCATGATGCATCCCGCCAAGCATCACAAGCATAATAGCGTTTACTAATGCCGTATTCTTGAAGAAAATCACAAAGGTCAGCTCTCCCGGTAAGAACTGTCCTTTGCGGTAGAAGGATTTCCGGGGTTTAGTCCTTCTGCGCATGTGTTGAGTGACGCATTCTCCATGGGGGGTGCTGGGAGGGATCCAATTAGATCCCTCTCAAAGAGAAGTGCAAATAGAAGTCCATAGATGGCGTTGTCCACCACATCCAAACCCCCGAATATATAACATTCCAGAATTTGGTGTATATGCAGTAAGCGGCCAAACTTCCAAAACGTCATTTTCAGAGATTTGACCACAAAATCTGCTTTGATGCATCCTGCACTATGGCCCTGATTCAGTAAGGATCGCTATATATGCGAATATATGCTAATGATTGCAATCGCAATGCCATGGCAGCCTAACATAAGGACGCCCACTTTACCTTACACACATTCGTAATATTAGCAAGTCTGTGTAACAATCGGGAACATTGAGTACAATCAGAGCTGTACGCACACTTGCACAAGGTTTGACCTTACTCAGGAATTGCTAACTTCATCGCACGCAGTGAAAGCCCAAACTGCGTATGGTATCGCAATGGCTAATTTATGCACGCCACTGTAATGCAGTTCAAATGCACTGGCATGCCTGTGTTTCGTCGACCGACCCTATTTCCACCCCAAAACGGTCACTTCCTGTCAATCACTCTGCGTAGTCACTGCAATCGCAGACCCGATCGCAGTGGAGTCTTCACGCACTGCGATGCATACACATGCGCAGAACACAACAATCGGCCAATTGCGTGCGTTATCACAGTTGCGATCAGTAATGAATCAGGACCTATGAGAGAGAACAGGCAGCAACTATTGTTAATAAATAATATTGTCCATATGTTGTTTTTGGTGCTTGCATACAGAATAGAAGTACAGTATTTCATTTTTTTTGTGTTTGTTCAGTTCCAATTTCATTTATTTGTGCATTATTTAATTACCCCATAATGTGACACAAATGTGGAGTCTAAAGGATTATTCAGTAAAATTGCTTAAAGATAGTTATACCCCATTCACATCGCATTTAGCGTGTCGCACCTGGGATTTGTACATGTGTCGATCCCAGGTGTGACCCGCCTGAGACTCCTTTCAGACTGGCTGCCCGACCCGGCAATAATGCCATCGCTGCTGAGCCGGTGCTTAGGGATGATCTCATCTCCAAGTGCCGGCTCTCCCTATGCAGTGAACGAGACCCGGGTCACCTCGACCCGGGTTACCCGTTCACACTGCACCGCGAGCCAAGTTGAACTCTTGTTCAACCCTGCTCACCACCCGAGTTGAAATGCCAGCTCGCTCGACCTGGGATATTTCAGCTGGCCCCTTTCACACTGCGCAGTAACCCGGGTTATTTGATGGCAGTGTGAAAGGGGTATTATTAAAGTTATTGCTAAGTAAAGATTTGTACTTTTGAACTGTGCTAGTAAATTACCTTCTGCGTTTAAGATATAAGATGTATAAAATGTGCACATACAGAAGAGGGGCTCAAGAAACATTAAAACAGCAAACACAACTACAGTAGTTCAGACTCTAAAGACTGAACGTGTTCTAGAATAATATCACTTTGTACCATTAGAGGGAGCTGTTTACGCAGCTAAAGCTCTTACAAATTTAGCATTCTCGCTTCAATAAAAACAGAAATCAAAGTCCTCTTTAAACGTGAAACATATATTATGTACGTGATATTATGTATGTGATATTATCCTGCATTTTCATTAATACTCAGACCACAACTCTACGTTGAATGCAGACCAGTGAGACTTAGTGAGATGTTAGCAAAATGTACAAAATTAGGGATACTACCTGTTGCCACATATATGCCCTGGCATGTGATGCAGGACTAATATGATCAATGTTTATTCAATGCAGGAACAAATACAGCTAATAGAACATCGTTGTATTTCATGTATTTTGTCTATTTTACCTTTTGTAATGTGACTCAATTTACTTTTACACTAAAAGTATCCATTGACTACTGTTTGATCATGTACAAATGTAACTGTTACATATACAGTAGGTGCCCTAGCATGTGGCACAGCACTATAATGTATATGTGCATAGGGATACTGTATGTTATCACATATATGCCCTGGCATGTGACACAGCACTATAATGTATATATATAGAGGAACGCTGTATGTTACCACATACAGGTACCCTAGCATGTGACACAGCACTATAATGTATATATGCATAGGGATGCTGTATGTTATCATATATAGGTGCCCTGCCATGTGACGCAGGACTATACTGTATATATGCATAGGGATACTACATGTTAGCACATATAGGTACCCTGGCATGTTACACACCACTATAATGTATATATACATAGAGATACTGTATGTTATCATATATAGGTGCCCTGCCATGTGACGCAGGACTATACTGTATATATGCATAGGGATACTACATGTTAGCACATGTAGGTACCCTGGCATGTGACACAGCACTATAATGTATATATGCATAGAGATACTGTATGTTATCATATATAGGTACCCTAGCATGTGACACAGCACTATAATGTATATATGCATAGGAATACTGTATGTTATCACATATAGGTACCCTAGCATGTGACACAGCACTATAATGTATATATGCATAGAGATACTGTATGTTATCATATATAGGTGCCCTAGCATGTGACACAGGACTATACTGTATATATGCATAGGGATACTACATGTTAGCACATATAGGTACCCTGGCATGTTACACACCACTATAATACATATGCACATAGCGATAACATGTTATCACAGTTAGGTACCCTGTCATGTGACGCAGCACTCTAATGTATATGTGTATAGGGATACTACATGTTGCCACATATTGGTACCCTGGCATGTGATGCAGGACTAATATGATCAATGTTTATTCAGTGCAGGAACAAATACAGCTAATAGAACATCATTGTATTTCATGTATTTAGTCTATTTTACCTTTTGTAATGTGACTCAATTTACTTTTACACTAAAAGTATCCATTGACTATTGTTTGATCATGTACAAATGTAACTGTTACCACATATACAGTAGGTGCCCTAGCATGTGACACAGCACTATAATGTATATATGCATAGGGATACTGTATATTACCACATATATGCCCTGGCATGGGGCACAGCACTATAATGTATCTGTGCATAAGGATACTGCATATGCCCTGGCATGTGACACAGCACTATAATGTATATGCATAGGAATGCTGTATGTTACCACATATAAGTACTCTAGCATGTGACACAGCACTATAATTTATATATGCATAGGGATACTGTATGTTATCATATATAGGTGCCCTAGCATGTGGCACAGCACTATAATGTATATATGCATAGGAATACTGTATGTTATCACATATAGGTACCCTAGCATGTGACACAGCACTATAATGTATATATGCATAGGGATACTGTATGTTATCATATATTGGTGCCCTAGCATGTGACACAGCATTATAATGCATATGCGCATAGGGATACTACACATTAGCACATATGGGTGCCCTGGCATGTTACACACCACTTTAATACATATGCACATAGAGATAACATGTTATCACATTTAGGTGCCCTTCATGTGATGCAGCACTATAATGTATATGTGCATAGGAATACTGTATGTAACCACATATAGGTACCCTGGCATGTTACACACCACTATAATACATGTGCACATAGCAATAACATGTTATCACATTTAGGTACCCTGTCATGTGATGCAGCACTATAATGTATATGTGCATAGGAATACTGTATGTAACCACAAATAGGTTCACAGCACATGTTCATGATACAGCATACAATGCATAAGAATACTGCATGTCATAACATTTAGGTGCCCTGGCATGTGCCACAGCACTATAATGCTTTAGAAAACTTGTGGCATTATAAATAAATAAAAAAAATAGTAATATACAACACATCATCATTATCATAATAGAAAGAATAATAATAATAATAATAATAATAATAATAATAATAGTGTGATACAGCTAATGCGGTGAGCCAGTAGTGTATGTAATGTGGGATACTGCCGGCCGGGGCTCGCATCTCTATAACTGAGATCACTGCATTCCCAGACACTCTCTTCCCCATCCTTATCCTCCCCCCGCCTGTACCAATGATTATTATTATAGCCAGGCAGCGGGTTACATCTCCCTGTGTGAGGGCACAGACCATCCCGGCCCCCACTCCAACTTACTCCCGGCAAGGTGCCTCCCTTGGCCGCTAACAACGAGCAGCGTCGGCCAATCCCGGGGAGCTGGGAGAGCCCGGGCAGCGGAGGTCGGGGCAGTAAGGGGGATGCAGCCCAGTAGCCGCTGCCCAATCCGGGGGCCGGGGGATGGCGCTGGGAGTGACAGGCGTGTGGCTGGGCGGTGCGGGGAGGGAAGAGGGGGGCCATGGGGCTGAATTCTGGCTGATGAGGGATCAATGAGCAGAAGAAAGTTTTGTTGTTTCAGTAAGAGGCAGCAGCAGAGGCACAGGCGCCCAGAGCCCGCTGTACCAGAGTGAGAAGGAGCAGCGCAGGATGCAGAGACTATACCCCCGGCCCGTGTGCGCTGCTGTGATAACCGGCTGCCGGTGCTAACCCCAGGATTACACCGCCGGCAGCAGAGCACAGGCTGCAGGACAGGAGGGATCTGGGATGGTGAGGAAGAAGAAATCCCCCCCAGGCTGCAACGTTCCGGGCTCCTATGAGATAGCTGGTCTTTAGTGGGCTCTGCAGGGAGCAGTTGAAGGAGCAGAGACGGAGATATAAACTGTAAGTCATCCCTGTGCCTGGACCAGGCTCCTCTCAGTGATGCGATCACCAGCTGAGGGTCTCCTCCTACTACACGCTGCGACAAAGGTGCGTGCATACTGCGCTAGTGCAGTAACTTCCCTGCAAGTCTATAATAACCTGAGATGTTTCTTCTGTCTGATTAAACTGTGACTGCACTGCGGGATGCGCCGCTGTTCAGCTCCTGGATGTACAATTGAATTCCTCATCACATGCTTCTTCCATATTGAGTGCTCACAAAGGGATCTTCTTCAGTTGATGGTGATATATATATATATATATATATATATATATATATATATTTTGTTGTATTATTCTCTCTAATCCTCGGGAATTAGTGGTGGATGTTGTTACATTTGTGATATTCTGCATGGAACTTTGCACGTGCAAAATGAGCCTGCTGTGTGTGAGGATACATTACCTGCATAGACTTTCACTGATGCATTTGTTGGTGTCCTTGTTGGTGTCAGTGCCTGGAGCACTAAGCAGCTCCCAGCCCCGTCAAATGTTTCAAGTTCTGGAGGAACAACCACCAGGGACCTATGTAGGTACCATCAGCACCAAACCAGGGTTTACCTACAGACTTAGTGAATCCCATGCCCTATTTAGCATTAACTCCACTTCTGGCTTCATACACACCACCTCAATCATAGACAGGGAGAGTCTTGCCAATGATATTATCAACTTGGTGGTTTTGTCCAGTCAACCAACTTACCCAACTGAAGTCCGTATTACTGTCTTGGACATCAATGACAACTCACCTGTGTTTCCTGACCCCTCTATTGTGGTGTCTTTTAAAGAGGACACACAAGGAGGAAGACAGGTCATACTGGACACCGCAACAGATTCTGATGCTGGCACTAATGGGGTAGATCACCGTTCCTACCGCATCGTTTCAGGAAACCAGGATGGACGCTTTAAATTGGGTATTACAGTCAACCCAAGTGGGGATGGTGCTTTCCTGCATTTGATGTCACAAGGTCCTTTAGATAGAGAAACCGTTCCATGTTATTATCTGCTGGTGGAAGTGGAAGACAAAGGAATGCCCCAAAAAGTAGGGCACCTGCAAGTGAATGTAACCGTGCAGGATATTAATGATAATCCACCTGTATTTAGTAGCTCTCAGTATCAGGCCAGAGTTGAAGAGGATGCTCCTGTAGGTTCAAGTGTTCTTAAAGTAGAGTCAACTGATAGGGATGATGGGGATAATGCTGCAATCATGTACCAGTTGGCAGAAGGCACCCCTTTTCAAATTGATCCAGAAAGTGGCCTGGTCACCATCAGGGAGCCACTGGATTACGAAAGTCGACGACAATATACACTCAGTATTGAGGCCAAAGACCTGGGCACTCCACCACTTACAGGCCGTGCAGAAGCAGTTGTCCGTCTGATTGATGTTAATGATAATGACCCTGTTGTGAAATTTCGTTATTTGCCCGCCATCTCTCGTTATGCATCAGTGGATGAGAATGCCCAGGTCGGAACTGTGGTGGCATTGCTTACTGTCACTGACTCAGACTCTCCTGCTGCAAATGGGAATGTCACAGTGGCTATTTTGGGAGGCAATGAGCAGCGCCATTTTGAGGTACAAACATCCAAAGTACCCAACCTAAGCCTAATCAAAGTAGCAAGCGCACTGGACCGGGAACGCATACCTTCCTACAATTTGACTGTTAGTGTGTCAGATCAGGGTCACCCTAGGCCAAGATCATCAGTGGCTAGCCTCGTGATTTATGTCAATGATATCAATGATCACCCTCCAGTCTTCCAGGAACCACAAAGTAAAGTGGAGATCAGTGAGGACTTACCACCTGGTTCATACATCTGTGGAGTTTCAGCTACAGATGGTGACACCGGACTAAATGCCAATCTACGATACGCTATTGTATCTGGAAATAAGTTGGGATGGTTCTCCATTAGTGAACACAGTGGTTTAGTGACAAGTACCTCCACATTAGACCGTGAAACTGCCTCCCAACTGCTTCTTAATATCAGTGCAAAGGATCAGGGTCCACAGCCCAAAACTAGCTATGCTTCTCTTCTTGTTAGTCTTTTGGATGTGAATGATCAAAGGCCTACTTTCACCGGCTCCCCAGCTGGTAACCAACACTGGGTGTCCTTACCCGAAAATTCCCTTATTGGCACCGAACTTATCACATTGAAGGCAACAGATGGTGACCTTGGGAACAATGGCACCATCCGTTTCTATTTTGATTCTGACAACCAAAGCCCATGTCAAAGTTCTTTCCGCCTAGACCCATTGTCTGGCCAACTTAGTACTAGGACTGAGATGGACAGGGAGCAGCAAGAAAAGTGCAACTTAGTAGTTCTGGCCACTGACCTTGGAACCCCACCACTGTCTTCCTCAGCTAAAATCACTGTTACTCTATTGGATGTAAATGACAATAGTCCTGTTTTTTACCCTGTGCAATACTTCGCCAACATTCAGGAAAATGAACCACCTGCGAGTTTTGTTGTTTCTGTGACAGCTGCTGACCCTGACTTGGGCACAAATGGTACTGTTAAATATTCTATCAGAGTCGGGGACACTTCCAAATTTCAGATCAATGCAGACACAGGAGCCATTTCTACAAAAGCTGCCTTAGACAGGGAAGAAAAAACAGCTTACCAATTGAAAGTCATGGCCACTGATGGCGGAGGCTTACAGTCTCACAACCATGCTATTGTTACCATCACTGTGTTGGATACCCAAGATAATCCACCATCATTTACCCAGGACACATACAGTTTTGTTATGTTTGAGAATGTGGCATTAGGATATAATGTTGGCTCAGTCACAGCAACCACAATGGACCTGAATACCAATATCACTTACCTTATCACCACAGGGGACCAAAAAGGAGTATTTGCTATCGATAAAGCAACAGGTCTAATCATGACAGCAGGTGTGATAGACAGAGAAGAACAAGGTTTTTACCAATTGAAAGTTGTAGCTAGTGGTGGGGCAGTAACTGGGGAAGCAATTATTAATATTACAGTTAAAGATTTAAATGACAATTCTCCCCACTTTCTACAGGCAGTAGAGAGTGTAAATGTGGTGGAAAATTGGAAAGAAGGTCATATTATATTTCATGCTAAGGCTGTTGACCTAGATGAAGGTGTAAATGGCAGGATTGCTTATATCTTAAAGCATAACCCTTTAGACTTATTTCAAGTGGATGAAGTAAGTGGTGCTGTGAGTATAACAGGAGCTCTAGATGTCAATGCTGGCTCATACCAAGTAGAAATTCTAGCATCGGACATGGGTGTTCCACAGCTCTCATCCAGCTTCATATTAACTGTTTCTGTGCATGATGTTAATGATAACCCTCCAGTGTTTGATCAGCTGTCATATGAAGTGACCCTCTTAGAGTCAGAACCAGTTAACTCCAGGTTTTTTAAAGTGCATGCTTCTGACAAAGATTCGGGGACTAACGGCGAAATCACATATCATATTACAGATGGAAATGTGGGGGAGGCATTTGGTATATTCCCAGATGGACAGTTATACGTTAAGAGTGAACTGGACAGAGAGGTTAAGGATATATATGTTTTACTTGTTACAGCTTCAGACAGAGCTGTTGAACCGCTAAGAGCCACAGTAAATGTTACGATAATACTTGAGGATGTCAATGACAATAGGCCATTATTTAACAGCACTAACTATGTCTTCTATTTTGAAGAGGAACAAAAAGGAGGGTCATTTGTTGGTAAAGTGTTTGCTGTGGATAAGGACTTTGGTTCTAATGGTGAAATTATGTATGCATTTGAAACTATGCAACCTGATTTTGAGTTAAACACTGTTACAGGGGTCATAATCAGTACTCACCAATTTGACAGAGAGGCTCTTATGAGGCAAAGGGGTGCAGCAACATTCACACTGAAAGTTTCTTCAACTGATCTAGGTTTACCAAAACCACTAAAAGACCAGGCCACTGTCCAGATTTATATAAGAGACATAAATGATAACTCTCCCAAATTCTCCAAAGATCTATACCAAGCCAGTATATCAGAGTCAGCAGCAAACATGACCCAGGTGTTAAGGGTCTCTTCTTCTGATGGTGATGAGGGGAGCAATGGTGTGATGAGCTATTCTATTATTAAAGGGAATGAGGAAAACCGCTTTTCGATAGATTATGGTACAGGGCAAGTAACACTGGTGGGAAAGTTGGACCATGAAGCTACAGCCTCCTATTCTCTCATCATCCAAGCTGTGGATTCTGGGAAAGTCCCCTTAAGTTCTACATGCACATTAAGTATTGATATACTGGATGAAAATGATAACACACCATCTTTTCCCAGGGTAGCTCTCTTTGTGGATGTATTAGAGAATATGAGGGTTGGGGAACTGGTGTCCTCTGTTGCAGCCACAGACTCTGACTCTGGTGATAATGCTGATATTCTTTACAGTATTACCGGGACTAATAATCATGGCACCTTTAGCATTAGTCCCAACACTGGGAGCATTTTCCTGGCTAAAAAGCTGGACTTTGAGACCCAAGCACTGTACAAACTTAACATCACAGCTAAAGATAATGGCAGGCCCCCTCGTTCATCTACCATGTCAGTCATAATACAAGTGAGGGATTTCAATGATAACCCACCCAGCTTTCCAACAGGAGATATGTTTAAATCGATAACAGAGAATGTGCCTCTTGGTACCTCCATTCTCTCTGTGACTGCCACTGACCCTGATGCAGACATTAATGGACAGCTCAGCTATGCTATCATCCAGCAGAAGCCTAGGGGCAGTCACTTTTTAATTGATGAGGTGCGGGGCACAATCTACACTAATGCAGAGATTGACAGAGAGTTTGCCAACCTTTTTGAACTGACTGTCAGGGCCAGTGACCAGGCTGTCCCTATAGAGACTAGGAAATATGCCCTGAAGAATGTCACTATACTTGTTGGTGATCTTAATGACAATGTCCCAACATTTGTGTCTCAGAATGCCTTTGCTGCAGATCCTACCCTTGTTATCGGTTCTGTGCTGACCACAGTCACAGCTTTTGATCCAGATGAAGGTCCCAATGGCGAAATAGAATATGAAATCATTAATGGAGATACTGGAACTTTTATTGTGGATCGTTACAGTGGTGACTTAAGGGTGGCCTCTCCCATGGTACCCTCTCATCTTTTATACAAACTTATAGTGGCTGCCACTGATTTAGGACCTGAGAGAAAGAGAACTACAACTGAGTTGACCATTATTCTTCAAGGAACTGATGGTCCAGTTTTTTCCCAGCCAAAGTATATAACTATTTTAAAAGAGGGTGAACCTGTTGGAACCAATGTGATTTCTATTGAGGCGTCCAGTGTCCGAGGCTCAGAGACTACAGTGGAATACTTCATTGTCTCTGTGAATTGTGAAGGAAAAACTGTTGGACGTTTGTTCACCATTGGACGCAATACAGGTGTCATACAGACTGCAGCAGTTCTGGACCGGGAGCATGGAGCACGCCTCTACCTGCTGGATGTGTATGCCATTGAGAGAGAGACCAGTTTTCCCAGAACGCAAAAAGCAGAGGTGAGATCTTTTACCTTTATGTAACCTGCAATGTGTAAGATTATTTTCTTTATGTGTTAGAGAACACAGATCCATTTTGTTCAGCCAGACCCAGGTCTGTGCTGAGATAGTAATCTGGATGAGAACTATGGATCATGTATTTTGTGAGTAGCAAGTTCAGGAGTGTCTGTCAATTAGTATAGAGGATATAACTGATGCTTTGTGATAATATACAGTATATAAAAAATAATGTGCTAAACACGTGGATGGGGGGTTGATTATACAAATGCATATGTTGGCTTCACCTTAGAACATTTAGAATTCTCTGTATTCTTGTATCTAAAATAATTCATTGTTTTCTTATTCATTTCATGTGGTACAGGTACAGTAAGCGGTAATATAAATGTGTGCTGGACAGCTCATGGGAGAGCACAAACTGCCTCTATCTCTGTCATGTTGATTTATATTGTGCTCTTACACCCCCAGGATCATTAGCTGATATGTTCTATGTGACCTTTCAACACTAATTGTGCTATATAATTGCTGCAGTACAATGGAAATACCAGTAGATAATAATTTACAACAAATGTATAATGTATGTAGGTAGTGGGTATTGTTTTTTACCTGTACAAGTGCCACATAGTGCCTGTAATGAACAAAAGGACTATAAGACAGAGAGGGAGATGTATCAAACCTTGGAGTGAGATAAAATACCAACCAATCAGCTTCTAACTGTCATTTTTTAAACACAGCCTGTAAAATGTCAGTTAGAAGCTGATTGGTTTTTATTGGGCGCCCAGTTGTGATGTCAGTCACCCGCGGCCTCTGCAGCAAGTGTACGGGTGGATGGCTGGCCGCCCGTACACACAGCTCGATGCACCAATACATCGGCAGATATATTGGACATCGGCTGTGCTGCACAGCTGACGCGATATATCTGTGAATTACGTTGTTCACAGACATTTCGTCTGTACACACTGGCTGACGCACACGCAATATATCGGACGTTCAGTTGAAATAAATCAGCCAGTTTGTACCCAGCATGAGTGCTTGTTACAAGCAGTGTTCTCGCAGTTTGCTACAGTAACTACTTCTATAAGTGAATCCTTCTATAATTACTTATCCTGTATCATAGTTTACACGGCTAATCTGGTAACCCTGTGTGGGGAAGACCAGCACAATATAAACATGCTGACACCTACAGTTTAATTCTCTCTCTTGCAAGTAGTCTCCAATCTATTACATTGTGAGACCAGCGATCTTCCTTGTGCTGACTAAACCTCTGGAAAGTTGTGTGGCCTTAAACAAAACAAGAGATTAGGTTCTCTATACTTAATGAAAACATTTTGGAAGTACTGGAGTTTTGTAGCTGACATGCTTTAGGTATGCAGGGTCTCATTGCAGAGTTTTGCAGTGTTAGAGAGAGCTCTTCTGACGAGGCGGCTCAGGTTTCCAGCCAGTGTTTTAGACTCTTTTGGTCGCAGTAGCCTGTGAAACGTTCTACTGCTTACAGAGAGTTTCTAAAATGAAGTTATGACTTTTACTGGTTAGCCCAAGCCTTACCTCAAATGAAAAACAAATGTTTTCCTATTGAAGCATTTTAGGATCTGCACATAGAGGCTAAAGTTGATGTATGCATGGATTCTTCCTTTACATTTGATACATTAATGTTCCTTATGTAGACTTTCCAATGGAATGTTATATTACTTTCAGAAAAAAACTAGCTGAAAGTTGCAATTATTACTAATAACCGTATCCTTTAGAACTACCAGGCAAAGGTTTATATTACTTTGTGGGGTAAATTTACTAAAGTGAGAGTTTTTAGAAGTGGAGATGTTGCCCATAGCAACCAATCCAATTCTACTTAATATTTAACTAGCACCTTCTAGAAGATAATAGCTAGAATCTGATTGGTTGCCATGGGCAACATCTCCACTTCTAAAAACTCTCATATTAGTAAATTTACCCCTGTGTCTATTGATGTGTTATCGATGGAGTTAAAAAACAAACATGCTGTGAAGAATTAAGTTTTTGCTGGCTTGCACTGAATAACATGTTGTGGTTGATTCAGAGGGCCTGATTCACTACCGTACGCAACTGCAAATACGCACACATCGCAGTGTGTGACCCGGCCGCTTCAATGGGGACTGCGATCGCAGTGAGTATGCAGACCCATTACAGAGTGTTTGACAGGATGCACTGATTGTGGGTGATGACGGGGGGTAGTCGGGGAAATGCAGACATGCCAGTCGGTTCGCACGCCATTGCAGGGGCGTGCGTAAATTATCCACTGCGATACCATACACAGTGTGAGGTCTCATAGCGTGCGTGGTTGTTAGCAATTTCTGAGTAAGGTCAATGCTTGTGCAAGTGTGCGTGAGGCTGCGACGGTACTCGATTGTACCAATGGTTTAGCCATTCTGCTAAGTATTATGGATGTGTGCAATGTAAAGTGTGCATCCTTATGTAGTTCTGAGTTTGCATTGCGATCACAATGGATTAGCATGCTGTCGCAGTTGAACTGTGTGCGTACGCAATATTGCGTAACGTAATGAATCAGGCACAGAGTTGGGAGCAAAGCAAAAAAAAAGCAAGTAAATTACATCTGGACAAACCATGTTGCAAAGCTGTGGGTGCCAATACATGTATTCTTTTTCCATGCAGGGTAAATACTGGCTGCTTTTGCATATACCCCACAAGCACTGGACAATTTTATATACAGATGGGCCCACATATATCCACCCTTCGTGCGTTACAATTCGCATTACACATAATGCGTGAGCGTCGCGTGACTCGGTAGCACAGAGCGCCTTTTCGTCGACTTTTTCCCTTCAAATGCGTCTTATTTGCAAAACATGCGACTAGGACGCACAAGCAGCTTCTGCTGAATAATTATATGCGGCATGCCTGTATTCCGTGTGCAACTGCGGTTATATCTGCATGTGAAATGCTACATTAGTGTCAACGGCTGTGACACTGTAAAGTAGCGTTTCGTATGCAGATACAGCCGCAATTGCACACAGAATACAGGCATGCCGCATATAATTATTCAGCAGAAACTGCTTGTGCGTCCTAGTCGCATCGCTGTGCAAATAAGATGCAATTGAAGGGAAAAAGTTGCAGGAAAAGATGCTCAGCGCTACCAAGTCACGCCACGACATGGTGAGACTAGAAGGGCTGTTTAATGTGCAAAGAGGCTAGATGTATGTGGACACATCTGCATAAATGGCAATTTAGATTTGAATATGGACATGTCCCATCCAAATCTAAATTTCTCTGCACATTTTAATTGTGCCCAACATACAGAGCAACTTGGTTTTGCCAAGGTGCAAATTATCTTGCTTTTTTTTTGCTTTGCTCCCAACTCAGAATCAGCCTCATTATCTTTAGCTGTAAAAAGTGCCCTAGGGCACGTACTCACAGGTGGTTACTGCAGTTATATAGTAGCACCAATATATCACTATTATGAATAAAGTCATGGAACCCATGGTTCTCACATCCAACCCCAGACTGCTCTAAAAAAGCTGCATCCAAAGCAGGGGCTGGCTGGAAAATTTTAATCTGGGGCAGGCAGGTATATGGCACTAGCACATGAGCTGCGCCATCTCTAAAGGATGGTTTTAGATATAAACCTCAGAGGCTGACTTATCAAAGGGCTGTAAGACTTTCTGCTGGAGGATATGTGTGTTGTTGCTGGCAAAGGGCTTCTACTGTACACACTTTGCCACTGGCTCTAACTTCCACTGAGGAGCCTGAATATCTTGCATTGAGGTGCTACATATGTTAATACCAGAACAATAGCATTTTAAAGAGAATTTATTATCAAACTTTGTGAACAGGAGGTTTTGGTCGCATTGTTCACAAAGTCGGGTAATGGATAGCCGGCAAGGACCAGCGATGCATGTGCACGCTGCGTCCTTCCCGTCCCCGACTGTCTACTGAACATGCCCATCAACCTGGCAACGCTCGTCAGGTTTGGCATTTTAAGGCATAGTAGGTCGGGCTCCTTCACTCAATGACATTCAGTGAACGCTGTTCAATGCGGTCCCCGCACCTCGGCGACCTAGACATTCAGACTTTCAAGTCGCCTAATGTATAGGCACTTTTAGAATAAAGTATTATTTTTAAAGCAGTACTGTATAACTTATTATTTAAAAAAAAAAATAGGTTCTTGTTAAATATTTGGGTGTCACTGTAGCTCTCCAGTGCTGTGCGGCTTCTTCCACTTGTACTAATGTTCAGTGAGTAAGTCATTATATCGAGAATTTCAAAAACAAAAGTTCAAGTAGAGGCACGGATGTATCACGCCAAACAGCCCCTCTCTGCGCACTCATTCCCATTAGACTCTACTAGTGCCGGGTGTTTTTTGCGTCTTTTTTTTGCCGAACATGCGTCTAAGTCACAATGCGATGCAACTAGGATACATCAGCAGACGCACCAGCAGACTGTGCTGATTAATTTGATAGGTGACACTTGTATATCTGTGTGCGAATCAGCATGCCAAGTGCTACGATGCAGCAGCCACAGCTTTTTTCCACACCAAGTTCCATCTTCAGACTCATCAAATTAATCAGTACAGTCTCCTGGTGCGTCCCAGTCGCATCGCATTGCAGCATTTTCGGCAAATAACGACTCCCAAAGCTAGCCGAGTTACGCAGACCTGGCAGCATATCGCCCTGCATGGCGTATCGAGGTTAGATGAGCAAGGACACATCTGTACCAGCACAGCAATGACAAACTTCAGTACAAGATGAAAAGAATAAACTTTATTTAAATTAGTTTCATTTGAGTTAAAAATAAGCAAAATATTAAATATACATTGGTTAAATGTTAAATATCCTGCATCTGAAAGGGATTTCATGGACGGGGCACTACATCATGCCTCGCCCTTCCCCCAATTTTTACATCTGGCACAGTTTATAGTGTTCTACCCTTTCAGATGCAGAATATTTAAAAATTGGATAATATATATTTTATGGTATGTAAAATATTTTCCGCCCTCCTGTGACCTTGGCTGTACTCTTCTGAGCATGTTTGGGGGCCTGTGCATGAGCAGTGTAACCCTGTTTCAGCTTCACCCCAGCTCTGTGATTTTAATAAATGACAGTCAATGGCACAACTACCACTGTTACAGATGTGCAGCAGATATGGGTTTTGCCTCACCGAGTATTTTTAATCATAAAAAATAAACACATTGGGCCAAATGTAATAGGTAGTCTGTTTTGGTAAATTGCGAGTTTGGTGCTAAACTCGCAATTTTTCACAACTCTCAAATGTAATAGGCTGTCTGTTCACTAAACCTCGCATTTTTCAGAGTTACTAAAACTCTCCATTCTCAAACTCGCATCCAGATGTTTTCACATTGAAAGCAATCAACTCGCCCAATGTAATAGAGTGTCTGTTTCAGACTTGCAAAAAAAAGATTACCAAAAGTCCCCAAATAATAGACATGCTGCAGGCTAGCGAGTACATCCTGAGCAGGTCAGATTAACACAGAAACATGCACATATCCATGAGATATGTACATGTTTCTGTGTGTACTTATGTTAAATGTTTTAAAATAAAAAAAAAATTACGTGCACCCCCTCCCCAAAACATAACCAGCCCCGGGCTTTATAAAGCCTGTTCTGGTTCTAAAAATACAGGGGCCAAAATGCATAGGGGGCCCCTGTATATTAAGAACCAGCACAGGGCTTTGCTGAGCAGGTCCTGGTTCTGGAAAATCAGGGGACAAAACGAGTAGGGGTCCCCTGAAAATTCCAGAACAAGCACCGAACTCTTTCTAGCAGGGGGATAATGCCACAGCCAGGGAAAACCTTTCACCGGTTTCCCCGGCCAAAGCATTATCCCTGACTGCTAGTCAGTCCAGGCCGGGGATCCCTGGGGAGTTGAGGACCCCCCCCCAATAAAGGGGTCCCCCTCTCCAGGGCACCCCAGGCCTAGACTGATAGCCCGGGGCTATCCCCGGCACCCTAGGGCGGTGGGTGCCGGGTTGATAGTGTAAAGTGTAAAATTAAAGTTTCCATATTGTCTTTGGTTGTAGAACCACAAGTACCAGCAAGCCTCTCCTGCATGCTGGTATTTGGAGAACCACAAATACCAGCATGCGGGGCACTACGGGACCGCTGGCACTTGTAGTTCCACAACTAAAGAAATACGTAAATAAACAAACATACACCATGAAAGTATAATTTTAATAAAACATACATGCACACTCACACGCACACTCACACATACTCACCTAGTATCCGAAGTAATCCATAGGGGTGTACCTGAATAAAAAAATCCATACTCACCTCTCCTATGCATCGATCATGTCCACTGGCAATCCAGGGGTTAAAATAAAAAAACGCAAAAAAACCCGATCCATACGCGACATTGTATCATTGATGTAACCACAAGATTAACCTCAATTAATCTTGCGGCTACGATGTAGCGGTTCTCACCATAGACGTCTATGGGGATTTCTCACCATCGACGTCTATGGGACACACAGGCTGGCCACATTCAGCTAATCAGGGAGCTGCTCCGACGGAGATGCTCCCTGATTGGCTAGCGGCCCCTTCACTGACGGGGCACACGTGTGCCCCGGTCATTTACGCGGAGCAAAGGTATGTGTACACACATACCTTTGCTCAGTCCGTATGGATCGGGGTTTTTTTTATTTTTTTATTTTAACCCCTGGATTGCCTACTTGGAGAAGAGGACGTGATCGACGCATAGGAGAGGTGAGTATGCATTTTTTTTTTCAGGTACACCCCTATGGATTACTTCGGATACTAGGTGAGTATGTGTGAGTGTGAGTGTGCATGTATGTTTTATTAAAATTATATTCACGGTGTATGTTTGTTTATTTTTATGGAAACTTTAATTTTACACTTTACACTATCAACCCGACACCCACCGCCCTCGGGGCTGTGGCATTATCCCCCTGGTAGAAAGAGTTCGGTGCTGGTTATGGAATTTTCAGGGGACCCCTACTCGTTTTGTCCCGATTTTCCAGAACCAGGACCAGCTCAACAAAGCCCTGTGCTGGTTCATAATATACAGGGGCCCCCTACGCATTTTGGCCCCTGTATTTTTAGAACCAGAACAGGCTTTATAAAGCTCGGGGCTGGTTATGCTTTTGGGGACGGGGTGCACGTTTGTTTTTTTTAACACACACAGAAGCCATCACGGATCTCACTGATCTGTGATGGCTTCTCTAAAACTCGCACCTTTTAATGCTACTCGCATTAAAAGGTGTCAGTTTACATAGTCCTAAACTCGCCTGCACTCGCAAATGCAGTAGCCTCGAGCTGAAAAGTGCGCAGGCTATTGAATTTGCGAGTTTCAGTACAAACTCGCACTTTTTAAAAGTGCGTGAAAGTGCGAGTTTGTACTGTTACTAAAACACACCCTATTACATTTGGCCCAATATATTTACAATAAAAGTAATATATAAAAATATTGGTCATGCACTAACCTAAATCAAAGTTAATGTGTTATTTCTATATTCTCTCTTGTGCCATCGGTCTGCTTTTTTTTCTGTCTTGTGTCTCAAAAAGGCTGCCCAGGAAGTTGTGTTTATGGCCTATGCGCCTACATCATTCACTATTACAATATTGATCCCACAGGACCATGTTACTATAGTAAATGACGCAGCCGCATAGGCCATGATCATTACTGCCCGACCGGATAGTGAAAGACTCAGTTGCATTAGCCGTAGTCTTTGCTACCCAGAAGGCTATGGTCATATTAAATTTCATGTAATTTCATGCAATTTGCTTGTATTATGGCCCCCTCCATTTACAGCACTGTATAATATGTTAACTAGGGGTATGTGAGCAGTGCCACCACTTTGGGAGAATGACTAGGAAGGAAAAGGGGCATTATAGTCGCTACTCTGGTGGCACTTGTATTTCTTTTGCAGGGTGCCATTCCAGCCTGGAGAGCCACCCGAGAGCTGCCCGTACATGTCCTTGGGATGCATCCTGCACTATTCTTCCTGGTCCTGACCCCCTTTTCATGAAATCATGATGTCACAGGTGCGGGGGGCATCGGGGCATTCCCACCCTGCTATGGCACTGCTGTCTTGGCCTCCCACTTTAGACCAAGGCCAGCCCTGATGAGTCCTTAGCCCCCCATCACCGAACCATCATCACTACCCCAGATCCACTACTACCTCCATATGCAAAAGAAAATATAAATTATAAAAAAGGCAATAAAATAAAATACAGCTATTAATAGGTTCATTAGAAAGTACAGTAGACATTTTGGTGTGTTAGACTCGTTTATTTTACTACACAATTTAGATTTGAAATGCAGTTTTGTAGTCTATAATAAACACTAATTGTAGTAGAGGTTTTCTTAAACATTATACTAACCAGTGATTGCTTTTTCTAGATTGCCTATGTTAATGGATTCATTATGTGGTACTTATTGTTTATTTTCTGTATTCTATCTGTTAGTGTATATATTACTGCTGTGGGGACATATTACTATTCTGTGGGGGGTATCCAATTAGCCGTGATATTTTTTCAAGGCTGAAAAACTGGGCTTTTTCTCCAATTTTTTTTTTTACCCTATCCTATTTGTTCGGATGAACAAATAGGATAAATCGCCCGAAAACACATAGGATCCGTGATAAGTTCACGGACCTATGTGTTTTCGCCATTTTGCTGCCAAAAAAACAGCACTTTTCGGGGATAATTTTTCAGGATACATCAGGTTCCGAAAAAAAATCCCAGAGAAATGCTGCTGCCGTCTGGCCGGTCTACGGGGCTAAATGGATAGCCCTGGGGGATTCATTAGCGCCCGTATGTCTCTTGTTTCAGTGTGAGTAATTATTCTCTCACATTTAGGTGTGTGGAAAAAATCTAAAAATATTGGGACTTTTATGTTTAAAATATTACTTGTAATATTTACTTAACATTTGGGGCCGAATTCAATTAGAGGCGAAAATATGAGATGCACGTTTTTTGACTATTTTCAAAGTATTGCTATATTCAATTCCAGGACGTTTTCGCCAAGGCGAAAACTCCATACGCAAAAGCAGTCGAACATATTTCTCCAGCAAAATCCATATTTTGGGGTACAAATGTGGGGACTTGGTTCAGAACCTTTTGGACACCCCCCCCCTAATGACTAATAGGGCAAAAAAATAAAAATATCTTAATTCACCCCAAAAAAGACATGTCATTTTTGGGGCAAAAATGTAAAATGTGTTGAAAAATGGGGCTTAAGTACTGGGATAGGTATTTTGGGGTGCTCTATGGATGGGACAGGTGTTTTTAGGATTGTAGGAGGCTGCATTAGGTGTATTATAAAAAATAATATTAATTCTGCACTTTACAAACCCCAAAATATACTAGTATCCATTTACATGTACCCCCAATTTAATTATAGCAATTATTTTTCCTAAATTACATTGCTTAATATAATGTTTCCACACTTACATTATACATAAAACAGCCCTTTGACTAATTACTTTTATTATGGCTAATAATACACTACTATATTGATTCCCCGGGTGAGTTAGGCTTTATTGGGGGTACAGACTGATTTCCCCTAAAAAACAGACCTTTTCGCCGGTGCCGCTATTCGCTGCATTCGCCAATATGCGCTTTCGCCTGTTTTACAACTGAATAGGGCGAAAAGCGTGTGCGCACATTGAGTAAGCAGGCGAAAACTTTGCCTCAAAACATGTGAATGAGGCAAAAACAACTCGCTTTTCGACGATCTCGGCTTTTCGCCGCTAATTGAATCCGACCCTTGGTTTGGATTGAAGCGTGGGTTTCATCTAAAGTAAAAATAAGTACCCTGTATCTCTGTAGCTGACCAGGCAACATATTTTAGCTCAGGTTAGTTTAATATGTACCCCCACCCACAACTGTCACTGCTGCCCCCCCAAGCTTCTTTCCATGCTTTTCACCAATGTATTTATATCATCACACAGTATTGATTTTCTCTTCCCAGGGATGTGACACAAAACTGTATCTAATGTAGAGAGCATAGAAGAGCTTTGTAGTTTCTCAGAGAAAATTACTAGCTCTGCGCATTGATATATATAATGGAAGAAGAACGTAGAATTAAGGTAGCGGGGGAACAAGAGCGGCGGTGCCGGTGATGAAGAGACTCTCAGGGCAGGCTCAGACCGCTGCCTGTCATTCAGTTTGACAGCACAGCAGGTTAGGTGCAGCACAACGGGGAGGGGTGGCCAGGAGGGGGAACAGCAAGGGGCGGGACTGTATGAAGAGCTGTTCAGGCTCAGCCGCTCTCTCTGCAGCAGGCTGCTGCCTGTCATACAGTGAGACAGGCACAGCGGCATCCGGCAGAAGCAACAACGGACTCAGCAGCAGCTGCAGGTAGAGCGACTCTCCAGCCTGGTGCCTCCCTGCACTGCAGGCTATGCTGAGTGGGTTGCGCCGGTCCTGCATGCAGGATTATTGATTTTCTTAATGTGAGTGTATAACCAGCTTAAGGGTGCAAAATCATGTTTAATAATCACTAGCACTGGAATATAGTTTTCAGACACTTGTGTAATATAGAGCAAATAATGACTCATTCTCATCATTGCTAAAAAAAAACAACATTTTAAAGGATTGCAGTATAAAGAGGCTGGGAATGCTGAAATTTGTGGTACCACAGTAGCCAAAGAAAGTCTATGCCTGGTTTTAATTATGCTTAATTAGATTCACTGTCTGCCTGGTTGGCACAGGTTAGCTAAATCTAGCCAATCACTGTATCTTTTAGGTATCCTGTCCTAGACTTGTAGATTTTTGTAGGGGGCTGTGAACAAAAACAAGAGAGTCCGGAGGTACTGTAAGTGCGGTAAATAGCCAACTTACATGCGCCATGAGTCTGCTCGCGGCTAATTGTTGAATCGACCATTTAGTGTATATGACCGCCCTGTGTGTTCCTCTACTTTTGAGTCAGCTGAAGACCTATGTTCCACAATTATACATTATTAGATTTGTGTGTACCAAGTCTATGCGCCTAAGCCAGGAGATGTGGCTGCACAGTGATAGTAAAAGCTGAAAATTCATTAAAATTCATACACGATATAGTACATGTCTGGATAGTTTTAATAACTAAAAGAGTCGTATTAATCGTGGTAAAGAAATTTAGATCAAGACACAGGGGCCTATTCATCAACACTAAAATAACAGTTTTAAGGATATTTTCCTTAATTACTGTTATTTTAGTATTCATTAACACACTTAACGCAGGAGATATAACTGATATCTCCTGGTTATGTCCACCTGCGTTAATTTCCACACTCCCCATACATTAGTATATGGATGTAGAAATTAGGCTATTCATCAAATTCCCAAAAATTATGGGGTCTAGTTACTAAGAAGTGTTAGGAGACAGAGTGAAAAGTGATAAGGTGCCAGCCAATCAGCTCCCAACTGTCATCTCACAGGCTGTGTTTGAAAAATGACTGTTGGGAGCTGATTGGCTGGCACTTTATCACTTCCTTATCACTGTTCACTCTATCTCCTAACACTGCTTAGTAAATAGACCCTTATGTATTTTTGGAATTTGATGGTGTTACTTTACGCCACTCTCAGATGGCGTACAGCGGGATATACTTACCTGCTTTCAGCCGGGCCCTCCTTGGCCCCCTCCGTCGCTCCCTGGTCCCTCCAACGGCTCCAGCTGTTGCTCTGACACTGTGTTCTCCCGGCAGAACACAGTAAAGTTAAAAAAACAAAACAAAAAAAACAATAACATTTAAAAAAGAAAACAATAAAGTTTAAAAAAAATTCAATCTTCAGCAAGCCAGGCGGGAGGTCAGGGTCCACGACTGCAGCCTGACAGGGTCCAGGCGGCCAGGTAGGTGGGGAGGGGAGCAGGGGGGTTGGGGGTGCGAACAGACACAGAATTACAACAGCTGTAATCAGTGCTGTGCATGCGCAGCTTTAATCAGCACTGATTAAAGCTGCGGTACGGTAGAGCCGATAGGGAAAAGTATCTATTTTCTGAAAAGCTGCCATCACAAAAATGACAGCTTTTCGGAATAGATACTCATGGAGAGGAGGAATGATGAATTCCTCCGGTAATTAGGTAGAACTGCATGCGAGTTCTAAACCTAATTACCTCCATGGATATTTTAGTGTTGATGAATAGGCCCCACAAAGACAAAATGAAAGTTTTTACTACACTCAAATCAATGCACACATCCGTCGCCTTCCCCTTTAATAGATCAAATGGAAATATATTACTGCCTTAATGCTGCATAACGATCGCTACTATCCCTGTAATAATGCATATAGAGGGCAGCACCAACATTACTATAGTATTAGCATAAATGGAAGTGATTCAGCCAAACTGTAACAGCTTCAATTTATCAACAGAATATGCTGGTGTTATATAAGTAAATGTTAATAAATACAAAAAATTTTAATAAAATCATTAGTTCTCATTTTGCAACAGTGATCAGGCACTTGCAAATGATCCGCCTCCAAACAGCCACATATGAATCACGAGCATGGGACTTTGACCTTGTATATACCCCCTTTTCCCCCTCTGCTCTACGTCCAATCACCTTTAGCACAAGGTGCCATAACCACAGAATGCATATCAGTAGACAGCGGGGGATGCGTAATAATCTTTGGTGCACAACACGTGCAGTAATAAAATAAAAGAGCAATTTGTGGGGAAGAAAAGTTGGGGATTGCATTTACAGCCAACTGTACATGAGTACTAGGGGAACATTTACTAAGATGATTGTATTAAGAAGTGATGTTGCCCATAGCAACCAATCAGATTTTACTTCTCATTTATCGAGCACCTTCTAGAATTCTTGGAATCTGGTTGCTATGGGCAACATCACTTTTTAATAGACCTCCCATCTTAGTAAATTTACCTCCAATAGTGCAAAGTCCCCTTATTTTTAAAATAAAGGACCACATATTTAGCATTACACATTGTGCCTACTTATGCCTGACCAAAAATATGTTAATTGCTTTGCACATGTACTGTGAATAATAATTGAAACAAACTTCACTTGTGCGCTATGTGGCTAATCCCTTCCTGTGCTATTCAGGATGATCCCTCTCACCTCTTGCCTGAGTGTAATGTGTATTTTTCTCATACCCATCAGTTTATAAGCATGCATTATTATAATTATTAGCCCTGAGATCTGCCACAGCACAGACTGAACAGGAGTTGCTGACTGGAGGGGGCTCTAGCAGGAGAGCAGTCAGAGCTTCCTTTTGTAATAAAATACAGAACAAGAGGAAACCGCGCTCTTCCTGTTTAATTGTTCAATTATATTTATTGTTACAATCACAAAACATTTTTTTTTTATCATACATACCTATGTGTGCACATTTCAGTCACTGCTCTGCAATGAATACCACAATAGAGTATCAGTGAACTTGCTGGGCAATCATAGTATAACAGTACTAGCATACCCAGCTGATGTGATGTTGCTAGGCATTGCACTCATTCCCACTCTGCAGCTCTTATTGGCACTTTACTTTGTGAAGTTTAATAAACCCGCTGGACATACTTGAGATGCCATTGGTGATTAATTGCATCCCTGCCATTATGCATCTGCCAGCCAATATGCTAAGTGTGTTTCCTTCCTCTAGCATACCTGATATTGACCCGATAAAATCAATGTAACTGTTACTTTATCATATGATGTGTTTAAATGAAGCATAACAATACTATAAACCTGCCAACATTTTCATAGTCCAAATGGGGACATGGGGACAACTGTGGCAAGATAGGTCCGTGCCTGCATCATAATGGGCATAGCCATATGCCCAGTGGGTGTGCTTAGCAAGTATTAGTATTAGGCTACCTCCAACTATCCTCCGCTCCTCTTAAAACACCATTGAATTACTGCAAACAATGGTGGAACCTGCTCATTATAGTGAGCGTGGAGATACCTTCCCACAATCTGCTCCCTGATGCTTGGCGGAACAGCTCCCTCAATTCGGGATGGTACTGCTGAAATTGTGACAGTTGGGAGATATGTTACTAATATGGAATAATTGGGAATGAGGTTACTCCTAGTGTTGCTTGAGGTGGACGCAGGAAGTATTATTACTCTTAGGGGTATATTTACTAAACTGAGAGCTTTTACAAGTGGAGATGTTTCCCATAGCAACCAATCAGATTCTACTTAATATTTAACTAGCACTTTCTAGAAGATAATAGCTACAATTTGATTGGTTACTATGGGCAACATCTCCACTTTTAAAATCTCTCACTTTAGTAGATATACCCCTAAGAGTACTGGCACTCCTTGTTAGCCACTGATAGCATTCAGTATGTATAGTAGAGTGAATGTTATTTGTTACCTCAAAAAAACAAAACAACAGAACATATTACCGTTTTACGGACGGTATTCAATTGTTTTAGCGTGCCCAATCTCCCATCTAATATGACAGGAGATTGCGGTGCGCTATTCAATTGATGACAATTATTGCACTGATCGTGCCCATAGAGGTCGGGTTTAGCCGGGTAAAATGCCTACCCCCGACCAAAGTGCTGGGCACGATTGCAAAAAGTGCCATTTGGCCGCCCAAACGGGTCACTTTTCGCCCATTTCAGCTCGCACCCCCCTGGGGGTGCAAGCTGAAATGGTGCACCGGCAGATGATTGCGCCCGGCAGGTGCAACAGTTGAATAGCTCCGTCTTGCTTGAATGGGGGTAGAAACAATTGAATACCGCCCTACTTGTTTTATATTTTCATTTGGTTTCATAAGATACAATACTTATGGTACCACCAGTGTCGTCCCTACCTGTTCTTACACCCAGTGTGGGTAGGGATGTGCTGCCTTGTAGTGCATGTGGCGGTAAAAAGGGGCATGGCCTTGAGGATGGGGGGTGGGCTTGGTTTTTTTTGTCACGCTGGAGATGCGGACTGCCATTGGGGACCAGGTTGTTTAGCAGTGCCGGATCCCTCACTGTGTCAGTAGCTGAGTGCTGCACGTAATGGTACAGTGCAGCACCCGGCTTCTGTCACTGAGGAGGAGTAAGCACTTTGTTCTCACCCTTCGGCGGGTGACACTCGGGTGCGGTACCACACCCCCCTTGTGACGCCACTGGGTACCACCACTGCATTGGCAGACAGACAAACAGACAGTATGCAAACAGAAAAAAAAGAAAATGGTAAAATGCCAGTCTACAGCTCAAATGCCATTAAGTGATATTGGGCCTGATTCAGACCCACTCGCAAGCGGCTGTCCGCTCGCAAGTGGGTCGATGTTGTGCTCTGCGCATGCGCACGACGGCGGGAGCTCCGTCATGCGCATGCGCCAGACGCGACGAGCGAAGGACTTTCCTTCGCTCGTTGTGTCTGATCAAAGGGGGCGTGCTGTCGATGTTGATTGACAGCACGCCCCCTTTGGTGGGCGTGCCGGGGGCGTGCCTCCCTGACGGGGGCGTTCCCACGGGAACGCCTCCCGTCAGAAGCCGGCCCACTGACATCACTAGTGATGTCAGTGGGAGTGATTTTGGCTCTGATAGAGCCAAAATCACTCCGGGGCTTGCGGTTGAAAACCTCAACCGCAGGCTCCGGCTCGCAGTTTCGATGGTCACGACCATCGCGGCCATCAAACTGCACGCTCGTATAGGCTGTGGGTGGTGACCCACAGCTATATGAGCGTCCAGGAGGACGCTCCATTTTTATGGAGGACGGCTCTCATTCAGAGCGTGCGCTCTGCTCAGAGTGTACGGCTCTGAATGAGGGCCATTATGCGCTAAATATTTAAATGACCTTAGGTAAAGCAGGGTTCAATTTGTGCTGGAATACACAGAAATCTATTTTAGCATTGCAGATGGTAATGTGTAAGGAGTAGATTTAAAGTCCTCCAACCATGTGACAAAAGTACAATAGCATCTAATTGCAGGTGTGCAGCGCACATGGACCCCTTGTTCCAGGATTCACATACTGCACACCGTGAACCCCGGAGACATTTTCCCGGAGATATTTACATGTGCAATACAAAGATCACACAGAAAATGGCACCTGCATCATTTTCCTGGAGGCATGTGCACATTAGACTGTGGTGCAGTGCCAGAGTCTACCATGCGCGTGTGCCAGCACAAAGGTGTGTGTGTGCGGGCGGGGAGGGGGGAAGCTCAGACTTTGCACACAGACCCCTCCCCTCATAATACAACCCTGCATAAGCCCTTTTTATCTACTATCTACAACTGAAGCACTGTTATAAGGTTTAGTTGAACTCACATTTTAGAGCCATATGTTTGCTGATGTTAAATGACAATTAATTTAATTACAATAGTAATAATGACATTTGGCCACAAACAATTGGTTGCCTATGGATTGGGTTGCATGTGGAATAATATTATATTCAACTTTTTTGTTTTACCAATAACGATACTGGATTTAAACCTCTATACGCTCCTGCCTATACCTTCTAAATCCTGCCTATACCTTCTAATTTTGTCGCTATTTGCATACGCAGTCATACAGTAAATAAATGCCTTCAGACTTTGAAACTGTGTTTCCAACGCACAAAGGTTATTATTCAACATAAAAATAGTAGGTTACACGCTGTGATCTAAAGACAATTTAGCGCAAAGAAATCATACAGACCCAAGGTACAGTTATACATACGCACGCGCTCTGGGACCAGTTACCGGCATCAACAAGAAACCTCTGTCATCAGCATCAGCAAGAAGACTCCAGATTGGGGTCTGAACGCACGTATATACCCTTACAGGGATAAGCAATACAATAGACAAATTTGGCATGATTTTCCATTGGTTCTCCGTCACGTTGCTTCTGTTACAGGGCATTTAACAGGTCGATTCAAATGGACACAGGTCAGCCTCCAACAGTCTTTTGTCTCCTTTTTCTGTACTGTGGGCCCAGCTAGTTTGTTGCTCCATACGCCAAGTAGCGCGCCCTGTATCTGCGCCACACAGTACGCCTTGAGTCGCGCCTTTCAGTTTTAATCACAACGGAACGTACCGTGGCGCTAGAAAAAGTTATAGCGTGTAATTCAATTTTTTGTCCACCAGGTGTCGCTTTTCCTAAACTACACTGAGCATGTGTCCGATATCCAATGCATTTTCTGTATCACCGCCCAATGATTGGCTGACAGAACCTGTGATTCGGTACACTATTGTACAGCGTTTTAGTCATGGAGTCGGGGCTTTAGAAGAAAGTCTAATAAAGTTTTAAATCATTACAGTACAGTATGTGTGTGAACCCTGTACTCTTAAAAAATATATGTTTTTAATATTTTTGTCTCAGGGGCTCAGACGGGTCACACGCACACACAGCTTTCAATGAGACGGGCTGAATTAATATTCGGGTAACAGCTCGGGTACTGTGTTTACATGTACTAGTATAATATTTAGAAATGAAGACACATTTTTATTATTCTTAGCATTATTATTATGCTGCCGTTAGGGAGGGCGCAGTGAGGGAAGCATAATAATAATGATAAAAATAATAAAAACGTGTCTTCCTTTCTAAATATTAGAGGTTGAGTCTCCCATATCCAAATATTCCGAAATACGGAATAATTTTGGCATGACTGAGATAATGAAACCTTTGATTTTTGATGGTTCAATGTACACAAACTTTGTCTAAGGCACAATTTATTAAAAATATTGTATAAAATTACCTTCAGACTGTGTGTATAAGATGTATATGAAACAAAAATTTATTTCATTTCTGTAAACAAACTTTGCTTGAGCCACAAAATTATTGAAAATATTGTATAAAATGACCTGCAGGCTGTGTGTATAAGGTGTATATAACACATAAATGCATTCTGTGTGTATATTGGGGTCCCATTCTCAAGCTATTTCATTATAATATGCAATTATTCCAAAATACGGAATATTCCGTTATCCAAATGCCTCTGGTCCAAAGCATTTAGGATATGGGAGACTCAACCTGTACATGTAAACACATAATCCCACCGTTAGTGAAAAATAATTCATCCCGTCTCGAAGCTGTGTGTGTGTCTCGTTAATGTATCGGTTATACTGTCATAACAACACGGCAATTACACTACTGTACAGTACTGATTGTACTGTATGTACTGATTTGCGTACCGTTCAACAAGCTTCTGCGGTATTATTAAAAAGATTGGTTGTGCGAATGTGCAACATGCAAATACACTGCATGAATGTCCCACTTGTCAGGGATATCCATCCACTTCTACAGTATGGTATTCAGTAGTATAAATTTCATCAGTGGAGCACTCGCCACCCAGCGGTTAAGTGGTGTATTACATGCCGTGGATTCTCTTGCGTTGCAGAACGCCATGGTGTGCCACAGTACAGCCATCACGCAACATTCCAAGGCGCAACTCAGAATCCTGAATGTCGCTCTATGAGCAAGAAACTAGTTGGGCCCATCTGTATTGGGGTAAGGGGTGGAGGCACAATGTGGCATGTAGGGGGAGAAATGTGGGTCATATTAGGGGGTGAGGCAGTGAGGGACACAGTGTGGCATACAGTGGCGTAACTAGGGTATTTGGAGCCCAGGGCAAGTAAAAAAAGGAAGCCACTTCCCCCAAGTATATACGCTGGGAAAGTGGGCGTGACCATATGCCACAAGGGGCATGTCCACTTGTGGCAATGGGGGGTGTCAACATGACACACCACCGTTTCTTGTCACTCTGGGAACATTCCTTATGCACTTAATGCCCCCAGTAGTAGTGCCCCTCTTGCAATGCCCACTGTAGTAGTGCCCCTTATTCAATATCTCCAGTAGCAGTGCCCCTTATGCAGTGCCCCTTATACAGTGCCCCCAGTAGTGCACCCTTATACACTGCCCCTAGTAATGCATTTTGGGGTAGGGGCACAGTGTGAAATATAGGGGGATCACTGTGGGGCATATAAGGGAGCACTGTGGGGCATATTGGGGGGCACAATGTGTCATATTGGGAGGGAACCGTGTGGGGTAAGGTAAGGGGCATAGTGTCAGGGTGTAAATTTGATTGGAGGTGACCCCCACAACATTGTTGCCCTGGAGCCCCCACATACCTTAATTCGGCTTAATTACTATTATGTCCGATGTTTACATGGGATGTAGTTGGCATCCCAGCACACAGAATGCCGGCGCTCACAATCCCAGCACCAGAATCCCAACAGGGTTCAGAATCCTGTCTTAAGAATCCTGGGGACTGCGATCTCCACGGTATTAGGGTAAGCTTAGGTTTAGTGGTTAGGTACTAGGGGGAGGTTAGGGTTAGGCTGCGGGAGGGGAGAGTTAGGCTGCAGGGTGGAGGGAGGGTAAGGCTTAGGCTGCAGGAGGGGAGGGTTAGGTTTAGACTGCGGGAAAGGTGGGTTAGGGGTAGGCTTGAGGGAGGGTTAAATTACTTGGGATCCCGACCGTCAACATTGTGTGTGCCAGGATTGCGTATCCAACCCATTTACGCAGTTGATCCAATGCTGCATTGCAAAAGCCTGCAGTGGGTGTTTTCTATTTTTACCAAAGATGCCTATTGTGGCTTTTGCATATTTTAGCACCAAGGCTGTGCTAAAGCGTACATCTCTGAATCTGGCCCTGAGTGACCAACTGTATTTGTTGTCCTAATATTTGTTAAAAAGCAAACAAGTTATATTTTACTTTAACAAAATAAGTATGTGTAAGCTTATAAGTCAGTAAAAAAAAACATTAGATTTGTAATCGTCAGTATTATTAATGAATTATGCTATGACTAATTTGCATAAAGGGCGGGATGCACTAAAGTGACAAATGCAGCAAAACCCCCAAAAATCCAGTTTTCGGGAGCTTTACCGCATTTCTCAGATGTATTAAGCACCAGAATGCGATGCATTCCGGTGCATCTTCAGGTGGCGTTACCCAATAGAAACCCCTGGTACTTCTTATCGGGACGCCTCCCATCTCCCCCCATGCCATGCGTACCTCTATCCGGGGGGCATTGCAAAGGACAGCTCTTATCATGAGAGCTGTCCATTGCAATGTAAATCGTGTTTCTAAGTACATATCATGGTATTCAGGTACAACTGCGGTATGTACCTGATAAGAGGTGAGATGTACCGCATCACGGATACAATGCTTAGTACATCCCACCCAAATTGTGTCTTCTACTTTTTTGTTATTTTTCAATAATATGTATTTTATCAGATGATTTAGAGGTAAAGTTACTAAGTGGCGGTTTTTGCATACTGCTGCAACTTCGTGGTTTGCTTTTAATATCATTCAATATTAATATAATTTAATATTTTAACTTCTGGGTTAAACACTGTTAGAAGCTTAGTAAATATAGCCCTTAGTGTAGATATAGGTTCAAGTGGCAGAAAAAAGTATCATTGTCTGGGTGGCCCCGGGGAGACTTGCCCATTTTCTGGGGAAATTCGGGAGTCTCCCAGATGTTCATGGAGAGTAGGCCAGTCTGATGTGGCCACACACGTGGGTGATCATTTGGACAGATCTAGCTCTTTGGAATTTAGTATAATGGGAATATTGACTGCATTTTAAGGGTGTACCCAGTGATGATCTAAGCAATTTTAATGTGATTATTGCCAGGTAACATACTCAGGGGCTGACTCAGAGGTGGACAGTATTTCAATGTTTCTGCAGTTTTGCCGATGGTAGGTGATGGAGCTACGATGTTGCACCAGTCACAGTGCCTTTGATGCCGGATCCTGATTTAGAGGCTACTGTTGTTTGGGGGCAGGGAGGGATTTAATTTCAGAATACAGGCCCCATTTCCCTGGTGTGTTGAGAGTAGTGTCTGAGTTTTCTGCTCAGATTTACTGGCATCGGCTCTGTAATTGTGGTGCGCAATTCTGAGTAACCTTAGGGTTACTCAGATGGCCAATGTCTGCCTGATGATGACCCAAAGCTGCATCTTCGGATGCAGCAGTGGATCACAGAAGCCTGCAATGGCAGGGGCGTTTTTCTAATGGGTGCACACCCTGCACCCATATATTTAATACTTACCATTCCGCCGCTGGAGTCCCACGTCAACGCGCCGGCATCAGCGATGTCAAAATCACCTGGAAAATGGCAGCTGTGGCCATTTTCCGGGCGTTTTGCGCATGCACAGTAAGGAAAACACTGGGAAAATGCCCACTGCTCTATTTTCCTGGTGATGTGCGCATTGTTGTAGACTCTGGGCACACTCTAGTGCCCAGAGTCTACCGGTACGGCGCTGCGCTCAGTGTGCAGCCAGCCACTGGAGAGAAAGGAGGGGGACCCGGAAAGAGACTGCACACAGGCCCCCTCCTCTCTTGAAATGCTCCTGTGCATCTATTTACTTAAGACACCTCCTGTGGCTTTTGTAGGGCTCTCTAGTATGCACAGCCACAGTGCAAAACTGTCCACCTCTGAAGCAGCCAAATTGTAGCACAGCCGCTGAATACAAAGACGCAGCGGCTGGGCTACTGCGTCCATCTCTGAATCAGGCCCTCAGTTTGGTGTACATCATTGTAAAATGTGATGATATTGCTGCTGACATTAACCTCACTGACCAGCATTACTCAATGTGGCACTACTGTATTGTCCATAAAACTACAGATTTATTTTTTTTAAATTACTTCGCTATGTAACATCATAGCAAATGTTGTTTGTGAATGACACTCATACGTTATTTCTTGTTCCCATTATTGGCATTCACAGGAATTTGATACTCTGTACTGTACATTTATTATATGATTACTGAACGTATGGCTTAACCTGGGAAAGGAAATGTTAAGGCAGACATACCATCTAGAGGCATTTTCTGTGCCTTTGAAGACATATAAGTGCAGTGAAAACTAATGGTAAATACTTGTATTCACATTGGCGAATACAGAGAACAATACATTGTACCTTTATCACTAACAGCCATCTGTGTTCCTTTAGTACGATGCAAGGATTTGGCAAACAGACTGAACTTCCTCCTATGCAATGTGATTTTACCCTACACTTAGTGTTGTAACTTTAGCATCTTCTATTTTTATTAGGAAAGACTCAAGTCATACAAACTTGTAAAATTATTTCTGGCAAAGCTTAACAACAAAAGAGCACCACTAGTATTTGTATCTTGATAATATTATGCTGTGTCATTATCAACAGTCTTCAGCACTTAATTCACAACGATAAAACATTACCCGGGCAATGACATTTCGGTGAGATTTTAATCACATGATGCGTTTTATAAACATTTTCGTAGTCGAGACCTTTTTTCTTATGTCTTCAGAAAACTTGAATGGTTACTATTCAACTTGGGATGGGGAGAGAATACAGAAGTACGAGGAAGGGCAATAAATTCTCGTGTAGGTCTAAACAGCCATAAATTATTTCCTGCAATTTAGCTCTGGTTGACGCCAATTTCCAACCACCCGTTGTGGTGAAAAATCTGTGTTTTCTTCTGTTTTGCTACTGAGCCAGCAATTTAGTAAATGAGATAAACAAAAACTGCCTAATACACAAAATACAGCAGAATCAAGTCTGGATTTACTTTTTGTCTGGGATTATTATGACCTTGCTGGGGTTTAGTCTGTTAAATAATAGGCAAATTAAATGGGGCATGTTTAAAATAAATAACCTTTAACATTTTAAACATTCGGGGACCACATGGAGACACTGGTTTTATGAGATTATTTACAGCTTAATATTAGAGCTGTTTTCTTTTGCTTTACAAGTTCTTTATATACGTTGTAGCATAAACATTATTCTGCCTCCCAACTTGCATTTTATGAACCACAAATATTTTTCAGTGAACTGCCAGCATACCATATTAGATGGTGCAAGATAAGGAGAGTTTAATATATATAAATATATAAATACTTCAAAAGGATTGTCTAGTGCTTAAAGTTTGCTAGCAAGGTTCCGTGTGCCATCTTCTTCTTTGTGGTGCCAGAAGCATAGGCATACTCTGGGGGGTTTCCGGTTGCCTGGAAACTCCCCTCCCCAGCCCACACCATGATGACCACAATAGAAATAGCATATAATACTAAAGTTGCATGTTTTTAAGAGCCCCTCAGTGTCACTAATGAAAATAATTAGTATCACCTGTTGATCTTTTAAAATGTGTTAGCCAGTAATGAATACACTTGTGCACCAACTAGGAGATCTAGAAAATATGCACTGTTAGGGGTGCAATGATATAGAGCATCTATAGGGTTAATTAGTAATACAGTATAATAATAAGCTAGCCAGTACATAAATAGACCAATCTGTATATATATGTCCAGGGCAGTGCAGGGTTCTTTTTCTGCCCCCCAGATACCAGAACTTGCTGAAATGATCTGGAATGGAGCCCACATCTGAAATAAAAACATTCAGCTCAGGCAGGATGACCCTAGTGCCACATATAATGGAATACTGTGATTGTTGGTCCTGTATGTGTCAGAATTATTACATACACTATACTTCGTATGATGTATATTATAGCTGGTTAATTGCTTATTATACCCTCTTCATGAACTGGCCACACTTGCTTAAAACTCCAGCATTTGGAAATCCTGCGTTTGCCATCGGATCCATGGTCTGTGTTAAGACATAAAAAAGTGAATGGAGACAGAATTAATTATCTACGCTGAATTCATTTTCTCAGGTGTTTGACACATTTGTCAGGTGTCCAGCTTTTATCTCCTAAATAGGGCCCCAGAAGGCCTGATAAACTATGCTTGACAGTGGTACAGCCAAAATATAAAAGGCAATCATGTCTGTTTTTAAAACAATGTCAAAAGTCACTTCATGTGAAAATTAGCATTACAAAAAGGCAACATATTTGCTGAGGCCTTGCAAATGTCTATGTTCTATTATTTTGACTATAGATATTTCTTTATGTCTAGTTTAATTATCACCTGTCATGTCATAGTTTCCGCACATATCTGTATTTAACTTTGTTCTGAGGCAACAGTGGTATGCGAGTTATATATTTTTTAATGGATGTGCATGATGATCGCATTACCTCCAAGAGTTTGCCGCCTTCTATTGCTTACTATTACAGCAGCCATGAGCTGATCAGAAGAGGTAGCTTCAGTAAGCTTGAAGAGATGAGGATTGTCTGCAATTCCAGACACTAAAGGTTTTTCACCTGGACCCCAGACTTGTGGCACAAAATGACCATATTTACCATATGGATGGTTGGCCTGATTCAGATATGGATGTTATTGCACTGCCTGAAGGAAGCGGCTGTGCAGTACCGTCCAACTAAAATGCAAATACAGCAGGAGGTGTCTGTAGCAAATAGATACCTCCTACATGCATCTATGCATCTGCGATCTGACAGCAGCCTTTGGAGACGCTGCTTCGGATCACCATAGTGACCATGCCAGAACGGGTCCTAGCATATGCAGACCCCCAAACATTGGATATGTATGTAGACCATCAGGTTTACGTACATATTATTATTATCATTTATTTATATGGCGCCACAAGTGTTCCGCAGCGCCTTACAAAGTACATAAACAAATTGTAGACAATACAAGACATGGATAATATACATTGCTACATTAGCGACCATATCACCCAGATAAGCAACAGCGCATAAGCAACCAAGTGTTAGGTGCCCTGGTGGTGAGTAAGAAGTAAATGACACTATAGTAAGGAGAAGCACAAGAGGGTAGATGGCCCTGCTCGTGAGAGCTTATACACAAGAACATTATTAACACAAAAAAAACCTGACTTACAGGACAAGACATTGCAGGACAAGGACAAGAATTACATCAGCAGTCATAAGACCCAAATCGGCAGCGGGACGTCCGAACCCAAAGGTTTGGTGCTGTTGATGATGAATGCCCCGTTACTAGCATTTGTGATGATGAATGGACCCCTAAGTGAGGGAAGGAAAAGCAAAAGAGGGAAGAGGAGCCTGCTTGTGGGAGTTTACAATCTAAAAGGGAGTGTGAGACAGACAGGGCTAACACAAATGGGAGAGACAATGAGCAAGGAGCATGGAGCAGTTGGTTAGAATGAGAGCTGGAAGACTGATAGAAAAGTGGGTCTTGAGAGCCCGTTTAAAGTTCTGCAAAGAGGCGAAGAGTCTGATAAGGAGAGGGAGAGAGATCCAGTGGTAGGGGCAGTACGGGCAAAATCCTGAAAGAGGGAGTGGGAGGAAGTACTCATTTGGGAGGAAAGGCGGCAGTAGGCGGGTATGGGTGTGAAGGGAGATGAGGACAGAGATGTAAATAGGAGAGGATTCTATAACATGTACAGTATGGGGCTAACTTGTGTCTCATTTATCCTCAGTCACACGCATCATTATTTTAAATCATTCCTTTGTATAGTTTATCCTCCTAGAGATCAGACTCTTGAGACATTAAGGGGCGGCTCAATTACTGGCGAGTTGCCGGCTTCGCAGATGCGCCTCTTCTGCTTGCAGCCCATTGAGCTGTGAGCTGAAATTTAGCTACCGTGTTTGCTGTTATACATGCAGATCACATGAAGCTGCATGCATGTAATTGAATCTGCCCCATAGATACACAAATGGGAAGCATGTGATGGCTAAGAAGTATTCACATTACTGATGTATTCTAATTTTCTGTATTCAGCTCACTGGAGTCCCATGTATGGTATGAGCAGGTCACATTTGATTCAAATCACAGATGGATTTACTTGGAATTCTTATGGCAGTTTGTATCATTTTCAGCAAATACAGTATATGTCTACAATGATCTTGTAATCAATTAGAACTGTCTCAGATAGCCGAAAAGCAGGAACTCAGTATTGAATGTTGGATTTTAACCCTTTTTTTGTCTAGAAGCCAGATTGTGTGAATCTGCTTCAGGGCCTGAAGGTTAGCCTGATGGTTAGCGCACATCTCTGATGGTGGGAGGACTGCACATGCGCAGGATGTGTGTACTGTGCATGTGCAGCCCTCCATCTGCGAATTAGCTTGCAGAGCCTCCGAGACGCAGCCTGATTGATAGGCAGCTGCGTTTGGGAGGCGGAGCAGTGGCGTTCCTGGGCAGCATTCCTGGAAACGGGTATGTCACCCCGTTTTCCAGGAGGGCCGAGGCCAGGGTCTGCGTCCATGGATGCAGACTTCCTGGCCTCGCAAGCCGCCAGGACCCAGTCAGGCGGTGGTAAGCTTCAGCTACCACAGCCTGGCCAATGGGAGAACGACTGCGACCCATTGTCACGATTGTTCCAATGGTGATCCCAGGCACTGGGATCACGCAGATGCACTAAGGAGGTATCTGACACCACCTTCTGCATTTGTATTTTGGATGGACAGAATTGTACAGCGGCTTGTGTGCGGCTCTGCAATTCTGTCCATCTCTGAATCAGACCCACAGACACACATCCCATTTGCAGCCATGTTTTTAACTATTTATCTTGTTTAAAATTAAATACATTAAATAAATTCAATATTAGATATCAATAAAATTGCTAAATCTTCTCTAATACAGCAGTTACAGCCCTGTCTTGTGTATGAAAAAGTATAATCTACTGTATGCTCTAGCGCAGGTTCCCAAGCCGTACTGGATTTCCAGGTGCATATGCACCTTTATTTTGTATGCATTTGTTCACAAATACACGATACCTATCCAGGCAGGCGTAAGTGGCACACAAATCTGCATCGGCACATATGCTTTCAACTGGTGTTATACTCACTTGGCTTCAGGTCTTTAAAAAACAGTGGCCCTCATTCAGAGTCGATCGCTAGCTACAAGCGGTCACTCTGAATGAGGGCGGCCGCTTATAGTGTGAAGTGCGGCCTCCTGGTCGCTAGCTTAGCTGTGGGTTACCACCCACAGCTCTAGCAAGCGACCAGATTGATGGTCGCGATGGTCAGGACCATCGCAACCATCGGGGCTTGCGACGAGACCCTAAGGTTGGGTCTCGGCAAGCGCCAAGGAGCTTCCTGCTCTGATCGAGCAGGAAGCTCCCCACTGACATTATTACTGATGTCAGTGGGGCCACCCCCAAACGGCAAGCGTTCTGTCGGGTACACATCCGTTTGGCTGGCCACCTCCCCTGCCCGCCTCCCAAACGGGGCGAGCTGTCAATCACCATCAACAGCTCGCCCCCTTTGGTGCGAGACCCGTAGCGACGGAGCGCCCGTCGCTAGCCAGGTCTCGCGCATGCGCACGTCGTAGCCGGCTCCGACATGTGCATGCCCAGTGGGCAAACATCGACCCGGTTGCGAGCGCTCAGTGCTTGCGACTGGGTCTGAATAAGGCCCAGTGTCCTAGGCACTGAACTTACACAGCACTGCAAATGCGTACTAGCAAATCAGTTCGGTTCATTCTACATTGCAATGGCAGGTAGCAATTGTCTTCCTTCCAGTTTTTGCCTTTTATTATATTCTTTAGATCCATGGTTTACTAATGCAATGAAAAGTGAATGTATATAACCTTCTGTTTCAGTAGCCTTCTCAAGTTTGTGGCTGCATAGACAATAAAACATTCACCTTAGAACGGCTACAGTATTTCAAAAGTCATTTGAACTTCTAAAGTATGCAATCTTTTTTTTGTTGGGTAATATTTTCTTTTTAAATAAAGTTTTATTCAATTATTACCAACAATCAATTATTCTTCATTTTGTCAGTCATAAATATCATCGAGGACACAAGCCAAATAATGTCTTTCTACAGTATTGACTTTCAGCAGTTTTGTTCCAGTTATAAAGAGATTGTGTTACCATACCAAAAGCCAGGTAATATAATCTAGCTCGGTACTCCCCAGCTATATATATTTTACATACATTATATTGTACTTTTATGTTGATACTTTGTGTTATATTCCTAGCCAATAATTTTAGGATGTTTCACTTTCTATGTAATGATTTGCTTAGCGTTTCAAAAGACTAATCCTAAAACTTTTAGTTTTTGAACAATTATTCTGAAATACTCCCAGTATTGCTTTGAGCTGTCAATTGCAAAACATTACAGTTCTGTTGTTTTTTTTCTTCTTGTTTTAAGTTGAATTGCACATTTCACGAGAATTGAATAGTACATAAAAAATTGCATTATGCCTGCAATTTGTATTCTCCATAATTGAAGCTAGAGATGTGAGGAGAACCTCTTCCTATTACGGAACACCCAGTTGTCAAATGTACCCATTTGGTTTGGAATCCTCCTAGAACTGCAATTATTAACTTATTGTAGCTGTTTAATGATAATGCAGCCAGCTGGCAGAGGAGTGAAATTTAGCGCCAGCAGTAAACATTTGTCAGGAAACTCAGCAGGTTCTAGATTAAACTGAAGCTTTGGCCAATTCAGTCATAAGCCAATGTTCCAATGCACCAACAGCCAGGCCATTTGATGGATACTCTAGTGGTTTGCTGGCTGCGTTGCAGTAATGGTTAGTGTCCGGGTGAGTTTCACTCATTTTCGGGGTATGTGTTGAGGGTTGTGGTATATTTTGTCACATTTAACATGTCAACACCGATGAAATGCTGACATGATTAGAATGTCAACAAACATCCCTAGTGGTCTAGTGGTGACTTACCTGGTCCAGCAGCTTTAGCGATGTCTTCAGGGTCCAGTGGCGATGTCAGGGTGACTTCCAGTTGATAGTGCGGCTCTTCCGGTGGTAAGCATCGCTAAGCCAAACGTTCCCCCTAGTGCCTCACCCTAACCCTCCGTTCCCATAGCCTAACCCTAATCCTCTCCCTCCGGTCCTTGCTGAAAGTCAACATTACACATATACATATTGTGAACGTGTTGACATTCTGCACATGCTGACATGCTCAGTGTCGATATTTAAAAAATGTGGACCTGATAATTACATGATACCACCACCTAACCCATGCATGGAAGTAAGGCTGATTTTATTGATAGTTCTTCTATTTCTTATTGATATCTTAATTAAAATTTATTACGGTTCCAGTTTGAGTTCAGCCCATCCAGTGTCTAAAACCAGAAATGGAGGGAACTTACTGTGAGAAGTCTGGCTCTGAAAAGTCTTTCACCAAACATATATATATTTTTATCATCTTTAGTAAGTAATGTTTGATTGCCTACAATGACTTCATATGAAGTCAGACAACTGGGAGTAGCAGAGAACACACTATCTATGAGCAGCCACAAAGGTTAGTTTTACAGTACCCATGCAGCTCACAAATCTAGGAGCACTATTTACATACTTACAGGGGATAAACACTTTGCCTTCTGAGATTGAACATTACATGTATCCAGTGCTTATCATTGTGCATGGTAAGTATAATACACACTGCAGTATGTTCAGTGCATTTGAAATTGGCTGTGATCCCAAGTCATGGACTTTGGTGTGACCTTCCTACAATTCATGCCCAATCACCACATTAACAACCAGGAAATGCTTTAATGAAAGTAATTCAGTTTGGATTATGGGGATTCTAATCTACCCTTTGAAGCAAGTAATGGAGAATGTCTAAAGTAACTGGCAATACTATTGGCATCAGATACAGAGCAGATGCGACTGGTTTTCCATACCGATTAATGAAACAAACTTGTGAACAATTTGTAAAATTTTTCTTTGCTTTGCTCCCAAATATAACTCCAAAATCTATAATTCCAGGGTCTCAGACAAGCAGCCTGCAGGGGTGTGGTGATTATGAAGACCTGACCATCCTATATTGTGCCAAGCATATCTTTAAAAAAAATGACAGACGTGTCTGGCATATTGATATATACATGTTGGAGAAAAATGGCTCTTAATAATTAAAATTATATTTAAGGAAGGGTGAGGAATAGTAAATGGGACAAAAGCAATAAAAACTTTACGATGGGAATTTCATTCCAGGCAATGGGCACTTTTCCGGCACATTGCAGGCCAGCACTATAGGTTTTCTATCCTCTCAACCCATATAGGTCCAAAAACTAGCGATGTTGAGTATACTGTATATGGTAGATAGAGGCACAGCCGGACATTGTGGGGATGTTCGGGGGCACATCCCACTGAACTGACTCTTCATCTGAAGCTGTTAAAGTCATGCTGCCAAATGTACATGTCCTTATGTGACCTTTACAGCTACTTGAACTTGAGACCCCTGATCTAATTTATCCCCATAATTGCGTATTAACATATGGTTTGATTTGATGGGGGAGATATAAATATTAGCAATAGATGCAGTGGGACAGTATAACAATGACAATTTTGAATTAAAAAAATACCACAATTAAAGGCAAGCATCTCACCTCTTTGTAAATAACCACAGCTTAATATATGGTACATAGCGGCATAAGTATAACTCAGTGTTAGGGTAATGATTTATTTTAGAACTTCATCTTTGATATAACAAAGAATCTACATATTCTATTTCTATCTTATTATCTCATTATCTATCTATCTATCTATCTATCTATCTATCTATCTATCTATCTATCTATCTATCTATCTATCTATCGCATTATCTATCTATCTATCTATCTATCTATTAGAACTATACCTATTCTAATGTGACACACATATGCACATCTGCATCAGTTAGGTTAATAATGTACATACAGTTTTGTACTATAAATATTTGTTATAAAGATCAACATGCTGTAGAGATGTGATGGATGCAATGAGAGCACTGTATTGCCATCTAGTGGCAGTTTGTAATTTGTATTTAGCAACTTAATAACCAACTGTAAACTATAACATGGGATATTACTCCAGTGCTAATCTTGGGTACAGATCTGTACAGAAAGTCATAATGTAAAGAAAATTTCTTTAATGTAATAAATGCTACACAATGTTATTTAGCATGGAAATACTTTGAAGCAGGGTCATGTAAAAATTGCAAAACTTCCACTGTACAGTCAGACAGATTTCCTTCAAGTTACATATGGTTGTGTTGTGGAACAAGGGGGAAAATGTATGAACCGCCGAAGCGGTATCAGTGCACATCATGTGGAGCCGGCCGGGAGTGAGACAAAGCGCATCAGTGCTAGGCTGGCGCGCTCTGGGCTCTGGAGGGGAGTCTTCACTTCCCCGTTTCGGCAGATGAGATGTTCTTACATATTCAGGGAGCTAAAGTGCGCAGGTTGTCCATGTCTTGCAGAGTTAGATTATTGAAATGAGTTAAAAGAGTGGAGAGAGCTTATATTTATGGTCATTAAATTACTTGAATGTAGTTCCAGCTTTCAGGTCTTGTACTATAATTTTTTATAGAACAAAGGGTGAGGCAGCCATCTTAGGAGCACACATTTGTTATTCTATGTAATTAACCACATTAGTTCCTGCACCATTTGAATTGATATTCTAAGGGGACTAACCAAATAAAGATGAGAGAATATACAAACTCCACACATATACTTTCTTGGTGCTGTTAGGCAAGTAGTATTTCAGTAGAAAAATGGAAAACATGATTTTAATGAAAGATGTGGCAGTATAGTTTAGTATAGTTTTATGCATATGTACTTTCACATGGAATGGCACTGAAATGCCAGCTGCTGTTTAGCAGGTTCAAATCCCGACAGCGAGGAGATCTTGACTGGGGTAGGTAAGTATACTAGCCCTCTCCTGTCCCCTCTAACCCTCCCTTAGTGGTGCCTAACCCTAACCTCCCCCCTTAGTGCCTAACCATAACCTCTCCCCCAGGGGTGCCTAAACCTAACACCCCTTCCCTGCACCCTAAACCTAACCCTCCCAGGGGGGTGCCCGGTCTCATCACTAAATCTCCTTTCACATACATCCCAACATTTTAAAATTCTAAATTGGGACAGCTCTCGGGCTCATGAAAGGAGGCGTGGCCTCATGCCCAGGAGGTCCTGTCTCCAGGTGTGTAACGTTGTGGGGGCATGGCTGCAAGTCATGCCCCTGTTTCTCATCACGCTGGGGGCTTTCCTAGCACTCTGTGAGCTGCTAAGCAGCTCCCAGCCTCTCATAATACAGTGTAAATGATGCACACTTGAGTGTCCCCCCAACCCCCCTCCTGCGGGACACTACAGGTGGGACATCGGACAGTACCTGAAAAGCGGGACAGTCCCTGAAAAGCGGGACAGTCCTACTGAGATCGGGAAGGCTGGAAGGTATGCACTTTTACACAGAGAAGATGGGATTATTGCACCTCTTCTGTCAGCTTGTGGAGGTGTCTCCTGAGAGTGGCAAGTAGGCATATAGAAGTGTGCTAGGCAGTCCATGAAGGTGCACTGCGCCATAACCAAGGTGTTTTGCTGTGTCCCTTAAATGCGCTTCATAATTGAGGCCCAGCATGTTTTAGGTATATTTTTTATTACATTCACTTTAAACATGGATTTGCTACTGTCTTAAAATTTATTTGCTACTCACTAATCATGTTAATGCCCTATCCCGTATTGTGTATAAAATACGAGTTGCGGTCAGACAGCACAATATGTACTTTTTTTGTTTTTAAAATAATCTTAACTCCTAATTAGTCACAGCAAAAACATATGCAAGATATATTTTTTATTGTTTATGGAAGATTTATTATCAGTGCTACTTTCCAGTTCTTTCCTGTAATTCCTCACCTAATCATTTACACTTGTCAGGTCCTCTACCAAATGTTTCCCTTTGGGAATGAAAATGAGAAGGACTGAAATGAAAGAGAGAGAGAGAAAAAAACTTTGGTTTCACTGAGCGTATCATTTTTTTTTAAAAGAAATACTAACCACAGTTAAATGTCTTTTTATAGTGACTGACAAATACTTAAACCAATAAAACATAAAACAATGCTGGTTTATATCAATAAAACAGTACAGGTTTAAATTTGGGGGTTCATTGACATTGATATAAGTGTCTACTCTCCTGGAAAATCCGCCATCATACACTCTCCCAGACATCCCTTTCCCAAAAGTTCATCTAGATGGCGCCTGTTGTTCCGTAACAACGCCGATGATTAGGGGCACGCCACCATCTGCGCACCATCGACACTTATATCGGCTCTATGGCAGCTGCAGTGTTTCCTCTGAACATGGCCTCCATGGCTGTGGCTCTGCGCCTGAGAACGCAGCCGCTTTCACTGACGGCCCGCGACACTTCCATAACACCCATGAGACCCTATTTGTTTTGCGTTCACTTCAGGCCACCTCCCGGACATCAGCCAGGAATGTCCATCACTCTGCCACCCCATTTCTGATACCGTCTGTCCCATTTGCAATAGAATCGTGGAGTGTGTGACACATGCGTCATAGGGGTATTCAGGAATTTCCACGCATGCGCAGTAGCAAATAATCTCTCAAGTACATGAACAATGGCATTGTGTGCCTACTTTTGAATCAGACCCAATGTAGCATTTATTTAGAACAGAAGCATAATGACCATAGTCCTTATTGAAACTGTTATAGTCACAAGGATGCTTTATGCACTATATTATAGTCATAAGGATACTTTCTGCACTGTATTATAGTCACACAGATGCTTTCTTGATCCCTACATGAGCCCACTTTTTATTTTTTTCTATGTACTCTTTAAGTACCAAATCCATATCTGCCAACTTGCCTGTAGTGTTGGGCAGGGCGAATTGCATCATCAAGCAGAAGGGTCAGAACCATGAAGGCTAAATTCACTGAGAATCGCATCATCAAGCCCCTGTGAAGTGGGTGGAATGCTGGAGGGTGACTTATCTCCTGTGAGTCCGGGGAACTGCCCACACTTCGAGAGTCTTCCCTGTGTTCCAGAGAAGCAGTATGTCCCAATATGATGCTGACTGACAATCTCAAACACAATTCTGACCATAATGGGCCTGTTTTATACGCAAGTTGGCTGAAATTACAGTTGTCCACAGCAGCAAGATTTACTGTAGTACCAACTGCTAATGTGGCTATCTACACTGATTCATGGTTATAGCATCTCCAGCCACTGTTCTTCCGTTACAGCCACAATTGTCATAATTGGTATCGGCATTTACACCTAGCCCTTGCTGGGTGCAAAAAAGCAGTCTGAAACAGGAGTTATACGTACATCTCAGAATACGGTTAGAACTCTGGCTACACACCCACAACACTATGCACAGGCTCAGAGCCGTAACTAGACTTTTTGGTGCCCTGTGCCAGAAAGAGCATTGGCGCCCCCCCTCATTTTCAAAGGGACATAATGCACTAAAAAAAGGGCCATGGCTTCATGGGGAAGGGTCAGGGAAGAGATAGGGTAGGCCAGGAGATGCTGGGGATGAAATAAGAGGAAGCTACATGTGAGAATGATAATAAACAGAAATTTGACAGGCCCAAACAGTGCCCCCTGACCTGTGGTGCCCTGTGCGATGGCACCGGCTGCACTACCCTAGCTACGGCCCTGCACAGGCTATGCACCCACAGTCACAGGCTTACTACACTAAATCCATTCCCACAGCAATGATTAACATTGAACTGACTACACATAGTCTGAGACCCCTATTGATTCCTCCAAATCCCTTCCCACACACACCCTTTACTTTCAAAAAAGTGTGTACAATTATAGACAATTAGTCTCTTTTTGGGTATTTCACGTATTACTGTGATTTGTTTTAAAGTGTTTTGTGATGGTAGGATAGTAATAACTGTGGAGACATCTAACAAAAAATCTAATTCCTAGTTTGTGGTAAAAACAAAGGAATTACTGTCCCTTTACATATAATCCGTGTGAAAGTGTTAATCAATAGGAAAAAAAAGTTTTCCCACCCTACAGAGTCTCTGATACTAAGTAAAAAAGACAAGTTCAATCACTAAAACACCAGGATAAGATAGATGTCCACATGCCTCGGAGATATTAAAGCACAGTCATGTTTATAGACTAAACTAACTCCATTCTAAACTGTGATCTACATCAGTGTCTTTGTGATTGTGGTTAAAAAAACCAAGGAATCGGTCTGGACTCATATGTTGAGAAGGAGACTTATTCTTGTCTGACCATCTAATTCCCTAAAATAACATCTATGCAAAAGGAAAAACATATGAGAAAAGATCCAATTCTTGTATAAACAATGTATTTCTTTGTGAACATGAAGTATTAATCACTATATCATTTTTCAAAAATGACTTTAATTATGTAAATATGTACCACATATATGATTTTGTTAACCTTACTAGGTCTGAAAAAAATAACATTATGACGTATTTTTAATTGGGAAAGTATACAGTGTTTATTAAGATGATTGTATTATCCTTATTATCTTGCATTTAATCGCAGCTTCGGTACATGCACTAACATGTATAGAGAATACATTGTCCATATCTATTATATAATTCTTCTGAGCTGTCCGTCTAGGAACTGCGCAGTGAGCTCTAATACTGCCCCCCAGAGCAAGGCTTTGGGCAAGATCTATCTACCCACTGCTCCCAGCTATTTACCAGGTAATGGAAGTGATGATCTTTCCTCCTTCATTTATCGGAATCGAAGCCGTTGTTGTGTCAAGAGCATAGATTGGGCACCCAAAGCCTCGGGACCAGAAGAGGTCATGCTTTGCATAGATTCAAGCATGGTCTCATTTGTCCTGATTTTTCAATTAATAATATTCTCAACTATGGTGTATTGAAATGGTGTTCTGAATAATTATTGTAAGCCAGGGGCGTATCTATAATGGGTGCAGGTGCACACAGACCTCTGGGTCCAGGGGGGGCCCTCACCTCACACCCTGCACCCATGTTATCTAATACCTCTCTGAGGTCCCGCTTCGGGTGTCTCAATCCTGCACAAAACGCCGGAAAATGGCCGTCACGGCCATTTTCCCAGCGTTTTGTGCATTCATTTTCCCGGTGAATTGCGCATACGTAGTAGAGTCTGGGCAAAGACTAGTGCCCAGGGTCTACTGATGCTGCGGTGGCCGGTCAGACGTGTCAGTCTGCTGCCGGCCGCCGGGAAGAGCGGAGGGGGCTCCGGACGGGGAGAGAGGAGGGGGCCCGGATGGGGAATGTACACAGGCCCCTTCCTCTCTTAATACGCCCCTTTCTCAAGCATTTTAGTACTCCGGTTACAAAAGTAACTACTGTTGGAATGAAAGGTATAATAATTAGGTGTAGTTTCTTGGTGTACAGCAATATGTTGGTGCTGTTCTATAGATCTCTGTATAGTGGTATGGTCTACATAGCACTCTGTATAAGTTTAATTTAAGAAGTGGTTGCCTAGCAGTGCAACTAGCCATAATGCTTCACACAAGCCAGAACATTTTACTGAGTGTGAATCTTTCTCAGTAGTCTTGCAATGCTCAATCACTTTCCCTTATTGAATAGAGAGGCAGCAATCTGCATAGTTTGTCACAATGGAAGCTTGACACTGGAAGAGAAGGGTGATGAATTAAATAAAAGAAAGCTGTACATTCCCTCTTGTGATCACTATAGACGTTGATTAATTAGGACAGTTAGCATGTCTGTTTTCTGACGGAGAAAGGTTAATTATTAACTAAATATTCTTTTCTAACAGTAGCACAAAGCAGTTTGAAAAGCATTATACAGAAATGATGTGCCATTATCCTGTATACACTAGAGAAATTCAGGAGCTGTTGGATACCACCAACTCATTTTCCCCAGGCAGCAGTTCATCTTGTTGTCCAACACCTTTCAGTACTGTACATAATATCATTATATCCTATTTCTGTCAGGCTCCTCTCTTCAACAAAATATTCACTATGTGAGTTTGTGTTGTAGGTGTGTGTTGTAATGTGAAAAGAAATAAAGGTTTGTCTGTTTATATCTTAAATGTAAAATTTTGGTAATTTGGGATATAATGAGAAATTGAATAGGTAATGATGTATGCATTTAGTTATTCAGAGCCTAATCAGTGTGGTGTTAGCCTATAGAGAGAAGTGTGCACTGTTATATGCAAGTAGTGGACAAATAATGGAAATACCAATAGAAAGTCACTTGGGCCACCATACACGGACTGTGTGAGCTATAGTGTTAAACCTACCAATATCTGGAAATGTGCAGGACTAATGCAGGACCATTACCTCCACAAGACAATCACTCAACTGTTTTCTTCTAGAGTCCAAGCTAATACCACTGTAGACACCATTGCTCATGAAATCTGTGTAAGTTCAGCTGTTTTGGTCACCAAAGGGGAAGATCAAACCTCTTTGAAAGTCACTGAGGTCTCCTCATGCTGTCATGCTAGCCATTATATAGATAGCCGAAATAGTCCAGCAGTTGCATACATGACCTCTATTATGCTAGTATATTATTTGCTTAACATATAAGTTACACTAGTGAAGAAGCCCTTGCTTTTAATATGGCCATTATTACTCATTTTCCCAGTTGTTTCCATTTTCATTCACTATCTATATCAGACGGGAAGGAAATGATTCCATAAGACCAAGTTGTGATGTCACTTCCTGTATTTGGATTGCATATGTGTGTTGCAAATGTCATGATTTCTTGTCTCTGAGCCATCAGAAGTTAACCCTTCTGATGGCTCAGAGACAAGAAATCATGACATTTGTTTTGTTTAGTGTGAGGAAGGAAATTGCCCATACTGACATCATATTTTTTTTAATTGTGTTTTATTGATTTTGTAGCAACAATAATATAAAAAGCTTAGAACTTCATAGTAAAGTCCCTTAAGCTGTTGGGTCACCATACACAGACTGAGCCATAGTGTTGAGCCAATGTCTGGAATGTGCAGGACTGATGCAAGACCATTCTTCCACAAGACAGCTACACAACTGACTTCTATCACAAACACAATATGATAATACATTTAAAAGCTTTGTTTGAGTCTACAATGTTACATTAATATTTCAGCTCACGTTTTATTCATATCCAAGTACTAGTGTAACTCTTTCAAATGATACTTTTGGTTATTGTAAATTATGTACTTTTTTAGCCCCATAGATCAGAATGGGCCTGATTTAGAGTTGTATGCTATTACTTCCTAAGCTGCAATTTTTTCAGCTGGGGATTTGCGAAAATATTTTAATGGAACAGCCGCAGGTTCTTGTACTGAGACGCTCACCAGGGCCCCCGCACTTGTCTGCAACTGCATACACATACTCAGCATAGGAAGCAGATCAGGCAAACATCAATTCCTTCAGTGAGTTTATGGTCACTCAGAATGGCTTCTGGAGTCTTGTTTCCTAAGTACAGGATCGCAGAAGCAGGATGAGACACGCCTACACTTGGTGGAGACACGCCTACGCTTTTAGCCAACACTCCCAGGTGCTTCCCCCAAATGCTTCCTACTTGTCAATCACACTAGGAATAAAGACTTGCAGCGTGCCACTATGGTAATGTACCTCAACACTTGTACAGTGCAATTCAGACACATGCGCAGTGGCAAAAAATTGCTCCATTGCGAAAACATTAGCATTGCATACAACCCAGGATCAGGACCAATCTTTCTTTAAACAATTGATACTTTTGTTTATTCATTGATTCATTCATTGCCGTAGAACTTAAACCATCTAACTTGGGCTTTCCCAACCTTTGATAAGCAAAACAAGCATTTCTTTGTGTATGATAAAAAAAGAAATATGATATGTGATGGGTACGTAACAAAAAATAAGTGAGCGTTGAATACTTGGCTTTGTCAGCCATACCCGCTGTGTGAAATAAACTCCAGCAGAGAGTTTGACTGGCACAGAACAATCTCTGCATGTTACCATTATTGTCCTGACAAGGCACATGTGGAAAGTTCATGGATGATTATATGAAGAGCATTTTACTTTGGCCAAAAAAGAAAACACTCTGATGTACAAACAATTACTCTAAAATTAGCACAAGCAAATAGCCTGTAGTATTATCTGATGAAAGGGTTTAAATCTTGGCATGTACACAACTTGTCTATCTTTTGCTTATATTTTTTTTATCTTACATTTCATTGGCCACACAATATTTTAAATGTTAAATGCACTAGTATTACTGTTATAAAGTCCAGTTCTATTGTTATTCATTGTATATGGAACTAAAATGGTTTGATTAAATAAACAGGTGAGTTATAATGGCATCATTTCATAGAGCCTTTTACCCTTTTTCAAACCCCCACAGGCCATAATAGTTTCTGAGACTACAAAATGATTTTTTAGGAAATATGCTGTTTTATCTACTTTATAAATAGCTAACAGATCTTTCGCCCACAGAGCAGGAACAGTCAGGTTTTCAGTGCTAACTAACTGGCTGACTTACCAGTGCGCTCTGTACAAAAACATGCAGCATTTTTCTTTTATCTAGAAACAATGGCCCTCATTCAGAGCCGTACGCTCTGAGCAGAGCGCACGCTCTGAATGAGGGCCGGCCTCCATGAAAATGGAGCGTCCTTCTGGACGCTCGTATAGCTGTGGGTCACCACCCACAGGCTATACGAGCGTGCATTTTGATGGCCGCGATGGTCGAGACCATCGCGACCATCGAAATTGCGAGCCGGAGCCTGCGGTTGAGGTTTTCAACCGCAAGCTCCGGAGTGATTTTGGCTCTATCAGAGCCAAAATCACTCCCACTGACATCACTAGTGATGTCAGTGGGCCGGCTTCTGACGGGAGGCGTTCCCGTGGGAACGCCCCCGTCAGGGAGGCACGCCCCGGCACGCCTACCAAAGGGGGCGTGCTGTCAATCAACATCGACAGCACGCCCCCTTTGATCAGACACAACGAGCGAAGGACTTTCCTTCGCTCGTCGCGTCTGGCGCATGCGCACGACGGAGCTCCCTCCGTCGTGCGCATGCTCAGTCCATAACATCGACCCACTTGCGAGCGGACAGCCGCTCGCGAGTGGGTCTGAATCAGGCCCAATATTGCTAATTATTATTTGGGCAACTGTAACTGTGAAAACGTATATGTCAGAAATATGTATGTACATGCGTACACTACTTAGCAGATTATCTGGTGCATAATACACAATACATATTACTACAAACAGCTTGTCAGGTTGCGGCCTAGGATCGGCCGTTACTCACCCCAGCGTCGGCTTCCCCTGACCTCTCGAGCGGTCAGACGGCAGGTGCGGTGGCGAGCGACGCGCTGAGGATTATGCCTAGGGACCACGTAGACATCCATGAGCTGCTCCGTGTCTTGGTTGCTGCGGTTGCCGTCATTGGCGCAGCCAAGACAGTCTTCCTCACCTGACTGACCCTTTACCCAATGGTAGTGTGGTTGTAACAGCTGATGCTGCCCTCCAATGGACTGCTACCTTAGGGTATATAACAGGGCTCTGCACAACAGGAAGTTGCCTGTACAACGTCGTTACTACTAGTGTTTGCTTGTCGTCACTTTGTTCCAGGTTACCTTGCTGTTTACACTCGAGTCATCTCTAGTTACTCTCGGATACCTTGCCCGCGTGCTCTGCACATCCTCCGAGTACAACCACAGTGTCACTCTTCTGTTCCAGCAGTGTGTCTGATACCTTGCACGCATACTCTGTACAAAATCCAAAATCCTCACTAGTGCCTCTTTCATAGGTACATTCTCCTGGGTCTCATCTGTGTTATCTCCCTCCATTTCCCACCTGTATCGGATATCTGACCAAAGGGCCACGACCTGCAAACTGAGTGCAGCTTAAACCCTTATACCGCTTGGAGGAGTCACTGGAGAACACCTCCCAGCAGGTTAGACCCCGCGCCTTTGGTCAGGTCTCGCCAACATCCGATACTTGTGGATGAGGAGGACATATATCCAGGCCCCTCGCCTCCGATGCCTTCCACAACCCGAGACCTCAGCTTTCAGCTCCTCAGTAGGAGATTTCCCTGAGCCAGCCATGACACAGCTGTTAATCACTAAAATTCCCAATAATAATAGTCATTATAATAATAACGACTACATACAATTATATTCAATTTTGTACTCAGACATTTTTGGGGCCTGTAAAGTGGAATGCCCACATACTGCCAAGTCCCAAAATAGTTTTTTCTTTTTGTTATTTTTAAATTTAGATTCTCAATTTTTTTTTGATCAACGGCAACCACCGTGAAGCACCTGGGCAGTATATTTATAACAGTAGGCAGTATCACTCTCTATTCTTTGTTCAGGTAAAGCTACTGCAACCACAGATGTTTCCTTTTAGCTATTATTTTTCTGTTAAATACATTTCTTTGGTATTTTACAACATACAAAAATTTAAGCCCTCTGAAAGTGTATCTTTTTTTTTTTGACTCTTGCTGTGTTGTCAAAATCTTAATTGGTTCATGATGTTGATCAATGATATTTTGGGACGTGTTGAGAACTTGAGCAGAATCTTAGCTTTTTTTATTTTCAAAGAATAAAATATCTCCCTTTTGTTTTCAATAGAGCATTCAAAACCACATGATTTCCAGAAATGGGTTGCCAAATTTACACGAATTATATGTCTGCATAAATGCTTGGTCCGTGTTAAATAATTATACCTTGGAGTTGGCATCGAAGTTACATCTCATGGGAAGTATTTGAAAGACAAAAGATGAAACATAATCTAAATTGTGTTCCGGTCTAGTCCTATTGAAGTTCCTACATCTTGATATCAAAGTTATACATTTGTTTTGGGTTTTTTTTATTCTTCTTTACTATCTTTTGTATGAAAGTATATTTTAATGTGTGAGGTTCGGCTGGTTTACTCTTGAGATAGATTATTTATGAATTGAAAGTATCAGATGCAAAATCTTTTCTTGTCTCCAGTGTTCACTCCTCGTCTGTTTGTGCTACAGGCTGCTGGATCTTATCTGGCTCAATGTAATGGAAAAAAAATCCTCCCAATTTGAAAGATGTCCAAGTTGTCTTACTTTAATTTCCTACTGAAATCCTCTGCATTACAAGTGTGCCATTAATCGTTGTACCAGACTTTTTCTGAAAATACTTGTCCTAATCCCTACTGCAAGACGTTCAGGCCATCAGTGGATGTTTAATTATAAATGAGTAATCAAACTTATTTTCATTTTAATTTACTCACAAATGGCTTTTGGACCAATTTTGGATATATAACTCATACAAAGATATAAAGGTAACTGCACATTGTAACAAATGACATGCTGCCTAAAGTAACTGTTAGACCAGGGGTGTCGAAGCTTTTTTCTTGGAGTGCCGCATTAGAAATGACTTTGGACGGAGAATTACAAAATATATTCTTGCAGTTTGCCTGCCTGCAATTAGGCGTGTGTTCTTTGCTGAGGCAGAGGCTGATTCCAAGTCCCACGCAAAGCAATGTAGCAGGACAAATTCCTTCCCTTGTGTACTTCCATATGGCTGAATGTGCAAGAACTGAGATGCTCACTATTTGCACCTGTGTAGCCATAATATAGATTGGTGCAACCTATACACCACCATCAGTCGCACCATTGAAACTTGCACCAACCAGTTGCGGTGGGTCTTGCATTATCACGCCTGTGACATTCCCTCACTTCACCCACTGAACTGTCACTTTTTACTAGCCACCTCCCAGTCACTGCCCTGGAAGGTCCATTACTTTTCCACGACCTTTCTGATACCAACTTTCCCGACCGCAACAGCTACTTTGTGTGTACACACTATATGACGGATGCATCTGCATCGTATGTGTTTTCAGAACTTTCCGTTCATGCGCAGTTGCAAATATTTGCTGAACTACGAGAATATCGGCATTGCATGCAGAGTGGTTCCGACTCCAAATCAGGCCCTAAGGGGTATATATAATAGGCTGAGGATCGAAGGCGTCAACGAGTCCCATGCGAAGCTGGCAGATGTTTAAAAGTAGCATTTATTTAAAAGGGGAAACCAGGTTCTATTTACCTTTTAAATTACCCCCCCTAAGGTAACAGCCAGAGTACCCACCTTAGGTGCCAGACCAGAGTCCCCCCCTCTTAAATGCCAGTCCAGAGTCCCCCTTATTTTACCTCTCCTGTATTTGAGCCCTGTCTCTGGAGTCGCTCAGCCTTCTGCTGCTGCAGCCTCCAGGTCCTTACATGTAACTGCACAGTCTGTACTACGTCTGGACATGCAGCTGTGCTGTAGTAGGGGCCAGCCTAGTAGTGACGTAGCTAGGCCACAACGTCACTGCAAAACTACCTCCAGAGTCCGGACAGAGATGCCTGGAGCTTTGGAGGTATCCCGGGTTGTGGGAGGACCGAACTCCAGCAGGGGGTGGGCCAACAGGCCATAGTTTGGTCACCCCTGTGTTAGACTATAGTTAGGCATGTATGTTAATGGTCTCAATGGTTTTGCACAGATTTGTACAATTTATGCTACCCAGATATTCTCTGATGTCCTTCTGTCCAGCGCATCAGGCCGAACCCTCCCACCCCACCCTCGAAAGAATAGACGGGAGGAAAAAGCATAGATTTAACTGAAAACCATACTTACCTACTTTCCCGATTCGACCGGAATCCTCACGAAAATCGGGTGCCGCTCCTGGCTCCCAGGAAAAGTAGATAAACCCCCTCGCAATTTCCACAAAACCCCCCGCAGAGGTGGGGGGCGATGAAGCGATTTGCGATGAATCGCGTCATCATGATCCCGCCCCCTTTTCACAATGCCAGAAATCTCGGCATTGAGTAGCGGGGCGGGGCCAAAATGATGATATTTCGTGGACACACCCCCAGCTCGGACCCCATTACTATGCCTGGCCACACCCACTGCTTGACCGTCCTGGCTGCCCCCTCCCAGTGGGGGCTGCCAGAATATCGGCAAGTCTGCTGAAAACCACTGAATTAGAACACTGAAAGTGTGGCCTACCATAATTGACAATGAGAATGATGGCACTTTTTTTCACCGGCAAATAAGTTACTATAAGAACTGCATAGCACCGAAAACTAAAAATAGTGGAGTCCTTATATTAACGTACAGGTGGAAGAGAGAGATTTGCCAGTATGTCTTGTGGTAATGATCATTCTCACATCATTATGTGCGCTCGCTCATCCCTGCAACTCTTTCACTCCACCCCCAGAAATATGGTTCTAAGCAGGGATGATGCTAGTTACCCCAGTGCGTGTACTGTAGTCACGCACCACTTATCTCCCACCTAGCAATATAAAACAGTAGTTCCAGGGGCATTTCTAGAGAGGAGGGGGCCCGTGTGCAGTCTCCAACACTGGCCCCCTCTTCTCCGCCCGGCGGCCGGCAGCGCACTGAGCTGTGCGTGGCCAGCGCCGGAGTTATAGACTGTGAGCACTAGAGTGTGCCCAGAGTCTATAGTGTATGCACAGGTAACCGGGAAAATGGCCGTGGCGGCCATTTTCCCTCTACACCCACCATGGCCATTTTCCAGTTATTTTACAGCGCCGGACGCCTGCGCCGACATGGGACTCCGGAGAGGTAAGTATTATTATGGGTGCAGGATGTGCAGTGCGGGGCCCCCCTGGACCCAGGGGCCCGTGTTCCCCGCACACCCTGCACCCATTATAGATACACCCCTGAGTAGTTCTCACACACCCCCTCTGAACGCCTATGGATGCCAACACATTTGGCACAAAGAGACTAGGGACTACCAGGAGAATTATAAACAATTGTGCCACCACACCATCAATAATAATCACAAAAAAGAGTGTGCATAAATTTATAGTAGCGTCTACATTAGCGCAGGCCTATGAATCAGGCCCCCTGTATCAAGTTGTGAGAAACCCTTTAACAGAAAGAAGCAGGTTTCAGCTTTCAGTGGGTCATATATGCATGCAAAATGCATTGTTACATTATCAGCGGCTGTGACACTGTAACGTAGCATTTTGCACGCAGATACAGCTGCAGTTGCACACAGAATATAGGCATGCCGCATATCATTTACCATTTTAAGCAGCAGAAGCTGCTTGTGCTACCTATTCACATAATTTTGATAATAAGACACATTTTAAGGGAATATGTTGCAAAGAAAGACGCTTGGCGCTACCATGTTCTGCCACTGCATGGTGTGACTAGAAAGGCTGATTAACGCGAAAGGAGGCTACACGTATGTGGACACATCTGTACCTGTAAAATAGTATAAAGAACTCAATAATTTAGTGTGTAAATGACTGTTCTTAAGTGAAAAATGATTTGTGTGTCTGAAAATCGAAAACCAATTATAGTGCATTAATTCTTGTGATAGTTTTAGTAATTAAGTTTTTGATAAAAATCCTAAAGGAGATGTTGAGGCGGAATTATGAGAAGAAACTCAGCTCATGTAAATCAGTGTATATATATATATATATATATATATATATATATATTTGCCAAAAGCTAAGTATACATTGAGATTACTCCTTCCGCACAGCTAAATGGTGTATTTATTTGTTAATCAATTATGACAAATATTGGTATTTAATTGTACAACACCATTCCAGAATTTGTCTCTCTGTAAAGCCCCTTTAAAATAATGACCCCCCTCTTTTGTTGCCATTTGATTATTATAGAAAAGCAGGTGGTTTGCTACATTGAGCTGTTTACATTAACCATTACATTGGTTTCTTTTCAATGTCCTTCAAACTGTCTTCACTGACAGAGTGGTCTCTCAGCAGGCCACTTAGAGCGAAGGTCTAACAATAACATAAGTATCAGGTCTCCTTAATCAACTTCATACCAGATTAAGGGTTCCAAATTAAGCATTTTTTATTTCTGGATTGTTTTACATGTGCAACCAAAGTAACTAGTAATCATTTAAGGCTTGGTTATTCATATTTGAACTAGAAACTTTTGTCCAGACAGTTACTTTAGACTAAAACTGATGATGATGATGATGATGATAATAATAATTAATGCAAATCCAAACTATAGGGGTGATTCAGCTTGGGACGGAATTTAAAAGCTGCACGCAAGCAGCTCTGCAAAATGCAGCAGGAGGTGTATGACACCCCCTGCTGCACTTGCAACCATGGTCGCAGACTGGGATCGTCGCAATGGTGACAGCGTGCAATGCTGATTTAGCCCCTATTTCAGTTTTCATATCAGTTAGATTGAAAAATAAATAAGTAAACTACAATTTTGGAAGTTACATAAGCACATATTTAAAAACCAATGTTAAATAAGATAAACACCAATTCATCAATAATTAACATTAAGATTTATTGGGTTAAAAATGTATAAGCTTAAGAAGACATTTAGTTGTCAACAACCAATGCATTTCTTGGTAAAAACCCGTCAGTATATTATTTAGTATAAACAAAATAATAATCCTTAAGTACTCAACTATGAATGATACAAGTGTGTATTTAATTAGAAATATATGTAGGTAGGTGTCACTCAGCTGCTGGATAACAAGGTATACCACATATTTTAAAAAGAGAGAACTGTAGAGCATAAACTAGCACTAGAAAAGAAAACATCATAATTGTTTGTACTAAAAAAAATTACTATATATTGGATCGTTATTAACCAAATTTAATAAACAATAAAAAAAATATGTAAAAGCAAAATAGCAGCAATGGTGTAAAAGGACACTAGTGTAAATAATATTTGAAAGTTCTTTAATATATTATTTACACTATATTATATTACTTACACTATCATATTATTTACACGTATGTGGAAAAACTTAAGGGATAATTCTGCCCAAATTGCACATTTTAATGAACACACTTCCTTCCCCCATGTAGCAGATTTGTGGGAGTGTCATGACCATGTCATGATGTAGCTCAAGAGAACTCGCCCCTTCCAGCATAACACAGGATACTTTTTCTTATGGAGAGGAGGAAAGAAGAGGAAACGTTTCAAGTGGTGCATAGTGCAACCGCCACATCATTGTTGATTCTCATTCCATCTTATAGATAAACTCTTCCACTTTTCTGTACTACTCAGTTTATGGGTAATTATGGGGGAGATTTGTCAAAGCTTGGAGAGATATAAAGTGGAGAGAGATAAAGTACTAAACCAGCTTAAGTAATTTTACAGGCTGTGGGCGGGATGTACTATGCATCACATTTTGGATGCGGTTCATCCCGCCACTTAGCGGATACATACCGGCACTAATAATGTTGTTATGTACTTAGAATTGCGATCAAAAACCCAAGGGACAGCTCTTCTGAAAAGTGCCGTCCTTTGCAAGTTCTGTCCTTTTCAAAGAGGGATCTTGCGGAGTTATGTCCCAGAAGACCCTCGGGTGTCCTTCTGTGTATGTGTCAAAATGACGTGGGGGATGCTGGGAGGGATCCAGTTGGATCCCTCTGAGGGATTAATGTAAAGAGAAGCCCATAGGCTTCTATTAGGCAACAACTAGGTTGCCCACCGGGTCCAAGCTCCGGAAAGTTACACATTCCAGAGCTTGGTACATATGGGATATGCAGCCAGACAGGAGCTAATTGTTTGGTAATTTTTCTCTCTCTACTTTATCCCTCTTCAAGCTTTTGTAAATCTCCCCCTGGGACTGTTTTTTTTTTTGGTCTTTGTTATGTGTGTGTGTTTGGAAAATTTGTGATTTGGAACTTTTTTATTACGCTGATCGAAGTGAGAGCAGAGATGGGTTTATCCACCAAATTTTAACATTATTGGAAATTGTCCCACTTAAAGAACAGGAAAAGACCCAAAGACTGTCATGTCCAAACTGGTGCAGAAATGAAGTTCTGTTGTAGAGTAGAAATGGCATACGCAGTTGTACAATTTGTCTTCTCAACCCCTTTTATTTCATTAATATCACTTCACAAATTGATTGTTTTTTAGTCTGAACTTCTCTGCTAAACCAGGACACCTATGTGTAGTATGCTAGGGACTCCCTCTTTCTAGCCAGCTCCCCTCCATTCCCCTTTGTGCACACTACTACTCTTCTGCAAATACCATTCTCTTGTTCCACGGTCCTATGTGCTTTGGCGGAAATCTGAATGGACTTCTTCAGATCAAGGTGCTGATGACCCTTAGGGGTATATTTACTAAAGTGAGGGTTTTTAGAAGTGGAGATGTTGCCCATAGCAACCAATCTGATTCTACTTAACATTTATCTAGCACCTTCTAGAAGATAATATCTAGAATCTGATTGGTTGCTATGGACAACATCTTCACTTCTACACCTTAAGGGGCCCATACACGGTGTGATATAGCAGTCGATCCAATGGATTTGTACGATATTGCTTCTATATCGTGCCGTGTGGGGCATGATAGCCAGTGTGTGCTTTCGTGGGATCATACATCGCACTTCCAAATCTTACATGCTGCACATAAGATCTGGTGATGCGATGTACGATCCCATGCAGTGCTATGCGGGGGGGGGGGAAGGGGGGTGCCGGCTTATTGGGAGGTCTGGCAGCGGATCGCTTTGTGTGTGGGGACCACCCGATATGTCGGTCGTCGGATCAGGCGTCACAGTGCATAGTGCCTATCGCACCATGTATGGGCCCCTTTAGAGCCTGAGACGGGCGCAATGCCGATGTTCACATAGTTGAGTGATATTTTTCAACTGAGCATTCTTCTAAGTCACTAAACAGTGTGTACATAAAGAGTCCAAGGATCAATTGAGACACACGAGATCTGCAATGTTTTGTAGATCACAATTGCATACATTGGAGGCTGACTCTGATGGAGATTCTGCCCCTAGCAAGGGGCTGGTGAAAGTTTTGATGGTGCAATAAATGGTTGCGTCCAGTTTTTCAGCTTCTAATCAGCTGAAAGTTGGCATCTCAGTCCTTGCACATTAGGATACACGACTGTACACCAGGGAAGGACTTGTAGCAATATTAGCATAAAGCCACAGAGGTGACTACAGCAAAAGACACACACAGGAATACCCTCATTTGGCCCTTAGGGGTCTATGTACTAAGCCTTGGAAAGAGTTTTCATTTTCCAAACACATCCTGTAACATGACAGTTAGGATCTGATTGGTTGGTGCTTTATCTATGTCCACTTTATCTTTCTCCAAGGCTTAGTACACCCTTAATATGGTTTTGCACTGCACAGCCCATTGTGCACTTTTTAAGCAGACAACTCCAAATCAGACATGCAGAAATATGCTTGTAAAGGCCAGTATATTGTAACAATACTGTTACACTGTCAAATTTATGAAAATAATAGTTTCAAAAGTCATACAAAACAAGTTTTAATTAAGACACCTGACACACTGATTAATTAAACTTGAGTGTTAAGGTTCCTTATACAAGCAACAGGAATTCTATATGCTTCATCCAACTGAGTACTTAGCTGTGGCATCCCCAAAATTATGTCTAAATGCCATCTTATAGCGATCCTTAATATCCTTGGATTTTTTCTTTGTTTTCGCATTAAAAATGTTAATAACAACTCTGACCTGAAATATTATTATCGGACTAGTATATGGGCTGCCCACAACTCCCTGAATGCATGGGTCGGGAATGTCTGCCAGTACCAAACAACATATGTCCAGGATTTAGCTGTGACAGAAATGCAGTCAGACTGTGACAGTTTCCGGTCTCCCTCTAAGCATAGTAAGGTCTTTAGGTTCTGGGCGTTCATCACCAAACAGCCAGATATGCCCGGACTGTATGGGATCCAATAGGACTTTTGTACGTGTGTGGGCATTTCTTTCTGATTGCTCATTCTTTACTGGTTTTATTCCATAGAATCAGTTATTGTCTCACTTGTGTCCTTTACCTTAGATTACAAACTTAAATATTTGAACATTTATTTACTAAGGAGTTGACATTATTCATGATACAGCATATGCGGTGTACTTGTATACATTCCATTAAAAAACAACTTGGGTTCCCTGATTCTTTCTCATAAGCTCAGTTCAACTGAGTGTGTGGGATCTGTTTGGAATTAATCTTTTGGAGAGAGCAGTTGAAGGATTTCTTATTTAGCTTGCTGTCTACAAGGTTTCCTTAAAGTAATGCTCTTAGAAGGTCATTAGGCTTTTAAAGGTTATTCAGTTTGTTAGCCTAAACACTAAAACTTTGTGTCTTTTGATTCTGATTAGTGACACTTTAATAAAGTCATTTGAAGTTCAGTGGACTGAATTTTCCGCCATCTCTAAGTTTCTATGGCCACAAGGAAGAGTCCTGAATTCAAACCTACGTATTATCTTTTTGATGCAAATGGCTCCGATGTGTAATGTCGTTATCAGATTCCATTCCTCCTGGCAAGCAGATTTTTTGAAAAAAAATATATAAAAGAGAAAACCTTGTTTCTATACTCCATTTGTTGTTTTGATCTATATGTATATATATATATATTTATGTGACACCCATTCACCAGAGCCGAGTCCATTTTAGATAACAAAAGACTGAGAAGATCTTGAAAACGTTTTACTGCTGCTCTCTGGATGGGCCAATAGAGACAAAGACCTTTTGTTTTCCACTTGATTAGATAATAAAGCTAAGGCAGACTTTAAGGGAAACATAGCCAGAGTTATTTTTTTCCCCCTGAAAGTAAGAAAAGCTATGTCTAATTGTTCACAATTAAATCATTCATGGTGTGCTCGCATTGGAGGAATTAATGCATTTTGTATTAGGTAACAAGTGAACTTTTACAACATGTGAGAACTAAGGGGGAAAAATTATAGTCCCTTCTGGTTCTCAAAGGGTTTGGTAGTCAGGTCAATGACTTGATTTTCATGGGAAGACTGACTCTGCACAGCATATTCATGGGGTAAACAGCCCCTTTATTGACAGCTGTGGTTTGGAAGGCCAGTGCAGTGCAGTGCCACGCTATGGTTTGTTGAGAAAAAACAAGGCAATATTTAAAACAAAGCGCTGAATGGGAACAGTGGCTCTTGTGTCTTGAAGTTGACTGGCTAATACTTGTTAGCATCCAGATAAAAGCACTTCTCCCCTCACTCCTCCCTTTCTGTGTTATTTTTATGTAAATTGACATGAGAGATGGGTGAGTTGTAATTAAACAATCCAGTGAAAATGAGAACATGGAAAGAGGAGTGTAATGCAACATCAGTGGTATAAAGTGATATGTAAAGTGACATTCTGTAAATGTAAGACATTATATTCTCCTTTATTTTATTTCATATTTTTTGGGGAAAACATATCCTAGTCGGCAGGGGCATATCTACACCTTGGCCAGGTTGGCACTCACCAGGGGCACTTGCCAAGGGGGGGGGGGCGCTGTCCACAGTGCCACCCGCGGCCAGGGGGTAGAATCAGGACATGACTTCCAGGACTGGAGTCCTAGGAACGCCCCTGGCTCCTACCCATGGTAGATGGTCAGAGCCGGGAAGCCGCTGGCGCTTGACGGCAGCTGCCCGGTACAATGAATGAATACATTTTTTTGAGACAAGGCGTGCATAACATCATAACATCACGCCCACCACATAGCTACGTGTGAGACTGAGGAGCTGGCTGCAGCCACAGCCAGAAGGGGATCTATCCTCTACCCAGCCAGAAGAGATGGTAAGTAAGTATATGTGAGCTTCGAGGGCTTGATGCAGGGGGGAGGGGGGGCATGAGCTGGAGAGACATAAGGGGGATAGCTGGGGAGACATAAGGATATGGCTATGGAGACATAAGGAGGATGACTGGGGAGACATGAGGGTGGCTGGGGAGACATAAGAAGGATGAATGGGGACACAGAAGGAGGATGGATGGGGACACAGAAGGAGGATGGATGGAAAGACATAAGGGGGATGGCTGGGGAGACATAAGGAGGATGGCTGGGGAGACATAAGGAGGATGGCTGGGGAGACATAAGGGGGATGGCTGGGGAGACATAAGGGGGATGGCTGGGGAGACATAAGGAGGGTGGCTGGGGAGACATAAGGAGGATGGCTGGGGAGACATAAGGAGGATGGCTGGGGAGACATAAGGAGGATGGATAGGGACACAGAAGGAGAATGGCTGGGGAGACATAAGGGGGATGGATGGAAAGACATAAGGAGGATGTATGGGGAGACATAAAGAGAATGGATGGGGACACAGAAGGAGGATGGATGGAGAGACAGAAGGGGGATGGCTGGGGAGACGTTAAAAGTACAGAATGTAATTCAGAAAATATGGGGGGAGGGGGGCACCAGTCTATTACTTTGCCAGGGGTACACGGACCCCTAGATACACCGCTGCTAGTTGGCAGTGTGTATAATAAAAGGCATGTACATGTTTGTATATGATGCTTCAGCTGGGTACACACAGAGACGATGTAGGCACGATATGTGTTTCGGTCAGTATCGTCTACTGTGTATCTGGCTTAACTGTATAGATACTGTAGATGTATTTATTTTCTTTCTTTTTTTGTAAATATTTTGATTCATTTTTGTGTGCCGTTAAGCCCTACTGACTTCAATGACCATTGAAACTGGATCAAGGTCTTTTCTACAAATGCAATTACTGAATATCCTGCATTGTTTCAAAGATGCTGCATACAAATGATCATTAAAATATAATATTAAAACCATATGGGGTTCATAGGACTTTTATGATTCGTAATGGATGGCTTAACAGAGCAACTATGCTTTATGTGATTTGCATTCTAAATTTGTGTATAACAGAGAGAGCTGATCAGCATCTTACAACAACGCGTCTCTTGAAAGATTAAGCACAGCTATTAAATATATGAAGAATACATTTAGGATTGTGGCGTATTCTGTCACTCAGACAAGCATAGGGCTTTAATGTTGTTGGAAGGTTTTATAGTCTAGAAACCCTTGGTCTGCAACTGCAATACAAAACAGGCTGAGCTATACCAGACCCAGTATGGTTTAGACCACAGCGTTCGGCGTAAATAAATCACTTGATACAAGCTTTGAGACTTGCGAGGGAAGGAATTCTCATTAACAACTGCTTTCTATACACAAATAAGACTTTGTATGCACTCTGACTCATAAATGTTTTCTTTTGCAATTGATGAAATAGCAAGCTGTGAGCAAAGCTCACGAAGAACAAATTTTTTCAATATTGAAAATTTCAGAAAAGGCAAAAAATCTTTGACATTTATGAAACTGGTAATATTTATTCACTCTGGTAGCCTAAATATAATCCTTAAAGAAAACACTGGAGTCATTTACAAACCAGGTAATTTTTTGTGAACGCACCTTACCGACTTCTATTATCCGCTCCCCGGGAGATGCCCAGAGAGCAGACACGGCTGGCCACTTTGGGGGGCGGGGCCGGGTTCCAATGTCATCAGGCCCCATCCCACCACAACAAACTGTTGCATTTCTCAGGAGCACGAGGAGGGAATGGGGCTAAATTATGCGTTTTAAGCCCTGATTTCCAGCAATTATCTCCCCATCCTGCCTACTTCACTAGGAAGGAGGCGGGATGCGGGGGATCCGGATACACTTCTGGAGGCGCAGGGGACTCCATTAAATTCGGGAGCCTCCCGCGACTTCCAGGAGGTAAGTATGGTTTTACTGCATTGAATATTTATAGGAACTAACTCCCATGGCGTGACATTTTGCAGATATTTTTGGACTGTGAATAAAATGCACTTGTTGGAGAAAGATAAAACCTCACCTGAAAGGTTTATCTACGCCCAAGGGTGCCGAGAGAGTGGGGGACGGGTACTAATTACCCGGGCCCAGGCTTGCTGGAGGGGCCCGGCACCGCTCCCCCCCCCTATTACATCACAGCAAACCAGCACACGATGCTGTGTGCTGGATGCACTGGGAGACTGCTCGCGGCTGCTAAGCAGCAGCCAAAGCAGTCTCCTATGTCTGTGGGGGGAGCGATCACACTGATCACACCCCCCACTGGCTATGCATCGGGGCTGAGGGGCTCACAGTGCCCCACGAAGCGGCACTGCAAAAAATATTTTTTCTTACCTCTTAAGGGGGCGTGATCATGACTCCCCCGATTAGGCCACTTCCCCTTTACCCGGGCCTGGCACGGCTATCGGCGCGCCTGCCTACGTCTACCCCTTACATTTATATCTCCACCCTTTTTTTTCCTTTTTACTTAAGATACTTCTTGTAACACATTTATTTAATGGGGAAACATGATTACAGTGTTTTACTATTATTATTATTTTCTTTTATTTAAAGATTGTCCTGATACATCTATCCTCATATCCCGCCAAATAGCCTCATTTGGTGCACAACAGACTTTCTGCGCTTGAGTCGCACTACTTATGCGTCAAGTTTCATTACTGATGTCGCTCACAGTGAGGATTTTTTGCAAAGTGATTGACAGGCAGGGACCATTTGTGAATGGTAAATGGGAGGTGGGGACTCAAACACGGGCATTTTCGGGGAGAGTCTCTGCCTGCAGCTGTTTTCCCCACACAGTCAAAATGGCTCCAGCATCTCAGTTCCTGTGGCCAACTGCGTAGGGCTACATAGAAGTCCAATAATCTACCGATCTGTGACAGAACTGTATCTTTGTACGCAGACGTTGGATTTGCAAAGCCGCTGGTGGGTGTCTCAATACAAATTTTTGCGTCAGCAACATTTGTATATTTTCATATACCCACTGCGTACAAATCTGCAGCTGCTGCGTCATTAGTGTAATCTCTTACTCAGACCCTTAGCGCATGCACAGGACCCGTTGTACACATGTGCAGAAATGGCTTTGATGATTTGGTAGAGGGGTCGGGGCAGAGCCGGCCTCCATTCCGGAAAACATGGGTATGTCCCCTCCATTATCTGGGAATGCCGAGGCAGGGTCTGCATCTTCCAACTCAGACTTCCTGGCCTCAGCAACAGAGCTGCGAAGGCCAATCTGAGTAACCTCAGGGTTTCTCAGATGGCCGATGGTGTCTCAGAAGATCTGATGCTGCGTCTTAGGATGCAGCACTAGGATCTGTAATGCTGTCAGGAGGCGTCTTTTCTCCTTAGACGCCTCCTGATGCATTAGCATATGTTAGCATCTTACACATGCCAACTCTCCCAAATTGTCAGGGAGACTCCCTGAAATAGTATTAATCTTCCTGACTCCCTGAATAGTCTAGTAATCTCCCTGATTGCACCGTACCCCCATTGTGAAATTGTAATATAAAAAAAATCAGAAATATATACATTCAAATGGGAATCATTAGTATCAATTTCCCTATATTGGTTATAAGGCACAATGATCCCTATGGCTACATGCATTTTCTGAAAAGTATCAGCGTGTTTTCATCAACATATAGACCTTACTAAGTGTTTTGGGGCTCATTTACATTTGGATGTAAATGAATGTTATGACACACCTCTTAGATGTAGCAGTACACGCACAGTTTACCGCCGTGCTCATAGGTGCTGCTTTCACAATCTCCCTGAAATGCTTTTTCAAAAGTAGGCAAGTATAGCATCGCTGCTGCATCCAAAGATGCAACAGCAAAGCTAACAGCGTTCGTCACTGAATCAGGCCCTTAGTTGCATCGCTAATGCAATGCAGACAAGATATGGAGGCGGAGGGAGTGAGAGAGGAGTTAAGAGAAGGTCTGGTGGACTTAGCATACCTCCCAACTGTCCTGCTTTTGGTGGGGCAGTCCTGCTATTCAGGGCTGCAGTGGGGGGAAGTTGTGGGAGAGCACTCTGACCTCTGCTTTGCATAGCAGAGCAGAGCAATGAGTGAATAGCTGCATCTCTTCACTGTGAGGGGAGAGCATGGGGACAGCCCAGCATCTCCGGGAGTACTGGACTCGCCCCCTGAGTCATGTAAATGGGGGAGTGCTGTGAGGCCACACCCCCGTCACTGATAGGCCATGTCCCCTTTTTGGTACCAAATCTGAAATAAAAAATATTGAGAGGTATGCTTTAGTAAAGAAAAGTGTGTTGATTAGGGAATGTTTAAACCTGTGAAGATGGGGAGAAAGTTGGATTTGGCGATGGAGTGTGTTCCAGAGTCTAAAAACCCGGGTTGCACCATTCAGACACAAGCCGGGTCATCGGAAAAACTCTGGTCAATTGCAGGGGCTCGGACCCGGGACTGTCAACCTGGGTCGGTACCTTTCAGACATAAGCCGGACCTGGGTTGTTTTGCCATGCCCCGGCAAATTCCCAGATTTCTTGGTATGTCTGAAAGGGGAATTACACTCCAAATTGTGCCAGGGCTTACTAAGTAACAATAGCTGTTTAGCCTCTTGTACAGATAGTCCTTCTTGTTTGTTTATTTAGGTAAAAAATTATAACTTTAAAGTCGAATGCAGCAATAATTTAAGTCACCCATTGGTTTTATTATGCTATTTTGCTAGCTTAAAAGCTAACTAAAATAAAGACACAAAGACGGTAGCTTGGATTGAAGGGGTCGCAGATGAATTTATTATTCAAAGCAGAAATTGAATCAGAAATTGTTATGTTGGCAGAAAGAAGCAGTGCTACCTCGGCCACAACTAAGCATTAAATTAATTTAAATAATGGGGGCAGATCCCCAGTGCAAACTGGACCGGGAGATACCACCTCCCCTTATCTGGAGACAGAGACCAGGTCCACCACTAAGGCAATGACTAACTCGCCACTCTCATAGGGAAAAAGCCCCCCAATCACTGTTACGCACAAGGCAGTGCTCCTCGGCGGCCTGTTGGTGTGCAAGTGCACCTCCTTTTGTTGGAAGAACCTGCAGAAAATTAAACATTCCAACAAATATAAAATAGACACATACAAACCATTGCCAATCTGGTGGGTGAGCCAAATTATCAAAAACTGGAACGAGGGAAAATGGCTGCCAGCCAAAGGTATTTATATGGGACTGCTAGCTATCCCCTCCTTGAACTGATAGGTGAGCCATAATTATTGACAGATACCCACCCTGAACCTTAACTCTTCACTGACTGCACAAGATTCCATAAAAAAACAGGTGCGTATTTATGCTCAAACTTATGCTAAGTATTCGGATGCTTTAAATCCAGTTGTGTATAAGAGAACGAGCCCAAGCGCTTACATAACTATTGAGCTCTTCTGGCTTCCGTGCAACATACAAAATCTTTTTATCTTATTTTTTAAGAACTGTTTAAAATGAAAGTAATAATATTGTACAAATAACCTGGGACAAATGTTCTAACAAAAGCTGTGATTATATGCTGAGATTTTATTGGATCAAGTACTTAGTAAAACTAAGTTTAATTATAACACAGAATGGAGAGTTCAAGCATTAGTGGAACTCTGTTTAATGGATCCTGTCATCTTAAATATGATTTCCGATTATTTTATTAGCAGGACCAACTTTCTACGATTCAGACAGCTGACATGCACTTTCATAGGGACAACTATTAATGTATTTTTTACATGAAATATTAACACACAAACAAATGCACACATTTGCTGTTTTACACTTTTGTCATGATTTCTTTGTTTTGCAGAACCATTATATATGGCTTGTGCTCCAAAGCTACTTGATCTGGTTTACATTTGGACAAACATGTAGGTGGCCAATTTGCTCAGCTCTTGGTGTTCCCCAACCAGAATCACTGGGGACACATTTAGTGTAGCTATCTGCACATGCATAACTCATGTTCAGATTACATGTAGCTCTTTCCAACACTTTGGACTGTAATAGTAAAATCGCCTGAAAATACCCTCCAAAGTTGGGCAGCCTTATTTAGATCCTGTGTATGGCAAAGGCTAGTATTATCTACAGTTTACCTATTTTTCCCATTAAAAACGAATTCACCAAACACAGTAGAGATCTTATATATATTTTTTGAAATCTCTTTATTTGTATGACAGGTGTAAGGCATACAAAAAATCATAGAAATTACAGATCATATATTAATGCTTTACAGATTTACATAATGGAAAGGCACACATATATTATTTATTACTAGCTATTTATATAGAGCACACATATTCTGTAGCGCTTCACAGAGAATATTTGTCCATTCCCCAGTGGAGCTTACAGCCTATGGGGGAGATGTATCATCGGCGGCATCGCCGATGCGGTACATCCCCCCCGACTTTGCATACATACCGCGGTTAATTACCACGGCATGTACCAGGAATATCGCAAAGAACAGCTCTCTCGATGAGAGCTGTCCTTTGCGATGCTGCCGGGCAGAGCGACTTCCGGGTTTAACACATGTGCAGAAGGCCGCGGGCCGCGAGCGTCACGCTAAGAAGCCCATAGGCTTCTATTGGGTAACCTAGCAACGCTTAATACATACGGGGAATGCGGTAAAACCCCTGAAAACTGCAGGAGGTTTTACCGTATTTTTGTCGTTAATACATCTCCCCCTGTATTCCATACTACATGTACACACATACTAGGGTTAATAATTGTTGGGAGCCAATTAACTTACCAGTATATTTTTGGAGTGTGGGAGGAAACCCACGCAAGCACAGGGAGAATATACAAACTCCACACAGTTTGGGTTGTAGTGAGAATTAAACCCATGACCTCAGTGCTGTAAGACAGTAACGCTAACCATTACACCATCTGTGCTGCCCACACACATAGCAAGGGTTTACATGTCCCTCTATGCAACAATTATTGTAAGTACTGGATACTGGACACTGAATAGCTAGACACTCCACTGAAAGTACAGTGATTATTTCAGTGAAAACCATGTGCGTACTGTATTGATGTGTCCTGCTAGGCTTTGAGACCTCCTATAACTTAATGTAGAGACTTTTCATTCAACAATTATTTTTTTTGCCTTCTCACGAATGACCTGTGGTGAAGGACAATATCACCAGAAGAGGTTTCGGCTCATCCATGCTGAGCAATGCAGTGCAGCTCTGGCACTGGATGGTTTCACATTAAAGAGGAGTGAGACTTTTTTCCACTGTTGAAATTTAGCTGACAATTTGAAGTGTCTCCAGGAAATTCTCTTCCCCTCCAAAGAACACATTACTGGCTATATAACTGACTCCTGTCTGGTATCATGTTCCTCCTTTATGGCTTTCCTGTTCATTGCCTTTATGACAGCGTTGGGGTCCTCCCTAGATTTTCATGTTAACCCCTTTTCTGTTCCCATGCCATCAGCAAGAGAAGGATTATTATGTCTGCCTGAATGCCAGACATGGCAAAATAATTGAGTTTAGGCTAAAACCTCTCTTCCGAACATACAGTCCCCCCAAAAAGTGAAATATACTGTGTTAGCCATGCCACTGAAATACGAAATGCACTAACTGAATAGTGACTTTATCCGGGATATTACAGTACTTAGGGGCTTTAATACAGTGAGACTTTTCAGTTTCAAAATCTTTATAGGTTCACAACTCTGAACAGAGGGGAAAGCTATTAACTGTTCAAAAGTTTTACAATGAAATTATAGACGTAATCCTCACTGGTTACATTTTTCATATGCATATTGCAGTATATTTTACAAGAAATTCTTTCAGCGCTGTATCATTTTAGTAGAAGATTTGAAGTGAAGAACCATATATGGACATAACACCCTTCTATTACATCAAAAGTGCATGGTAGATTTACTGATATAGGAATGAGGTTTGGTAGTTCCCTTATAGCGGTGCCCAAAACTTTTGTACCTGGGAGTCACAAACTTCTAAATATGTTTTTCCTATGCATGCAATGTACTGTGAGACAAATCCTTGGAAAATGTAGGAACCAGCTATTTGGATGCCATTGTTTAATAATGGGTAATAAACAATGGTACAGTCATAACGACGATAGTAATTAGAACAAAGAAAACAGCATAGTGCAGTCGTTCCATTACTGGGTGCCGTGGCACCTCACCTGTTGAGGTTTCAGGAACAAAGGCACAGGAAGTGGTCATGCCACACAATGCTGCACCCGTAGGCACCCTTACCCTAGATGATCAGGTAAATTTACAGATCACGGGTCAACAGTACTAAAGGAAAACAAAAACATCTCAAAACCTCAGATCACTTAACCTAATCAGCAATCACCAAAAAATTATTAATAGATTCGGTGATTTTTTTCCCCCTGATTTAAAGATTCTCCAATCTGCACCCATACAGCTATTTTTCATGGATTTGCAGATCATTTTCAGGAAAGACAAATCTGCCAATCTTGAAAGGCCCATCATTTTACTAGTAACGGTCGGTAAATTGGCTGATTGTTACCATATACCAGCAATCTACTGCCCTGATTAGTTAGTGAAATTCAACATGTCGGACAACCTGATTTACCGATTCCGATAACTTTTTGGTTGGAATTGGAGATTGGTGTACCCCATACATTATTGTTTTTTTCCCAATTATCTGCAAAACTAGGAGGAGCCAAAATCCATCCAATGTATGGGGCCTTATTCATATACTTCAGACCACTTATACCCCTTTCTGACATAAGCAAAAATCTGGCAATTTGCCAGGGCACTGCACACTGCAAGTCGACCCAGGTCCTGCTTATGTCTGAAAGGGTCTGACCCATTTTGGCAGTCCTGGGTTCGCAACCCTACAATCGACCATGGTTATTCCCCGAACTTGCAAACTGGGTTACTTCCCCCGGCTTATGTCTGAAAGGCAAGACCCAGGTCTTGATGACCCAGGGCATGCCTAAAAAGGTTTGATTTCCGGGGACGGTAGCACTTGGAGATGACATCATCTCCAAGTGTCCACTGTTAGATGGGAGACCCGGGTCCGCTGTGAAGGGTGATGACACAGGAATAACCAGTTCATTACCCAGGTGTCAAAAAGTGGTAAGTGCTGAAACCTTGGCTTCAACCCGTGTTCAGTGTCCACTGTCCGAGCCAGGTTAAAGCAGGGGTTTATGTCTAAAAGGGGTATTATTTATTTATTTATTTATTTATTACCAGTGTTTCTTATATAGCACAGCATATTCCGTTGCGCTTTACAATTGTAAACATAAATAGAACAAAACTGGGTAATAACAGACAGATATATAGGTTGGAAGGCCCTGGTCGTGAGCTTACAATCTATAGGGAAATAGGCATTGATACACAAGGATAGGTGCTACATATTGCATTTTGATCTAGCCAGAATGCAGTTTCTTGGTGGGCTGCATGATCCAGTCACACAGGAATGTCGGCCAAATATCAGGAGGATGTGAAAGAAAAACAAAGTGTGAGGGGGATGTAATTAGATATGGAAGCTATGAAGGTTATGTGGAGGGTTCTGGAATCTGATAAGTTTTCCTGAAGAGGTGGGTTTTCAGGTAACACTTGAAGGATTGGAGACTAGAGGAAAGTCTTATTGTGCGTGGTAAGGCATTCCATAGAGTGGGTGCAGCCCAAAGAAAGTCCTGTAACCGTGAATGGGAGCAAGTAATGCGTAGGGATGAGAGACGCAGATCTTGTGCTGAGCGAAGAGGTCGGGTTGGGAGATATTTTGAAATGAGTGAAGAGATGTATGTTGGTGTGGTTTGGTTAATAGCCTTATGTGTAAGTAAAAGTATTTTATATTGAATACGGTAGAAAACCGGCAAAATGGTATAAGACTTATTCGTACGTAGAAATGTTTTATATATACTTTTCACTATACATTACATGCTGTTATGTTCAGAAATATCAAAAAAGTGCACAAAAGTATTTCTTTGGTTTGGAAAATACTGATGGTTATTATACCAAATAAATGCTTTCAATATAAAACAACAAAACCCCAGTCCTATTAAGTGGGTGGCCCCTTAGAGTAATCTCTATCCTGTCCTTAAATAAGCGCTGCATCCAAATGCTGCATTTTAGTAAAAAAAAAAAAGTTTTCTAATGTCTTTTCTGGATCCTTTGACAACTAAGGGGCTGATTCAATTAGCAGCGAAAACCCGAGATCCGCAATAAGCGCGATGTTTTAGCCTCATTCGCCTGTGTAGAGCCGAAGTCATCTCGCACTTTCACAATGCGCTTTCCCACTTTTCTCCCTATTCAATTGCAAAACAGGCGAAAACGCGTACGTGCGAATGCTGAGAATGGCGAAACTAGCGAAATGGACTTCTTTTTTGGGGTAAATCAGTCTGTACCCCCCAAAATAGCATAAGTGACCCTGATAATCAATTTTGAAGTGTATTAATAGCTGTAATAAAAGTTTTTTGGGTTCCTAAATTGAGTCAAATGACTGTTATATGCACTTTTGCATGAGTTTGAAAAAATTATATAAAGCAGTTTCTTTGGTGAAAAATAATTGCTGTAGTTAAATTGGGGTACATTTAAATGGGTACTAGTATATTTTGGAGTTAATAAAGTGCATTTAAAAAAACTTTATAAAAACCAGCTGCTGTGGCCCCCTGCAATCCTAAAAACACCTGTCCAATCCGTACAGCACCCCAAAATAATCGACCGAATACTTAAAACCCATTTTCAAACACTTTTAAAATTTTCACCCAAAACATGACATGCCTTTTTTAGGGGGTATTAAGAGCATTTTTTTTTTTTGCCTAATTAGTCATTATTGGGGGTGCCCAAAGGGTTCTGAACCAAGACCCACAGCTAATGCGAACGGCCAGGATGATGGTCGCGATGGTCCAGACCATCGCGCCCATCGGGTCTCGTGGCCGCAAGCCCCAGAGATATTTTGGCTCAAACAGAGCCGAAAGCTCTACGACTGACAGCACTTGTGGGAGCCACCCCCCCGGCCTGCCCACCAAAGGGGGCGTGCTGTCACTCAACATCGACAGCACGCCCCCTTTGGTGCGAGACCCGGAGCGATGGAGTGCCCATCGCTATACGGGTCTCGCGCATGCGCACGACGGAGCCGGCACCGTCGTGCGCATGCGCTCTGGGCCACCATCGACCCAGTTGCGAGCGCTCAGTGCTTGCGACCAGGTCTGAATCAGGCCCCAAGTCCCCACTTGTTTACTCAAAAATAGGGATTTAGCAAATCTTTTCTCCTACCTTTGGGTGGAGAAACTTTTTCATCTGCTTTTGCCTATGGCGTTTTCGCCAAGGCAAAAACGTCCTGGAATTGAATAGGGCAATACTTTGGAAACTAGCAAAAACTGCACAACGGCGAAAACTTTTAGCCGATCGCGGCTTTTCGCCTCTAAGTGAATACGTGCCTAAGTTTATAACATTAAAAAAATCAGAAAAGTGCAGAACCACTGTATTAATATTTTTGTAAGCGGAAAGTTATTTCAACTATGCAACGAGTTTAATTTCAAGAAGAAAAAAATGTGTGATCAGAGAATATTATTCTATAATCTTAGTCAATGAGTATGTATCTTAAAAAAATTACATGCATCTGACTAAATGATTTTCTCTACCTTTAAAAAAGTCTAAACCATTGAAACCATTGAAATTCCCTAATGCAGTTATTGTATCTTGTGTGATTTTGCTTTGCTGTAAAAGAAATTGAGCAATGTGAAACCTTTGCTTTTCCTAATTCTGCTAGATTGCATAATAGTAATATTATACCTAAATGTAGCTGGCTGACATCATTTAAGATAAATTTAACACATACTGTAGACTGTACAGCTTCTTTATATAGATTCCTAAACCATTATGTTTATGCTGTTTATACCATTTTCACCTTATCTCTTTTTTTTTTTATATCACACTAGTTGTTTATTCAGAGTCTTATTTTCTGGTCCTCTGTTTGACTAATGATGAGCATGGCATTTGTTTATAAAGGTTAAGAGGAAAGGACATAATTATCTGATAACATTCAATCTAAAAAGTTCATGAGAAATCTTAAAACAGACTTCTGTTTACACTAAAAGCTATAGATGTAAACTTTAAATTGACAATGTTCATGTTATTCTCCCTGGTTTTTTTTTGTCCAGAAATAATCTATTTGGTGGTAATGTCTCTAGTTCCTGGTGATTTGATAGGCTGAATATTGGATCATATGGTAAAAAGGTGATACATTCAGTATCCCGCACAGGGGATTATAATACTAGCGCCGGAATCTCGACACCTGTCAGAATCCCGGCGCCGGCATCCCGAAGGTAAGTAGCGGGGTTGGGGGGAGGGTTAGGGTTAGGCACTAGAGGGAGCGTTAGGGTTAGACACTAGGGGGGTGGGTTCGGTTTAGGGTGCGGCACTTGGGTGGGGGAGGTTAGGTTCAGGCACTGGGGAGGGATGGTTAGTGTTGCGGTACAGATGAGGTGAGGGTTAGGATACCTACCGACAAGTGTTGGTATCCTGACCCTGTTGGGATGCCGGCGTCAGGATTTTGATTGCCAGGATCTCGAGCGTCGGCACCCCGTACCCATCCCGATAAAAAGGGCACAGAACAGGAAAAAGTGATGGTATACATATAATGGAGCAATAGTGGCAGCGTATTCTAATACTATGATAAATGAAAAACAAATTGAAACAAACAAAAAAACATTAAAAAAGAATTTAAAAAAAATATCAAATTAGCTAAAATTGTTAGTTTATAAAATTTTAAAATAATTCCACAATTGATTTAAAACAACCTAAAAAACAATTACCTATTATATCATTTGATAAAAGCCACCTTTTATATCAATTTGTAATATAGATACAATAGTTCCTTTGAGGAGTGACATACATCTCCAATGTAGCAATTGCAGGTGGTTATGCACAACCAAAGACTGTGATCTCCATTCCATATAAGCATATAAGCCCTCCGTTTATGATTACATATATACATGTAACGCTGGGTACACATGTGCCGATATATTGTTGGTTCGATCGACGAATCATGCAAGTGCATTGTTGGGTTTATGCAGCCGAAAGGTCTGTGAACAATGTAATTCACAGACATATCAGGTCAGACCTGCAGCACAGCCAATGCTGATATATTTGAAAGATATATCGGTGCATCTGCATGTGTGTAGAGGTACCCGCCGACTGTCCATGCATCGGCTGCAGGGACCCTGATACTGACATCACAACTGGATGGGCAAATTTAAATGCTTGTCCAATTGTGATGTCAGGCCAGACACATTGAGCAGCCGATTAGTAAGTGTGTATTAGGCATGGCCATCGACCATCAATGATTCATAATCGATAGTTTATGGACGATTTTGAATGCTTTACCATTGATGGGAGAGAACTAGATGGTTTCGCTCAATCGATGGTAAAAGCTTAACAGAATGGTTTTTATTTTATTTTTTGCAAGGTGCCGGGACATGGAGCATAGGTCAATCCCCGACACCCACAAAGCCTCGCCTCCAGGTTCTGATTGGCCCATGGGCCAGTCAGTCAAAGAACAGGGATGACCATTGATGGTCATCTATTTCATCGTTTGTTACCATTGATGGTCACTTGCTAAATCATCATCGATGGTAACCACTCCGATGGCTGCTCAGATGGCAGATTGGTCAGCTGATCGATCCATTGTTATAGTGCGTACCCAGCATAAGAGATAAAGAATGCACACTGAGCAGCAATCAGAGTAATGGAGCAATACTTGCTGTCAGGAACATTTATTAAACAGTGGATATAAGGCTGGTTTTCTATCGCAATGATAAAATCTAGTAACACCATGATACTCAGATGCTCCAATGATACTGGCTGGCAGTGTTAAAAGTGGTATTATCACTTTGCTGGATCAATCTTGTTAGATCTGTAGATGCATGACCCAGCCTGTTGGCCCACACATGTACCCATTTTTGCAGAAAATAACGCTTTTAATAAATGGAGCCCCCAATATTGTTTGATAACACCCGCTATTATTTTGCTCGGAGAAAGCTGGCAGTAGTCCTTGTTTTATAAGTCAGACCTAGAGCTTTTCTCTCTTTAGTGTTTCGAGTGGTCATCCTCTGTTTTACTTGCATGTTTATGAAATCAGAATAAAGAAACTCGCAATGTTGCAGGTAGCGTATATGGCAGAGCCGAGAATGGTCTGTAATTAAATTGCCCCCTGAAACGTTAGTTCTTCATAACAAGATTGGGAATAAACCTGCATTTGCTACACTGGAGACATATATCATTCCTCAATGGGGCTATTTCATCTGTATTTCATACTGATATAAAGGATCCTTCTAACAAATTATCTATTAGAGAATTATTGCATATTATTTGAAACATTTATTAAACAATTATTTACTTTTATTTCTTACTAAGGGGTCTATTTACTAAGAAGTGTTAGGAGACAGAGTGAAAAGTGATAAGGTGCCAGCCAATCATCTCCTGTCATTTCACAGGCTGTGTTTGAAAAATGACAGTTGGGAACTGATTGGCTGGCACCTTATCAATTTTCACTCTGTCTCCTAACACTGCTTAGTAAATAGACCCCTAAATATTGGTTTATGTCTGGCAATAGCAGCCTCCAAAGTCTGTACATATTGGCCAAATGTAACTATTCAACTAAATTAATTTTTTTTCTGTAACATGTTCAGTTTATCAACCATACGTTACCAATTTATCTGTATTAGCTGCTACACAGTGTTTATACTAGTGTGATGTTACATTATAAAAAGGAAATAATATGTTTATGCTTTCAGACAGTTTTATTTGATTTACAAGACAGCACAAAACTGTTAAAAGTAAAATTATGTTTATTTTTACACTATTATGTTTTCTCTGTGTCATTTATGAACAGACTAGCTCCAAGTTGTATAGGTGTTAAAATATGAGCGAATTGCTACAATATGCCAATTTCCTAAGATCTGTTAAACTTTCTAAGTGTTTCTAAAATGAAACATTATTTACACTGGTACAGTGCTGGTCTGGGTGTCCTGAAGGTGTTAAATGTCAGTGGTAGCTGCTTTATGTCAGTTTACAAAGAGCCATGCAATGACTTCACGCACTTCTGTTTTCAGCTTCATCAAAGAAACCATCTTGCATTTGTTTTAATGGTATCTTGAGGGATTTCAAACCCCACCACCTCTACCTCATCCAGTGCCTCTGTGTTGTCAGACTTTACTTTATCCAAGGACATTTTACTACACACTTGTCTTTGTCTCTTAACCAAATGAGAACATGTTAACATTTTCTTTTACTTCAAACTGTAGCCAGGACTAAAACAAAAACATTTTTAAAATCTCATTAAATTGAAAATTGAAAAAAAAAAAGTTTAAAAATAAATTTTCCTTTTAAACAATCTCAATGAAAATGACCTATTTCCCACAAGCATAGCAGAACTGTAATATAAATAACAATGGCCTACTGACCAGAGACATTTCTGTTACATAAATAGTGTATGTTGAGCAGGAGACAGAGAGTCAGAGGTGGACGCTATAGCACAGCCGCTGTGTCTATGTACATAGTGGCTGCACGAAATTATACTAAAGCCACAGGAGGCATCTTAAGTAAAAAGACGCCCACTACCGATGCTGCGACCAAAGATGCAGCCATCGGATCAACTGCATGACCATCAGACATCTAAGTGACCGTCAGGTTACTCAGGTTGTCCCGTGAAATCACGCTGCCGTCACTTCACCGTTTACTGGACTGCTACGCTGCCCATCGCCGCCCCTAAACACCAGCAGCATGTCAATCATGCTGTGCCTTTTGAGACACTGCGAGCGACATCGCATCCCCAGATCTGCACATGTGCAGTGCGGCTCCTTGTGCATGTGCAGATCCATAACCATCGACCAATAGTGAAAATAACAGAAATAGCGTTCCCCTCTGACTCATCTCCAGAGTTGGCATTAACCACTATAGGTTGCTCTGTATTACAGGCAGTGCTCCCTTCCTGACCAACAGCGCTATCTACTTTCCTCTAACATAACAGTGTCAGGCACTTCTGCAACTGAAATTGTGCCGTTCTCATCTCTTATTCAAATTACCATAAACTTTTTATATGAATTATATGCCTTTTAAAATAAACATATTGGTCTTGAATTTAAGTCACATGGATCTCAGTGCATGGGCGCAAATTGCGAGTTTTTGCCCTACAGCGCATGCACAGATTTTTGCATATGTCCGTCCTATTCTGAGTTGGAAGGAACTTAGCTGGATCTGCCTTTCCGTAGAATAGGGTGTTTTGGGGAGGAAGCTAGGCTGCGACAATGTAGGTGCACGGAACCGCCATTTTGTCTGGAGGTAACATGCGAGTTTCGTGGGCGTATATATGTCATGTTCCGTCCTATTCAGCGCCCTGCATACAGAGAAGGGAAGCCTGCTTCTAATGGATCTCTTGCAGCTAAGTACGTGCTCATACTAATAATGGTGATTGCAACAACTGGCATAAAATCAATGGGTGGCACGGGTTTCTGCTTACAGAAGCATGATCCCCCGCGTTAACCCTATAGATTCTTGCATTAGCATAAGGTAGTAAATGAGGCTACCGCAGATGTCCACAGCTACAGCCACATTGTGTGCAACACAGAGTCAGCCCCATTGGGACGATCCAGCATTATAATATCCACTAGCAAGGATCAAGCATTACAATATCCACTAGCAAGGAACAAGCATTACAATATCCACTAGTAAGTATCCACTAGCAAGGATTAAGCATTAGAAAAATGATTCTGTTTTACTGCCCCTCAATATTTAAGACCGCCTCAGATTTCTACATTACACCCGCTCAGACCGTTCATGCAAAGGAAATAAAGAAAAGAATGATCACCGTATTTCTACTACCAGACAGAATATGTGGATTATAATTAGAAAAAAATAGTGCATGCAACATCTTTTTTATTTTATATATGTAATAAATATTGTATTACTTTTTTCTCCAGAATAACATCCACACATCAGCATAGGGAACAGAGCTCCCCATCCAGGAAGATACTCAAATTCTGTTTCTTCTTTCCCCCGACATTCCACTCAGAATATAAAACCAGATATATGAGAAATTGCTTGTCTAGATGTAGTCTTAAACGTGTCATTTACATTGTACTAGCTATTAAAATGTTGTTTTTTTATTTTACTATCTCCCCACATACCACCCATTAGGAAGGCCCTCAGGGTAACTGACCTCATGTGCTTTCCTTCCCCATCTATTATCTGTTTTACTCCTTCTTGCTCCACCCTTTCTGTGATATCATTTACCCATGATACTGTCTTCCTCCCATGGAACGTGTCTCTTTCTTACATAATAGTAAATTGCTTCAACTATTCCAGAGGAGGAGATAGTGACAGGGCGTAATGGCATTGGTTGTGTGATAAGGAAGAAGTCATGTCATACATTATAAATAACGGCTGGCTTTTAGTGATCTGTGTCTCCTAAGCTGAGCGTATGGCCATGTGATAGATGCTGTATAACACCTTGTCATTCACTGTCGCTGTTTGTAGAAACAGGTTCCTCTATTATAGAAAGACATATTACAATACATGGGCTATATGGGCACACTCTTCTCCATTTTCATTACTGGGAAACGCTTACCGAAACAAACTGAATGCCATAGACATTACATACTGTAGATGATCAGTGACACTGCATTTTCATTGAATCCCACTTTCTGTAAATGGTGCTGTTCCTTTAAATAACATACTTATGTGGTCTATATGTATGCGGCAGAGTTCACAAGTGCTCTTTCTTACTTTGCATTGTTCCATTTCTTGGTTTACCCTGCTTTCTATTTATATACCTCATTGTTCAATATATTTCCCTGAAAGTTGGTATAATGCCAAACCTTTGTTGCCAAGAATGTATTAAAGCTGGGCTTAAATCACTTAACCCACCCCCAAAAAATGTTTATAACCTTTTTAAAGTTTAATAATATCCCTAGGAGTTGAAACCTTAGAAATAATAAATCTGCATTTTTCTTGGATTTATTGTGTATGTTGTTTGCTTCTAATATACAGTGTTTTATACATTCACTTTGAAGATTAAGCCAAAGTACGAGCACTATTGTTAATAGCAGCTCCGAGTATAAGTTACAGGTAAGCCTGAGATGGCTGGCACAATAAATGTGCACTTGCACTGTAGTGATGTGCTGCCAGACACACAGTGGAATGCGCATATTTCATCTGTTACCTGCACTTTCTATAGACATGTAAATTTGTAGTGCATTTCTTAGATTTATTTTTTACAATTATTTAATTTCAAACCTTTCCAAAGCAAAACAGAATCTGGATTAAATGACAATGTATTACACATACCTTTCCCTCTCATTCACTGCATGGCCTGGGGTGCTGAAAAGGAGCCTGGTGTGTTTATTCCTCTGCAGAGGGCAGACTGTTCACAATGGGGCATGGCCACATCCCCACACTTGGTCATACCCTCTAGTACTAGGGCTAAATAGGCATACTTGCCTACTCATCCTGATACGGCCAGGATCCTCCCAGCCCCCGGAAGAGTGGGCAAGTTTCCCGGCTGGCACCACCCCCCGCACCCCCTGCCAGTTACCACTCTTCCTGCTGCCGTCCGCTCTCCCCTCAGGGGCTGGTCTTGGGGGAGCCGATGACGTGATTTGTGCTGGATCGCGCCATCATGGCCCCTCCCCGGCAGCACAATGCCAGTAATCACGGCATTGAGTAGTAGGGGCGGGGCCGCGATGACACGATCACGCAGTCATGCCCCCCACACTCAAAATCGCATCACACTCCTCCCCGCCATATTGTCGGTAAGTCTGCCAATAGGTATATTCGCGGCCATATACATGTCAGATAAAAAGCCCATCTCTGATTGGGAAAATGTTATAGAACATAATGTTGGCTTCTTAGGAATAATATATATACTAGATGTCTGCAATCCATTGCATGATATATCGTTCTGATGCGGAGTGGAACAATATATTGTGTAGATCGCATAGTTTGTACCCCTAATCACGCGTGCCAATGGGACATTCATATCATTGTCCCATCTACCGTGCTGCACAGCAGATGGGACGATGCAGTGAACGAAGCCATGATGCTAATTGTAGCTTGGAATGGCGCATCACGCCGTCCTCCACTGCATCGTGTAGTGTGTACGGATGGCGCAGTGTATTGCTCCATTGTGCCGTCCCATCACAGGGCACACACATCGTGTAATGTGTACCCAGCGAGACTGCAGGCCTTTAAAAAATAAGTGCAGCTTAATATCATGTAAATGGACAATTTGCATTTGATCATTTGTCTCTCCCTTTAAAAGAATACACATATACCGCAGTGGGATGTAGTTATCAGACCAGCGGATGGTATGCTGCCGGTCTGAATCCCGATGCCAAAAACCTGACACTTGATTTAAGATAGGCGTCGAAATACTGACGCCTATCTTAATCCCGACGCCGTAATCTAGAAGGTTGCCAGCCCGAACGAGGTAAGTCCAGGGCGTCCTTAGTGTTAGCCGTGGGGAGGGAGTGTTAGGTTTAAGCAGCGTAGCGGGGTTAGGGGTCAGGTTTTGGGGGGGAGGTTAGGCACCCCTAGGTGGGAGGGTTAGGTTTAGGCACGAAGGGGGGAGACTTAGGTTTAGGGGGTTAGGGTGCGGGGTGGAGAGCGTTAGGGTTAGGCTACAAGAAGGAAGGGTTAGGGGGAGAAGGGGGAAGGTAAGTATACTTACCCAACTCCTGTCCGGATACCAACCATTGGAATGCCGATGTCGGTATTTTGACAGGAGGCATCCCGACAGTCGGCATTACATACAGATTCCTACCACAGTGATGGCATATCTGATTACATTCATTGTTTCCCTTTGCTGATTACGTTCTCTCCTTGGATATTCATGTTGAAATCCCTACAGTACACACTGTTACTTATCAGCAAGCTGAATAAATTAAGCTAAATATGTCCCAAAATAACCTTTTTTTCTTGAAGTTTTTTTTCCAAACAATAATATGTAAAATAACATTAGGGCTTGCAAAATATATTTGAAACATAGGGAATCAGTAACTATAATCATTACCACTAGATGTTGTGGCAATAACGATCAGTTACATGTGTTGGGTTTACTTGGGAAAGCTGTATTAGACGAGTTCTAAGAACTCTACCATTGAAAAATAATTTTAGGAGATATGCTGTAGATTAATATCTATACTTCTAGCTGTTAGTTATTATTCAAATACTTTTTCTGTTTTGAACTTTTGAAACAGTAAGGTTTAACCAACTCTTCTGTTGGGAATATAAAATAAATATAATAATCATGTATTCAGACCTTTCAAAGTATTATCAGCAGAATATCAGATTGTTAAATCGAGCGAATGATCCACATTGACATGGCCATGAAACAGCTGTCAGCTTGTTGGCATGACTATACCTCGTGAGATCTTGCAGCATCAGTACTTTATATGCATGTTTTTCCTAATTCTTGTGGCATTATTTTGATGCTAACTATTATTTGTACTGAATAAATTATTTCCTTATTGTGTTCTTTTACTTTACTCATACCTCTCAACCATCCTGATTTCTGCTGGACAGTCCCGCTTTTCAGAGGCTGTCCGATCCGCGGGCCGCAGTGTCCCACAGCGATCGGGAGGTTGGGGGCCACTTGGCACTGCTGCTCTACATATGTGCGCAACTTCCATTCAGTGTCGGGAGAGGCTGGGGGCAACTCATCAACTGTGTGCAAGGTTTTCCCCCTGCTTGACACACGGTCACACCCTCAAAACATCATCTAACTGGGGGCGTGGTCTCATGGACACAAGGCCACTCCACCTTACAAGAGTGGCATGTGCAAACAGTCCCGATTCTGGATTTAAAAATGTTGGGACGTATGCTTTACTTCACTGAGAATGTACAGTCACTGGCTTTTATGATGTTCATTCACCCCGGCAGTGTGTTTTTTGTATTAGAACTCAAATGGATTCTTAGCAAAACAAAACACCTTCATTTTATTGCCACTTACCTAACCGAAAAATAAAACAAAGGTGCAAACAACTTCTTGGTAATCACCCTCAAACATTGCCCTTGCAGGCCAAGGTACTGTATGAGAGACCCTCAGTCCATTCACCTTTGAACTGGTCTACCAGACAACTCCAGCCAGACACACTGTGTATTAGCACAAATTGTATGGAGGACGACCTTCAAAAGCTTTCCAGATGCTGTAAATCATACTTGCCTACTTTGGGACTCTCCTCTCCAGGAGAAGCCTGGAGAGGGGATGCAGCTGATCACTTTAAGGGACGAGGCTAATATGTCACATCATTAGGCCACGACCCCTGGCACAGCAAAATGCAGGGAGCATCCACCTTCCAGGAGTGTAAGTATGGTATAAAATGTCTTTCCACCTGGAGACAAAGGAACGAATTACAGTGACCTCTTTTCCCAGTTCCCCCATGATTTTGCAATTTCCTTTGAGGGTTGTGAATTTCCAGAGTCTGTCCTGTCATTCTGTCTGGTACCCAGTAACACATTTAGGGCTTATCTACAGTCCTAAATAGATATTTGCCTACAATCTCATTGATGACTAAGTAACAACTTAATTTTATTGTGTATTTTATTAATAAATCTAACACAAGGTAAAAAAGAAGGTGTTTATCTTGTAAAGTTCTTTGTGGCTGGTCTCCCAGGGCAGGTTTCCAGGGGTTCAGGGTGTCAATAAAGGGAAGTGGAGGTGAAGCTGGGGTTCAAACTAGGGATGTGCAGGCTCGGATAGGTTCGAGTTTGCACGTTGAGTTCGGATTTTTCCCTCCAAAAAAATGGAACTCAGAAAGAGGCAAAACGTCATCTTACATGGACGAAAATCATCATTCCTGGACTTTGTCCAGGAATGATGATGTTCGTCCATGTAAGATGACGTTTTGCCTCTTTCTGAGTTCCGTTTTTTTTAAGGGAAAAATCCGAACTCAACGTGCAAACTCGAACCTATCCGAGCCTGCACATCCCTAGTTCAAACGCATTTCACCTTAATTAAGGCTTCCTCAGGGCTAAAATCCCAGAGGAAGCCTTCATTAAGGTGACCCCAGCCTCACCTCCACTTACCTTTATCGACACCCTGAACCCCTGGAAACCTGACAGAGGAGTTAAAGGAGAAAGATGTGTAAATTTGGAGTCTGGTGATCGCCGCAAGTTGTTATATGATACGCTTACATAACAAGCGTATACAGCAGTGTTTTTCAACCACTGTCCGTGGCACACTAGTGTGCAGCGAGCGGTTGTCAAGTGCGCCGCGAGGTCAGTGCAGTCAGAGCTAACATTACTTGTACTGCTGGCCCGGGCAGTGCTGGGCTCTTCTGGGAGGCTCAGGTGCGGCATGACATAGGTGATACATGCCGTGTTGCACACCCACCTGCATACTGCTCCCAGCTCTACCCTGTGTGTGTTCAGTCACTGAGTGTGACTGAGCAACCCCAGCCGATGAGGGACAGGTAAGGAACGACAGTGAGCCTTCTCAGCTGCTTAATTTCAAAATCTTGTTCGGTGTGCCGTGAGTTGAAAAACGTTATACAGGGTACACATATATATTGGACTCTAAAGTAATTTTGATTGGTTATCTCAACTACTACACTTTCAGGCGCTTGCCCTTTTCCCTCTTTTTCTCTACATATATATATTCCTGTATCAATCTATTTATATATAATTAGAGTGATAAATATATATATATATATATATATATATATATATATAAAGAAAACAGCGGCAATCACAGGACTGTTGTAAGGAAGACTTTTATCAAGAACGTTCTTGATAAAAGCCGTCAGACTGAAACATTGAACTTTGACCTATTTGAGTCGTGATTCTTCATTACAACTGTCCTGTGAGTGCCGCTGATGTTTTTATATACTGTTGGCTATTTTTTAACCATTGGACGGCACCCGGGCAAGTATCCTAATATTGTGGAGTGCCAGCGTTTTTTGTACTAATATATATATATATATACACACACACACCCCTAAGTGGCAATAGATATGTCCATAGGTGAAGCTAGACACCCCTTTGGGGCGGAGTATGACATGCCCCCTCAACACCGCACTTCACAATCTGCTACCAATTATAATATCCCTAAAACTACTTTTCAAAAGTAGGCATGTAGGGTTTACTCTGAATCCTTTATTGTTGACAAAAGGGCAAAAACAAACAAGCCCAACTTTCCCCAAGTTACAAATAAATGTAATATGGACTAAATATTAATATAAAAATTAAAGATGTTTGTTTCAGTATGCTGCCAAAAGAAAGCCACAATTAAAATAACACCAAATTTACTGTTTTAAGAAAAATACAAATATTTTTTCCAACTAAACATATGCACATATAAGAAGATTTACTGAATATGTCTTGCAGAAAAAATCCAGAGTAAAATATAGTGTACATTATAAGTCTGTATGGTACCTGTTAGCAGTGTTCCCTAACAAACCATCTATCAACAAACATGAGACAGTGTATTTTTGCTGTTATTTGGTTGATTGATAGAACAATCCTTGTTGTCCTTAAGATGTGGCTGCAGGCAACAGATATGTTTCTCCAGTTTAAAATGTTTATTGATAGCTGATATAAGAAGACAGATAGAAAACCTCCTGAGTCCTTAGAAACATTAGATAATAAACATGCATGCTGTTTAATATTGCCATGTTAATATGTCTGTCCATAGTTCAGAAGTTTTCTGTTTGTATATATATATTTTTTAAATAAATACGATTTACTTTCCCTGTCAAATAATGTTAAAAACTAGCTTGACAGTTATACCTATGACCCAAATACCTTTGTGCAAGTTACTTAATTTACAATTCAGGATGTCTCAGAAAAACATCTACAGCTGGCTCCAGCTGTGCCGGTCTACTGGGACCTATTTACTTCTACTTTTCCATTTGATCCAAGGGAATATTCTGGCATTTTTCTTTATTTGTAGAAATAGCGGATAGCTGTGTACTCCTCTGGTGGCCTTTGTTGGTCTTGAGTACAATCATGAACATGCAGAGTTCGTATTACATGGAACATAATTAGAGAAACAACACGTTTAACTTGTTTTCAAGTGAGGATGAATGGCCAGTGGTGGGAATGATCCGTGTTAGGTGTTAGATCCTAAGACTTTGGAGAAAGCTAAGACAAGACATATGTTCTGAGGCAATTAAAAAATTATAATGATAACTTCAGGATAATATACATAGTGGCACTTTTATGGAGTTATATTTAACGTCTGCTAGAATTTTACTAATGGCTATAAAACATTACCCAGTAAACCTAGAAAGGGCTGGTTTACTCACAGCAAGTTTTCTCTCTGTATGTGGGGCACTGGTAAAGGGTAAGCAAACATAGTGTACAGTCTGCTCAGATTTATTATGGTGATGTATATACATTTTCAGCTTGTTAAGCGTAATAAAAGTTTTACCAGAGCAGTTATGTAGCTGAACTGTAATTTGCTTCTGCCTCCTGAAGATATCAGTTTAAAAATACCCACCACCTTGTTTAGAAATGTTCTCTGTAAAATGGAAAGAATTGATCATTAAATAGTTGATGCTGAGAACTCTCCACCACAATTTATACTAACTATAAAGTGTATTTTGTTTAAGCATCCTTAATGACTGCTTGCATGAGCACAGGCCAAACGCCATGAGACCATTTTTCCATGTCCTGTTTGGACGTTCAAGCCAGAAAACAGTCCTATATAATAACTGATAAAGTTATGGCATTTAGATAACTGAAATCAGCACAGTTTGTTAGCAGAATCACCCTTTATAGCGCTAACTGGTTACGCTTTGGAAGCTGTGATAGTAGTCATAGTAATTAAAGCAGATCTCATAATATACTTTATATATTTTCCTTTTACTGAAAAGTTATAAAAAAGACATGGGCACAGTTATTGTAGATGAACCGACAAAGGTCACAAAATATACTTTTTTATGATTACATTTTATATATATATATATATATATATACTCTGAGTATGTATGTGTATATATATATATATATGTACTGTGTATATTATATACACACAATATGGACTATGCCTAATATGTTCTGCTGAAGAAATCATGATGGCGACGAATGGCATAAGGCTGTGAGACCTTTTTGATCTTATTTGAGAATGATTTCATGGCTTTTATTGCCTGCCTAATCTTAATCATACTTCCATTATAAAAGTTATGATAAATAAGATGGATATTGAAAAGTGTATTATACAAACATAGCACCAGTGAGAGGAAAAGAGTAGTAGTGTCTGGAGAAGCACTATAAGAAGGGGTCAGCAGATACTATAGTGAGACTGCCATGAAGTAAGCATCTGCTAATTCATTATCAGTAAGGATTGTTTCCTTACTTCACTGATGTGCTTCTCCTTGAACCACTGTCTGTGTTCATATATTGACACCTGTGTCGATAGATCAGATTTATTAAGCCCATAATTCTTACAGATCTATCTTTATTTAGCAGTTTTAATAATCATCAGTGTATGATTATATGTAAAGAATATTTCAACAGTATAGGTGGATAAACTATTCACACATTTGTGCTTCCTAATTCTTTACAGTCTGTTAGTAAGGTACAGTTGTTAATTAATCCTTATTAAAGCTCATCCTTGTTGCCTACTTGTGGATTTAACAACAAAATTATTAAAGAAAAAATCATCTTATAACTCCTTGGTGCATCACGTGATTGGGTCTGCTGCTGATGACCTCACAATGGCGGATCTGGCTGCTTAATCCTGGTTGTTTGCAAAATGGCTGGATGTACCTGATTTAGACAATCACATGTTGGGTCAGATTGGAGAGATCTCAATAAACTATAATGGGATTACCATCTGGTACACTGTGGGAAGCCTAGTGTGGTCAGTAACCAATCAGTTTCTGCAGTCATGCCAATCAAAACCTGAATTGGATCAATCACTTTGGGCCCACCCATGGAGCAACAATAGGGCAAGTATTACATTGTTTTGTATTAGAAGAGATCCAACATGTTCCTCTTTGATTAGAACCAGACCCTTTGACTATTATCTGACTAAAACCAAACAGATGAGTATATGCAAATAAATACTTGAGCCTGTGAAAATGTTTAGATATGTGATATGGCTGAGTTCTACTTAATGGCTTCTATTTATTAATTAAGTATCTATCTATCTATCTATCTATCTATCTATCTATCTATCTATCTATATCTATCACCAGAAGATGTGTTGTGTTTCCTGTTGATGCTGTTTACATATGCTGAATAAAACCAAATGTGGAATACTGATGACTGAAGACTGATGAGTGAAAAATGGACCACATATTAGGACAGATTCCTTTGTTTGCTATAGATATTTGGTTGCAGATAAGTTACAGGGAAATAAGGCAATGAGATAAAAAATCAACAACATGTTGCTCAGTGTTTTGTCACTGCAGTTAACAAATGTTTATTAGAAACTATATAATAAATGCATTACAATCTAAGCATTTTTAAAATTAAAATAGATGCACTAAAAACAATAATTAATGAATAATTACTAAAACATTATGTACCAAAAGTAGTTTAATGCAGTCATAACCTGACATGTTTTAATGTGTTTATTTTAAAGGCTTTATTCGTTCTTTTGCTTTTTTTTTACTTTGGTATTTAAAATAAAGGTTTCCCCCATAGTTTCCCCATAGTAAAACTGCCTCACTGCAAAAATAGGATTTGTATGTTGGATTTTCTGGAATATTTTACAGCACCACACGCTTTAAGAGAGACCATATCCAATTTATTTTAGAAGTAGATAATTCATTTTTTAATTTCAATATTTTAATTCTGTTGCTTAATCTATAAACTGCAGATAATGTTCTCTATATTGCCTCTTCATATTCTTCATTGCCAAAGATTAATGCTTTTCATGCATTGATATATAAAAATGTAATTTCCATATGTAAGTAGGACAATTTGACACTCTTAGAGTCTGATTATTTTGTATAGAATATATTTTTTAAAAGACCAATAGTGTTAAACAAAGTTAATTTTTCTATTTTAAGTATATACTGTAAAAACAATGTATTTTACTTATTGTATTTGTGACAAAAAAAATATTAGCATTATCTGGTCGTAAGTATATTTGTTGATACTGATGCTTGGTTGTGCTTTACAGTACATTACCATTGCCGAGTAGTAGGAGGCAATATATTGCATTGCTTTCCTCTTTTAAGTGCATACTATTTGTAGCTTTAGTTATATATATATATATATATATATATATATAATACTGATATTTTCATTAGAATTAATACAATCATTAAAACTAATGCATACATTTAATTTGGGTATTATGTTCCAGAGCAACAATATCTTTAAAATGAAAAATATTCCTCACATCTTCTCTAGAAGCATTTTCTGATTCTTTTTTTTTTCTGTTATCACCATCCTGGCAAGACGATAACAGAACAAGGATTGTGATGGTTCTTGTACTTGCGTGATACTTGTTAAATAGGCTTCCCCATGCTTTGCGAAACCTCTGGCCATAACCACTTGAGAGGTAGGGTGAGGTCCTATCTTTGCCGAAAACACTTATTTTGACAAAGATAGGGATTTTTGCTATTTAATAAATAAAACCTATAGTATTGTTTGACAACACCTACCATTCTCTGCTGTTTAGACAATGTTACTATGAGTGAAGGTGTGTGTCATGTTTAACAATATTTTTTGCAACTGCGGATGATTTTATTTATATAAAATATATATTATACAGTTTTATGTCTATGTGTGCAGTATTTTCATCTGGCTATTTCATGGAACTGGCAGGAGATCAAAAGGCTTGTAGTGCGACTAAATCAATTCCATCAAATGTTTGTTCCACCTCACATCTTATTTATTGTAGCAGTCTAATTGAGATGGTACTTCATAGTGATGATACTGTGGGCTTATTGAAGCATTCATAAACAATGCAGATTTAGCCTACATCTGTGTTTTAGAAATGCACATGAAGTATTTGTGAATGGGTTGATACGCATGTTTAAGCTGTATGAGAAATGTAAAATTCTGGAATGGTGACTATTACATATTCAGATGTGCATAATACTTAACCTGGGAATGTTTACTTGTTATAAGATATCCACATATTTTTACATTTTAATTATTTTAAAAAAAATAAAAAATAATAAATAAAAAAATATATATAAAAAAAAAAAAATATATATATATATATATATATATTTATATGTTTTTTTATGCAGGGATGAAAGGGCTCTAGTTTCTGCAATGCTCATCTGTCACATGTAATGACAACTGTATTTCAGAGCTGTCATAACCAGAAGCAGCTTAAGTACTTAGATAGACTCTCAGTGTATTCTCCAAGCAAATCGCAGCATAGTTTTGTTAAGATTGTATAAAGTAGGTGTCTGTGTGCGTCTCAGGGATTAATTTTATCTAAAATGACTGAACAATTTATCCCCTCATAAATTATGTATCCAGACAGTTGTGAATATTGTGTTTCCACACTTAAAGACTAGTATAAGATTAAAGAAAAGTGAATCCATTTATTGTGTTTTCATATACTTTCCATGTATATATTTTTATAATTAACAATTTTTTGTTGTTGTTCCAAGTAGTCTTGATATAATAGTGGTAAAAATAACAATATTTAATACTCTCAATGTGGCAATGTTTGTGACCTTCAATTTTTACTCAAATTTATTATATATAACCAAGCAGATAAGAATCAATTAACTACGCTTCCATTAAGGATACTATAATAGTCTGATCACATTGTGTGTAACAGGAAACAAGCCAAGTATAAACCTTAATTATTATATTTTAATTATGATTCTTTTCACTCTTTTATTTTTAGCGGCATTCTCTTTTCTCATTGCCTTACTTGCTCTGCATCCTAATACACATTAGGCTGATCTCATCCGAGAGCAGCATACATAAGCACAAGGAAGCTGATTAAGCTTATTTCACTGCAGCAGAGTATTGTCCCAGTCACAGCTGCCCTCCTTGATTGACACACCAATATCTCAAAAGAAGCTACCCTGCTGATTCAATCATGTTTTGTCTTCTGTCATAAATGCATCACACGTATCCCACTCAGTTCATAAACCCAAAGGGAGAGCTGATAAAAGCTGCCCCTTGCCACTGAGCCTTTGAACAACTGAAAAAGTACAAAAAAAGCAGCTGAGCTCATTCTGTCCCATCCTGGTGGTCGGGTGCAAGTTCGGCAAAAATGAAAATATTATATATATTGAAGAACTCTGTTTCATTTAAACAAGAAAGTTAATGATTTAGAAATCCCATTTCAATAAAGGAAATGTATCATATATCAACAACCTTATTATATAATGCAGCATTTTGCAGGATGTACACTTTCTCTCTTGGCTTAAAGGCACATTCTGCACATAAAGCTTTACTTTCTTCCTACCTCCAGGGGCAAACTTAGTGGTGCTAGAGGGGAATTGATAAATGCTTCATTTTTTAACCAAATAAAATAAAAAAATAGCCACAAAAGCAATTGTAAGAATTAGTAAAGTAAAATGTATGTAAATGTAATAAAATATATCAAAGAAAAAAAAGAATGAGATATAAAGTGAATCTGACCATCTTATCAAATATATATATTCGATTCCCACCATGGCCCTAACTGTGTGGAGTTTTTATATTCTCCCTGTGCTTGCATGGGTTTCCTCCGGGTACTCTAGTTTCCTCCCACACTTAAAAAATATACTGGTAGGTCAATTGGCTCCCAACAAAAATTAACCATGAGTGGGTATGTGTGTGAGCATGTGATAGGGAATATACTCCACACCTCATGCTCACATTGTAAGTTCCACTAGGGCAGAGACTGATGTGAATTGCCAACTGTTCTCTGTAAAGTGCTGCGGAATATGTGTGCGCTATATAAATAACTGGTTACAAAAATAATAATATATATATTACAATTAGTGTTATTGTTACTCACTAACATCACTCTCAGCAGCCAAAGATGCAGAGGAGCACAAGCTGTTTACATGTTTTTTGAACATCCACCGCTAACAAATCCACAAAATATGGGTGAGCCTTACACTTTTTTATCAGATCCAATAGGACTGGGAGGGATGCATGACGCATTGCCTTTTGAATGCAATGCATCCTGTCACTGATCGCAAGAATAATGTTGTTTATTAATACTAGGGATGTGCGGGTTCGGATTAGTTCGGATTTTCCTGCCAAGTTCGGATTTTTCCTGCCAAAAAATGGGTCTCAGAAAGAGGCAAAACGTCATCTTTAATGGACAAACATCATCTTTCATGGACTTTTGTCCAGGAATAATGATGATTGTCCATGAAAGATGATGTTTTGCCTCTTTCTGAGACCCAATTTTTGGCGGGAAAAATCCGAACTTGCTTGGAAAATCCGAACTAATCCGAACCCGCAAATCCCTAATTAATACTGTATGCTTGAAAAAAATGACAAAGGACACCTCTCCTAGTAAGAGCTGTCCTTTACAATAGAAAGTATAGTTTATGAACCAGAAGTCCTTCTGCGCATGCGTTAAGTGCCATGGGGGATCCCAATGGATCTCCCTTAGGGGGACTTCTATTGGGATGCCATCTGCCCACCACATTCTTTAGTTTGGTGCATTTTCAGAGGATTGACCGCAAAACCAGCATTGATGCATCCCGCCCACTCAGTGGCTTGGGGGCACTGGCGCAATGCGTCAGGCTTTCCGGCTCTTCTAGCAGCCAGCTATCCAATATTACTCCTGTCATACAGTATGACAGGCATCATGGATCTACCCTGTGTCCACTGCCTTTGTTGCTGTGTTTCAGCCTGCTCTCCTCCATTATTACCCTAATGAATGTTAATCTTCTTATATGTCACTTTCTATCATAATTATTTAAAATTAGGGAGATTATATAATTTTATTTTATTTTTTTGTAATATATCTCTTCCTTCACAATACCCACCACATGGGAAGTGTTAAAAATCAATTGTTCTGGTTAAAAAGGTAAAAGGGGGTGACTTTAGTCGTGTTTGAGTAAAACATTAGCATAAATTGCATTATAGGTATGATAATTTGTATATAGGCAAATTATAATACCCACAATGTAACTTCTTTGTAAGTGTGGCAAATATATGCACTCTTTTTCTGAATAGATCACATAAAGCAATGCATAAATTATGATTTGCATATAACAAGTATTATAAAGTAAAGATATATTAAAATTAAAAAGTTAGATTCCCTACTCCTACTGGTGTGTGATTTAAACTACCCTCAGTGTTACTTTAGTGAAGGTTTGGGTAAGATCCTATGGGCTCCCTTTGTACGATAACTAAGGCCTCTTTTTGGGGAGAGCAAGAAAATCTGTTTGCTAGGGATGGAGCAATGTGATGGTAACTAGCCATCACATCAGAAATATTTGACAGTATAACCATTGCGTTCAGATAAGGGTATGGGGCCTTGCGGCACCCCCAGTCCATGTAACTGTGGGGGTGTGAGCTGGGCTGCCCCCAGGCTCCCCTTACACAGAGAATAGATGCCGTGTGCATGCGCCCGGCATCTAGTCTCATGCTGCACAGAGCACTTCCCCCCCACAACCACCCATCAGATGGGCATCGGAAAGCTGCATCCGATTGCTGGCATCCATCAAATTTCCGGTATTCAATGGAAAAAGTACTTCCATTGAATCGGAAGCATCGATGGTTGCTAACCATCGGCTTCCAATGTCCATCCCTACCCAGGGGTAAGGCCTTACCAATTTTTGGGTGAATGTCACTTGTTTGTATTTAATGCAATGTTTGCACTCTTTTCCTATGCAGTTGACCTATAGAAATCTAAACAGTGATTTGTTACTATTTGTAAGTATTTTAAAGGTAAAATATTTGGAAGAAAAACAAAATATTAGTCTCCCTGTTTCTACTAGTGTGTGATTTAGTCTACCCTCAGTGTAGGGATGGACATCAGAAGCTCGGCATCGAATGGTTGCTGGGCTTCCCCATCGCAATGGTTATACTTACAGACAAAAAGGGGTGGGGCCGTGCGGCACCCCCATTCACATCACTGTGGGGGCGTGCCCAGCATCTTTTCGAGATAAACTTTTTTGGCAGGGGGGAGCAAAATGTATAGTTACGCCACTGCCCGCCCCATGTGTGGATGCATAGAACACAAGGAATACATCAATATGCTCAACTTTTCCCCCATTCTGGGTAGATAGTTGCATGCCTCTGAAAAGTGTATTGTCAGCCTGTAGAAAACTGGTATAAATTCATATAAAGCTTTAAAAAGTAATGAATATGTATTTCTTCTTTTAAAGCTTAGGGGTCAATTTACTAAGCTGAGTTAGGAGATAAAGTGTACTGTGATAAGGTACCAGCCAATCAGCTCCTAACTGCCATTTTTCAAACACAGCCTTTGACATGGCAGTTAGGAGCTGATTGACTGGTACCTTATCTCCATTCACTTTATCTCCTAACACAGCTTAGTAATTAGACCCCTCAGACAGTTGGATGACAAGATACATATTATTCTACTGACATTTATAGGAAATCAACAGAAAAATGTATCTCCCATATCCAAATATTCCAAAATATGGAATATTCCGAAATACAGAATATTTTTAGCATTACTGAGATAATGAAACCTTTGATTTTTAATGGTTCAATGTACACAAACTTTGTCTAAGGCACAAATTATTAAAGATATTGCATAAAAATACCTTCAGGCTGTGCGTATAAGGTGTATTTCTGTACACACTTTGTTTGAACCACAAAATTATTGAATATATTGTATAAAGTTATCTGTAGGCTGTGTGTATAAGGTGTATATAACACATAAATGCATTCTGTGTGTTTATTTGGGTCCTATTCCCAAGATATGTCATTATGGTATACAGATATTCCAAAATACGGAATATTCCGTTATCCAAAACATCCCTGGTCCCAAGCATTTTGGTTATGGGAGACTCAACCTGTATAAATTTAGTAACCCTTTGAAATTACAATTTCAGGTTCCACCAAATACAATGATGGAGATTCAGATTTTCTAGATAGCAGCTTATCACACACAAGTCTATTACACCAAACAGAACAACTTTTGATGAATTAAGTCCCTGATTTCAATTACAAGGCTCAGCATCCACAAAGAAAGATTATTTGTGTGACAGCAACTGTCTGCGTTTGAAGAGTCTTTATTTAAATAATAGCAAGCTCCTGTTACTGTAGATACAATAGATTTCCCATGTTTGCTACGACACAGTGCATCCAATTATCCCTTGTATTTACTCAAATATAATATGAACTCTTTATTCCCTGTCCCCAGTTGGCCAAAATATTATGTTATCTTAAAAAGTTGATGGAAACCCCGGCTGTATCATCCGATTGGCTCCCACTGTAGGATATAAGCTGATGTGTGTCAGGTACATCCCTTGCTGTTGATCCTTCTGGCCAGTCACAAATAAATATTGAGATGTGGCCAGGTTCATTATGGTCTCTGACCGTCTCTAAGCCTATAATGGCTATAATCCATTACAGAATGGCATCTACTCACCAAATTCAAAAAGGCAAAAGGTCAGCGCCCTTTCCTTTGTGCCAGTGTCAGTCTTGAGTGATGGGCACATAGTGCTGAGAACCAAGTCAGAATCATCTTTGTATTCTCTTTCGCTTAAGGGAAAATAGCAATAAAGAATGGTGGCAAGTGTAGTTTATCATTAGCATTACTACATTGCTGCTGGAGTCAACCAAGGCAACATATGTCTGATGTTTGTAGTAAATTATAGGATAATAAGTTGGTGTTATATATTTATAGAAATAAAGGTTAAAAATGCACCAGCTTCTTGTTTTATAGTGGTAATATTGTTCTGTGTATTAAAAAAATAAAAAGATAAACTAAAAAAAATAAACAACTTCACACTTAGGGGTCAATCGAATTAGCCGCGAAGGGTGCAAGTTGCCGTTGTCATAGCGTTAAAATGCGGCAACGGCACCTCATTTCGCACCCCTGATGGCCGGCTCCGACCCCGCATTCGCACAATTTTGCTCTGAGCCCTATGGGTCTGCGAGGACTTTTGTGCGAGTTCAGGCTACCATAAAGTGCGGCTTTTGCAGTGATGACTCGCACCTGCAAGATCATCGCTGCTAATTGGATCGTGCCCTTATACTGTAAAAAAACAGTTAAACACATATTAACTGTAAATATTTAAAGAATGATAGTGTAATGCATTATTCAGACTTACCCAGGTTTTTATTTTCAGATCTGCTGTAATGTTTTGCAGTGTACACCAATCAAAACCGTTATCACCAAAACCCAGGGGCGTTTTAAGAGACGAGAGGGCCCATGTGCAGACTCAGTGAGGGCCCCCTCCTCTCTGATGGTGCAGTAGATTCTGACTTGGAGTCTACTGTGCATGCGTGGATTTCCGGGAAAATGGCACCTGCGCCTTATTGCCTGGACATCAGTAGTGCGCATGCGCAAGTCACCAGGAAAATTGCTGCCACCATTTTCACAGTGATTTTTGGTTGCTGCAGATCCTGCCCGACACATGCAAAGCAGCACTCTGGAGACTATGGACAGGTAAGTATAGCACTATATAACCCTCCACCCATTATAGATGCGCCTCTGCCAAAACCACACATCTCTTAGGGGTCAATTCAGCTAGAATCAGGGAGGGGGAACGAGTTCCTGTTACAATGGTGTAGAAACGACTGGATCAGCAGCTGAACTTGTCCCGGACTCGTGGATTTTGGTACTCAGCCTTATGAGGCTACGGACAAAAATTAGCAAGTACGGCAGGACTATATACAAAGCCGCAAGAGCTCATAGTGCACCCAAATTAATTCACCCCTTACAGCAGTGGTTCCCAAACTTTTTTGAATCACAGCACCCTAGAGCATCACCATTGTTTTCACTGCACCCCTAAGCCAAAAGTTTGTTATTGAGAAATTCAGAAAAAATATATTTTGTGTGTTTGACTCTTACATTGACCATAAATAATTTGATTTGGTGCTGGACCACTAACCTGAGGCACCCCTGCCAGTGTCCCGAGGCACCCCTGGTGGCCACTGCACACAGTTTGGGAACCACTGCCTTAGAGATTGATTAAATAACTGTATCGCCAATTATTATGGCAATACAGTTTTTAGTTGTGCCGCAATTCATCGATCCGCTACTATGTGAGGGGTTTCTCCTGCTTGCTGGCAGTTTAACAAGAAATTCGTGCAATATTGGCTTTGATATAGAGTGGATCTTGAAAAGTCTTTCTGGCTTCCCAAATACCTCATACAGTAGACGGGTATAGAATAACACTATCTGAAGATGGTGCAAACAGATGTCAACCTATTGGTAAATTGAGAATAGTTGATTAAACTTAATAAATAGATCACTCAGTTTGTATTGGGCTATTAAGCATGTCAATTCAGCTTTGCTTACAGTGACTATACTAACATCAGGAACCAAATAGAAATTAGCTGTATATGCTTTGACAAGATTTCTAGGTTGGCCAATGATCCCACTCATGCACCACTACTAGGACTGTTCCTGAAAATTAGGGACAATTGCAAACTATGCATCATATTTACTTAAATTGCTAAACATTCAAACGTTGCCTTTTTTAAGTACTCCCTTTTAATAAATTGTCATCTAATAGAACTCAGAGAGACTCGATAATGATAACTGGATTTAATGTAAATACAAAATTTACTGTACAGAAAATAAACAGCACAGCAAGCGGCACTCGGAGACTTTATATAAAGATTTAATCAGTCATTCATCACAGAAAATAGAGACTTTTTAAGTGGCAAATATATCCAGTTACAAATTTAATTTAAAAGTTAGAAATTGGGGACAGCTGGCTACTACTGCAGGTAAAAGAGAAACTCAATGAAATAAGATTCCATATTTTCACTTTATAAATCCATTTAAATTCATTTTTATTCTGCTTGGAATTCCACTGTCACTTTTGCTATACAGGTTGATTATACTTACCACTGGAGTGGACACTTTAACAGTTGAAATTTGCATGGAGGTTATGTTATCCTTCTGTATTCGGGAGTATTAACCATTGATAGGACTAGAGTGCAGAACTCTCTTACTTGGATAAACATATTATTCTAAAGAGACAACACAATTATCTAAAAGTGAATTATTGAAAGTTCACATATGATAGTAATGTTATATATTGCGTAAGATATAAGACAACAGAAATTTAGTTGCTGATTTGTACAAATATTTCATATATATATATATATATATATATATATATATATATATATATATGTTTTTTATGCATATTTTTAATAAAATGTATTATTGTCTTATATTGATCCTGATGTCTATGTAAGCGCACCCTGGGGTGAACAGTTTCTCAAACTCACCTCATATATTACTTTTGTTGTACAGGTTGAGTCTCCCATATCCAAAATGCTTGGGACCAGAAGTACTTTGGATATCAGAATATTCCGTATTTTGGAATATTTGCATACCATAAGAAATGTCTTAGGAATAGGGCCCAAATGTAAACGCAGAATGCATTTATGTTTTATATACACCTTATATACACAGCCTGAAGGTAATTTTATACAATATTTTCAATAATTTTGTGGCTCAAACAAAGTTTGTGTACATACACAAAATTAATTTGTTTTATATACACCTTATACACACAGCCTATATGTAATTTTATCATTTATTTTTAATAATTTTGTGCCTTAAACAGAGTTTGTGTACATTGAACCATCAAAAAGCAAAGGTTTCACTATCTCAGTCATGCTAAAAATATTTGTATTTTAGAAAATTCTGTATATCGGAATATTTGGATATGGGAGACTCAACCTGTACTAGATATTATTCCTGACCGAACACCACAGATGATAAACTGACACAGTTGTCATCTTATCTCTCTTTGGAGTTTCTGCAAAATGCAGAATTTACAGATGTAATGAAGCAAAACCAAAACTCAGAAATTGCCACACGTTTTTATTTGCACTAAATTCTTTGAAAGCTTTGGTTTTTCTAATGATAGCATAGCAGGCTATAATGATATATTGCATACCCCCTTGCCATTTTTTATATTGGGTGTCATATTTGTTTGTGTGAGCTGAAAGTCTGCATAATGAGAAGGCAAATATTTTGAAAACAGTTTTGCAACAGTGATAAAAGTGTGTCATAGAGTAGACTGTAAGGCACAGAAGGTTTGTGTCCACAGTATTTGTGTGCAGCTCGCTTCAACAGAGGCCATAGACCTTCTTTGTAGGGGGCTTGTCATTTACAGCACAGCCTGTTGTTGCCGTGGTATGAATGGCCTCTGAGAGCCCTCACGCATTGTTTTCTAAACTGTGTAAATTAATGAAGTGACGGGGCTGGTAACCCCCATCCACTTCAAGAAAGAACCAAGCTAAGTCCTCCAGATTTCCTTTGGAGAAGTATATGAATTAGAAAGCAGTGCAATACAAAGGACTTTACAGCATGTTTTCTTCTCATCTATTGTATTAACAAATGCATTTTACTATTATGTTTTTAATTTAAAGCATATATTAATCACTTTGTTGTTTAACATTATGATTACTTGACTTTTTGTAGTTTATATCCTAAGTCACAATATAATGGGGGGAATTCAATTCAGTGCAATGTTGAATAGCGACGGGAGGGAGCTCCCGAAGCTATTCAATACACCACGCAGTTTGGGCGGGCTAAGGATTTCTTTGCACCCCCCTGGGGATGCGAGGAGAAATCCGACCAAAGTGCCGGGAGCACAGCTGTTTTTCTGCGCAGCGTGGCGCTAACAGCCGCGTGCCCGGAACTTTGGTCAGAGAATGCCGGTTACTGCACCTTAACACCCATGTTAAGGCGCGAGAACCGGCATGGAAAGTTGAAGACTTTTAAAGGTGAATTGTAAAAAAAAAAAAAAAAAATACCTCTTTCACGAATCACCAAACACCCTACTAACAAGGTATCTAAGGTGCAGCCACCATAGATATTAGCAAGCTATGTTATTAGGACCAGTGGCACCAGTGACAGAACCACTGTTTATCATGCTTTCTGGCCCATTTATTAATTATCAGACTATTTACAGCATTAAGAAATTAAGCATCACTGGCATGTATTAAAATACACAAGCAGGGACAGGGGCAGTGGAGTAGCTAGACCTATGGGGGCCCAATAGCAAAATTTCCATGAGGCCCCCATATGTCTAACTCAATGACGTGCGGTGAGGTAAATGGCTGGGGAGGCACTGGCTAGTATCAGAGCCAGATTTACATATACATATATGAACATGAGGGTTCATGTCGGCATTATACAAAGGTGTAGCAGTATATAGTGCTGGAAATTTGGTGAGTTTTGGCTATACAAATTATTACAATAATACAAAGACGATATTTATAATATTTTCTTTAAATAATTTTTTATCATTTTTATAGTATTAACTCTGGAGTATACTGAAGTATGACAGGAAAGGCTCTGCCTCACCTGATCGCACATCACTGGTTTAACCATGTCCCCCTCACACAGCTCTCCCCACTAACAGATCTCCCCATCACACAGCTCCCCCCACTAACAGATCTGCCCATTACACAGCTCTCCTCATTAACAGATCTCCCCCATCACACAGCTCTCCCCACTAACAGATCTCCCCATCACACAGCTCTCATTAACAGATCTCCCCATCACACAGCTCTCCCCACTAACAGATCTCCCCATCACACAGCTCTTCCCACTAACAGATCTCCCCATCACACATCTCTCCTCATTAACAGATCTCCCCATCACACAGCTCTCCCCACTAACAGATCTCCCCATCACACAGCTCCCCCCACTAACAGATCTCCCCATCACACAGCTCCCCCCACTAACAGATCTCCCCATTACACAGCTCTCCTCATTAACAGATCTCCCCCATCACACAGCTCTCCCCACTAACAGATCTCCCCATCACACAGCTCTCATTAACAGATCTCCCCATCACACAGCTCTCCCCACTAACAGATCTCCCCATCACACAGCTCTTCCCACTAACAGATCTCCCCATCACACAGCTCTTCCCACTAACAGATCTCCCCATCACACAGCTCTCCCCACTAACAGATCTCCCCACTAACAGATCTCCCCATCACACAGCTCTCCCCACTAACAGATCTCCCCATCACACAGCTCTCCCCACTAACAGATCTCCCCATCACACAGCTCTCCCCACTAACAGATCTCCCCACCACACAGCTGTCCCCACTAACAGATCTCCCCATCACACAGCTCTTCCCACTAACAGATCTCCCCATCACACAGCTCTCCCCACTAACAGATCTCCCCCATCACACAGCTCTCCCCACTAGCATCTCCCCATCACACCGCCCTCCCCACTAACAGATCTCCCCATCACACAGCTCTCCCCACTAACAGATCTCCCCCATCACACAGCTCTCCCAACTAATATCTCCCCATCACACCGTCCTCCCCACTAACAGATATCCCCATCACACCACCCTCCCCACTAACAGATATCCCCATCACACCGCCCTCCCCACTAACAGATCTCCCCATCACACAGCTCTCCCCATTAACAGATCTCCCCATCACACAGCTCTCCCAACTAACAGATCTCCCCATCACACAGTTCTCCCTACTAACATCTCCCCATCACACAGCTCTCCCCACTAACAGATCTCCCCCATCACACAGCTCTCCCCACTAACACATCTCCCCCATCACACAGCTCTCCCCACTAACAGATCTCCCCATCACACAGCTCTCCCCACTAACAGATCTCCCCATCACACAGTTCTCCCTACTAACATCTCCCCATCACACAGCTCTCCCCACTAACAGATCTCCCCCATCACACAGCTCTCCCCACTATCAGCTCTCCCCATCACACAGCTCTCCCCACTAACAGATCTCCCCACTAACAGATCTCCCCATCACACAGCTGTCCCCACTAACAGATCTCCCCATCACACAGCTCTTCCCACTAACAGATCTCCCCATCACACAGCTCTCCCCACTAACAGATCTCCCCCATCACACAGCTCTCCCCACTAGCATCTCCCCATCACACCGCCCTCCCCACTAACAGATATCCCCATCACACCGCCCTCCCCACTAACAGATCTCCCCATCACACAGCTCTCCCCACTAACATCTCCCCACTAACAGATCTCCCCCATCACACAGCTCTCCCCACTCACAAATCTCCCCGTCACACAGCTCTCCCCATCACACAGCTCTCCCCATCACACAGCTTTCCCCATAACTACTCTCCCCGTCACACAGACCTCCCCATCACACAGCTCTACCCGTCACACAGCTCTACCCGTCACACAGCTCTCTCCATCTCACAGCTCTCCCCCATAACAGATCTCCCCATCACACAGCTCTTCCCACTAACAGATCTCCCCAATCACACAGCTCTCCCCACTAACATCTCCCCAGCACACCGCCCTCCCCACTAACAGATCTCCCCATCACACAGCTCTCCCCACTAACATCTCCCCATCACACAGCTCTCCCCACTAACAGATCTCCCCATCACACAGCTCTCCCCACTAACTGATTGCCCCATCACACAGCTCTCACCACTAACAGATCTCCCCATCACACAGCTTTCCCTACTAACATCTCCCCATCACACAGCTCTCCCCACTAACAGATCTCCCCCATCACACAGCTCTCCCCACTCACAAATCTCCCCGTCACACAGCTCTCCCCATCACACAGCTTTCCCCATAACTACTCTCCCCGTCACACAGATCTCCCCATCACACAGCTTTACCCGTCACACAGCTCTCTCCCATAACAGATCTCCCCCATCACACAGCTCTCCCCACTAACAGATCTCCCCCATCACACAGCTCTCCCCACTAACATCTCCCCATCACACCGCCCTCCCCACTAACAGATCTCCCCATCACACAGCTCTCCCCACTAATAGATCTCCCCATCACACAGCTCTCCCCACTAACACAACTCCTCCATCACAGCTCTCCCCACTAACAGCTCTCCCCATCACACAGCTCTCCCCACTAACAGATCTCCCCATCACACAGCTCTCCCCACTAACATCTCCCCATCACACAGCTCTCCCCTCTAACAGATCTCCCCCATCACACAGCTCTCCCCACTAACAAATCTCACCGTCACACAGCTCTCCACGTCACACGGCTCTCCCCATCACACAGCTTTCCCCATAACTACTCTCCCCGTCACACAGATCTCCCCATCACACAGCTCTCCTCATTAACAGATCTCCCCCATCACACAGCTCTCCCCACTAACAAATCTCCCCATCACACAGCTCTCCCCGTCACACAGCTCTCCCCATCACACAGCTTTCCCCATAACTACTCTCCCCGTCACAAAGATCTCCCCATCACACAGCTCTACCCGTCACACAGCTCTCTCCATCACACAGCTCTCCCCCATAACAGATCTCCCCCATCACACAGCTCTCCCCACTAACAGATCTCCCTCATCACACAGCTCTCCCCACTAACATCTCCCCATCACACCGCAGTACTGCGCATGCACGGGACACTGGCAAAAATGTCCACCACCATTTTCCCACTATTTTTTGCTTGCCTGCAGTGCCAGCCCGGCGCTGCAGAATGGTAGTCTGGAGGCAATGGACAGGTAAATATAGAAACTAAGTGGGTGCAGGGTGTGCAGTGTGGGCCCCCCTGGACCTAGGGGCCCATGTGTACTGCACACGTTGCACCCATTATAGATATGCCCCTGCACACAGCTCACCCCATCACACAGCTCTCCCCCATAACAGATCTCCCCCTCACACAGCTCTCCCCACTAACAAATCTCCCCCATCACACAGCTCTCCCCAATAACACATCTCCCCCATCACACAGCTCTCCCCACTAACAGCTCTCCCCATCACACAGCTCTCCCCACTAGCAGCTCTCCCCATCCCACAGCTCTCCCCAATAACAGATCTCCCCATCACACAGCTCTCCCCACTAACATCTCCCCATCACACAGCTCTCCCCAATAACACATTTCCTCCATCACACAGCTCTCCCCACTAACAGCTCTCCCCATCACACAGCACTACCCACTAACAGCTCTCCCCATCACACAGCACTACCCACTAACTGCTCTGGAGGTGCTGCGAGCCCCATAGCAATCCTGCCTCTGGACAGGGGCACCGCAGTAGCGATCACTTTATTTTGCCGGGGCTGCCGCACTACTGTACATGTGCGGTCCTGTTAACTGCACAAGTGCAGAGTGTCAGGAAGGGATCCAACCGATCCCTCTATGATACTTTTTGCGGAATGTAGCCTATAAGCTACAATTGCTAACACCATCTTAGAACGGCATTAGCTACCGGGGCCAAGCTTGGCAAATTTGGCAAGATAGCAGCCCCCATAGGTCAGACTTATGTGAAAATAAACAGTGGATGCTCTTGTTTGTAGGCATATCCCCCATCAATTCTGTATTTTCTGGGGAGATGGCAGAGATGACAAAATGAGAAGAAAATACATTCAGCCAAGCAGGTAACCGAAAATCTGTGTCCCACGTGCAAATCTGAAAATATCAACTCTATATATATATATATATATATATATATGTATATTGTATTAAATACTGCAAGTAGATCATATAATGATATAATGACTGTTGGATCACTGTAGCAGCTATCTGAGACAAGAAGCAGTGATTATAATGCATTCCAGTCATAAGTTCCTGCACATAGTGAGAAATGTGTTATACGTTATTGTATTATGTAACTTTTTTCCTTTGTGCTGGTTTAAGCTCAAAACTATTTTCTCAAGTTGGTTGCATGTTCCTGTTGGCTACTACGGTGCTGATGAAGCAGTGAGACAGTTTTCCAATGCGAAGTATAACCACAAACAAAGCAGTGTTTGATCTTTTCTAATATTTCATTTACTTTACAAGAAGTGCAGAGGAAGCACATTAGAATATACTTTATATTAGGTCATATGAAATGCATATAAACACTTCCTACGTGTCCTAACTCTGGGGTTTCAACTTGGAATATTAGCATTAGACTCACTGGCAGTTTAAGTATGGAAAACAAAAAGAGAAGTTCTATGATAATGTTAACAGAGCAGTTTAAGAATGGAAGTCAAAACTAGACGTTCAGTGATAATTTGACAGACACATGGGGCCAAATGTAATAGGGTGAGAGTTTAGAAAATGTGAGAGTTTAGCAGTAAACTCTCACATTGGTTGAGTTTTATCTTCAAAATGGGAAAACATCTGAATGAGATTTTAAATCGTGAGAGTTTTTTAAGTCTAAAAAAACATGCAAGTTTGCTCTGTTACTTTGTTTTTGGACTCTATTACATTGGCAAAGTTTAAAAAGTGTCAGAAACTCTCACTTTTCTAAACTCTCACCCTATTACATTTGGCCCATGATGTGGGATGGGTACGGGATGCTGGCGCTTGTGATTCCGGTGGTCAAAATCTCAATGCCGGCATCCCTACATGGTTAGAATGCATATGGGAGCTTGTACCACTACTCTTATTGCTGTCACCCAGTATAGCTCAGTGGCTCTGGTGACTTTTTATTTATATAAATTGCATGAAGAAGATTTTCTATCGCTACAATGGGGGGAATTCAATTCAGTGCGATGTAGAATAGCTGCAGGAGAGAGCTCCCGCAGCTATTCAATACAACGCGCTGTTTCGGCAGGCAAAGGATTTCTTCTCGCACCCTCCTAGAGATGCGAGGAGAAATCCGATAAAAGTGGCGGGCACGCAGCTGTTTGCTGGCTTAGCGCACCGCTAACAGCCGAGCGCTCGGCACTTTAGTCAGAGAATGCCGGTTACCGCGCCTTAACACACAGATTAAGTCGCAAGAACTGGCATTCTCTGACTTACCTGCTTCCCGGCAAGGCACACAGTGTATTGAATTGAATAGCTGCGGGAGCTCCCTACCATGGCCGTTCATCATCGTGTTGAATTGAATTCCCCCCAGTGAGTCTCTGTAATCTCCAACTGGTGAACCACTACCAGTGCATCTGTGTTTCCAAACAGCCTGGTTAATTAAATAATTGAGATACAAGATATGCGCTTCGCAGATTACAGGCATTGGATGTATCAGAAGCTTAATGCTCAGTTTTCTAGCAATACAAAATGTTCCCTTTTTCACTAGGGGTTCCCAACCATGGTCCTCAAGACACACTAATAGTCCAGGTTTCAAGGATAGCCATACTTGAGCACAGGTGTCTTAAATCGTAGCTGAGTTATTTTGATATAACCATCTGTGCTCAAGCATGGATATCACTAAAACCTGTTGGTGTGCCTTGAGGACCGAGGTTGGGAAACACTGCTTTACACTCTCCCATTTTAATGTGTGCATTCAAGCAATTGCAAAAACAAAGCACCATACATTCCTTACATTTGTAAGTGAGGCAGTGCCATTAATCAGTTAGTTATGAATGCTTTTCAGTCTCTTATGAAGCGATTAATGTTCGCATACACATATCCCTATTTCCCAGTTGCAATCACTTTATTTACAATAATAACCTACGTTACATGAAATTATTATTCTTTAAACATATGTCCTTGTTAATACTTGATTTGAAGGACCTATAAAAGAGATTTTTTTTTAATTATCAATTGTAAAAAGACATTTCTATAGCCTGTACCATATACAGCCAAGTCAATCATATGTTATTGGAGTTTAGAAAAGGTGAATTACGCTAAAGCTCATTATTCACAGCAAAACTCCATTCAGAGCTTATATTGTTGGAAATTGTTCGTTTTTTGTTTAAATATTAGCAGTTATTTATATAGGGCACAGTGATTTATAGATAAAGTTTCAGTCATTCACATCAGTCCCTGACCCTGGGGGAACTTACAATCTATGGCCCTCATTCAGAGCCGTTCGCTATTTGCGGTCGTTCGTTCAAAAACAAGGGGTGGCTATTCAAATGATCCGTTCGCAAATTGCAGTCTGTTCACACCTCTAAGTCTGAACGAGCGAGCAAAACATACGCTCGTTTATTTGTTAAAAACGCCCCCTGGCCGCTCGCACCATACGTCATGTCCGCTATTTATTAGATTAATCGAGTACATCGACCAGCGTATGAACTGCTCGCTATTCTTGTGGTTGGTGTTTGCTACCACAAATTTGCGAGCAGTTCTGGCTATAAAATAACCCAGTGACGTGGTCAATGACGCTGCTGTATTAATTATGCACACCCATAATACGCCCGTTTTGACCTTTAAGCACGCCTGCGTTCGGATCTCCACTCCCCATTTTCAAGCACCTTCCCCTGTTACCACCCACATACGCCTCATTCTGTCACTCAAAATAGCAGGCACTCGCTATATAGCGTACAAACGATTTTTGGCTGGTTCGCGCATGCGTACTAAAAACCGTACGCATGCGCAGATGTGCAAACATCGCTCGGAACGAGCGTACTGCCGCTAACGAGCGGCTCTGAATGAGGGCCTATATTCCCTATAACATGGACACCTACCAGTATGTGTTTGGATTGTGGAAGGAAGACGGAGCACCCAGAGGTTACCCACACATACATGGGGAGAACAAATTCCACACATTGGGCATTTGTAGGAATTGAACACAAGACCTCTGTTCTGTAAGGCAGCAAGCTAACTATTGAACCACTGCACTGTCCTGTTCCTTTGTACAGTACTTGCAGTGGAATATTAATACTATTATCAATTTTACAATACGTATTGAAGAAACAAAGCAAACCTACTAAGGTGGGCAAATACTTAGAAGCGACCAGTTTATAAGAAAGGGATATTATATTTAGGAATATGAAGATAAAGTGAGACAATTCAACATATAAAAAGTTGTTTATCTAGTTTAAACTGCAAATTGTTTTCTTAAGATCTGTGTTTTTTATAATGTAATGCATATGGGAACATTAAAGAGTAGAATACATCTGTGCTACATATGACTGCTTAACTTAAAGACAGCTTTGACGCAACTCTTCAACTGGTGTGTAATTCCAGCAAGTCATTACTGTGAGCATGGTCCAGAGTAAAAAAAAATTAATAAGTTGTATCTGATCTTCACAAACCGATTTATTGAATTGTTAAGGAATGACAAATTAGAAGCGACCAGGAATTGCAGTTTACTAGGCAAGTTGCCAAACACAGTCAAGGCACATTACATATATGACAGAATATGCCTGGAGGAGCACAAAGACGCTTCAAGCAGGAGAAAAATGTGTTTATGTGTGTGCATTTCTATGTGGATGAGAAAGGGGGAGGATAGGGGCTGGCATAGTAAATTTAGTTTGAGGGAGTACAGTTATCTCCCTTGGTGGGTGACCTAAGAACTTGCCATTTTAATAGTGGTTTGTTCCATTAATCATTGAATTTAAATACCAATTGAGTCAGCACTAAATTCTCCGTTAGCTCTTTCATGATGGAGCTTGGGAGAGTAAGCCACCACAACCATATACTGACCCATGTTGACTTTAACTTAAACCCCTAGTTCTCCTGTATTAAAACATAACCGTAAGCACTGTCTGCTATTTCCTTTGTTCCATTACATACTGATTTCTCTTTAATCCTTTATGTCCTCATCCAATTTTCATTATTTTTTAAACCTCCTTTATTATATGTCTTTTCTCCATCTTTTTTCATTTATTTTATGCCATTTAGTTCCCTCAGGCAACCCACCTGTCATAGCTAGTAGTAGTATTTGGGATAAAGTCAACTTTGTAACCTCCTGTTCTGGATGATACTGAGAGCAAACTGTGCGATGTGGAGAGAGAAGCTGATTGGACAAACTCTGTCATATTAATAAATATTATAAGCAGTTACTTATATAGCACCAACTATTACGCAACATTTTACAAAGACTACTTAATCATTCACATCAGTCTCTGCCTCTCTGTGCCGATGTTTGCCATGTTTTCCCAAAGTAAGTCCTATATTTTATTCAGTCTCAGTTAAATATAAAATCACAGACAAAGATTTTATTGCAAGAGCAAAGTAATGTTACAGTACTGGGCATGGGTTGCTTACAGGAACAAGAAAAGATATCCATCATTTTGTGGTGGCACAAAATTACAAACTTCATGAACATGAAATAACATTTAAATTGCAATGTTCATTTTGGAATTGAAGTCACAACGGAAGTTGCTGATGCGGGGGTGTGAGACGTTTTACCAATCTGCTTCAGTTCACTTTGTTACAGTATTTGTTTGCAAATATTGGTTACAAACTCTTGACAAGGTGGTTGCATGATACATTGCTGAGCAATATACTTATTGTATGATGGGTTACTTTTTTGCTCATTGCACTTTTTAAATGCAAGGTAGAAGATTGTGTGGGATTGTATTGGTGTTTATATTGGCTGTATAAAAACACTCCAGTAAATTTGAATCTTTAAAAAATCCTTAGTTGTGGAAAGAGGTTTTTGACTTAAGTCTTATTCCCACGTTTCCTAAAGCTTTGTCTGGATGCATATTGGAGCAGGACTCATTTTAGCTGACTGATTCCCATAATAATAGTAAGCAATCACGGACAATTGAAAATGCTTACTAGAAGTTCTATTTCAGAACATTGGCAGAAGAGTAGATTTGCTGTGTATCAAAGACTCTGACCTGACTCTAATGGGTTGTGTTATCAGTAAAAACAGGTGTGTTTAGCCATGAAATAATTATAGGGTGCTGCGGCCACTTTGGTTGAAGTTACAAATATAATACGTGGAAGGACATGGAAAATGTGATAGTTAGTAATACATCTAAGATGGAAAGAGTCTGGCTCACATGCTGCAACAACCCTGTCAGGCATTGCCCTGCTGTGCTCATTTATATATCCAGACCTTTACATGCATGTGGTCCAAAGAATAATTGAGTCCTCTCCAGGAGACGAGACTTCTGGGAAATGCATGTGCATGGCATTCCTTTAGGTAATTAGGTTCTTAGAACATAGCACAGACTAGCACAAACAAAATGCATTATGATATGCCATTGTAAACCCATAGCTAGAACTGCTTTTAACTTTTATATATGGCATATTTAATATTTACTCATGAGTCTTACCAGCCGGAGTGTATTATTCACCCATTTTTTTTAAGGCACCAACATACCAACACCAATGATGGTAGTTCAGGATATGGTGGGAAGTGGGGATATGCTGGGATGTGGTGGGGGAGTGTGGATATGGTGGGATGTGTTGGGAGTGTGTGGATACTAGCCACATCCCTTGTTCAGCATTTGTCACAAGAATTCTATAACCTGCACCTGTACTAGTTGTTATAGAATTCTTGGTGGTGTCACACTGCCTGATTTTAAGTAATTATTATAACAATGCTGGCATTCAAACAGGATCTGTATATTACACTATTGTAAGAAAAACTTTGTTACCCTTATAATTTATTAAGCTTATTACAGTGCACTACTTAAACTTGCTGTCCATCAGCCTGCATGTACTGTATAAATACGGTATTGCTGCAAAAACTACAATATTATTTAAGTTTCATTTAAATTAAAACTTGGTTGTAAGTTGTTAACAAGACCTCAGCTCACCATATAGTTAGCACCATGGATGACGTAGAGTACAAACTATTTCCAATTGCGGAGTGTATCAAGCTAAGAAACTAAGGGCCTGATTCAGAGCCGCTCACTGCTAGCGAGCGCTTGCTCTGAATCAGGGCGTGTTTCTTTTTTTCTCCAGGCCGCTCGCAAAGCTGTGGGTGACCAGCCACAGCTTGTGTGAGCGGCCTGGAGCCCGTCGCGATTATCGCGACCATCGGGCTTGCGACGAGACCCTGTGGTAGGGTCTCGGCTCTCGACGTGACCATCGGGCTTGCGACGAGATCCTGTGGTAGGGTCTCGGCTCGGCTCCTGATGTCAGTTGGTCCGCCATCAAACGCCAGGTGTTCCTTTAGGAACGCTTGCGTTTGCCCAACCACCCTCCCTCCCCGCCTACAAAACGGGGCGAGCTGTCACTCACAATCGACAGCCGCCCCGTCTTGTAGCGAGCCCCGCAGCGACTGAAGCTCAGTCACTCGTCGGGGCTCGTGCACGCCTGCGCAGACCATAAACATCAAGCCGCTTGCGATCGTTGTGCACTTGCGTAAGGCTCTGAATGAGGCCCTAAGTTGCATCCTATACTGATCTCATGACTGTAGGGACATAACTGGACTGAAACAGGGCTTTCTCATGTAGGCAATGTTCGGATGAAATTGCGGGATATGCAGCATTGGACAGAAGTGTTCGCACTAATGATGATGGTCTGTGCGTAGATGCACAGTTACTGCGCACAGTGAGGGATCACTTACGTTTGACTTACTTTGAACTTTGCATCAGCCACTTTATCTTTAGGTTCAGAATAATTAAACATTTAATATAATATAATATTTATTTCATGCAATTGAAGAAATAGGTTGTAGTCAGCATACCGCGCTCTGGATCCTTACTGTCAGAATACCGACGGTAAGCATTAAGGTTAGGCACTAGGGGGAGGGTTAGGCTGCGGGAGGGAATGGTTAGGGTTAGGCTGTGGGAGGGGACAGTTAGGATTAGACTGCAAGTGGGTTAGGGGGAAGGTTAGAATATTCACCAACATGCGTCGGGATGTTGATCTTCGAGATTCCAAAGCTGGCATTGTCACCCTCGGGATTCTGACTGCCGAGTTTGTGTACCCAACCTGAAATGTATGTCGAGCACTGCATGAAAGTACTGGACTGGCTGTTGTCCATTCACTTTGCTGTGTGTGTTGTGTGCAGGGCTCCATTGGGCATTGTACATCTGTCACATATTCTCCATATAAAGCCATTTGCACCCACATTGAGATCTTCTCAAATTTTTGATGTCAAGTTGCTCAGTATTTGCTCACAATTATACATTATTTGCATCTTTATTAATTAGTAGTAGGTTATTGGTTCTATTACTGTTGAGAAATATAATTGTTTTATATTATTTCCTATAAATAAGTGTAAAAAAAAAAAACCCACAATCATTTTTACCTTTAAAAGTTTCCTTTTGTAAGTAAATAAAAGGAATAGCAGTGTTTCTATATTTAATAGTGAACATTTTCTAAAGCCCAGAACATTTAGTGTTTAGTATTTCATTAATATTTTCACAATAGATGTAATTTGTAAGATGAGTCAATAGTGGAACAACTTACAAGGTGATAATGTCTGTTATATTCCAAATAACTCTGTGGTATCAATTTTAAGTAATGTAAACCGTGCAACAGATAGATATCTGGAATTAATTCAGTGGTGGCAAGTTACATACACTGAACTTACTGTTACCTTCTGCTTTAGCATCTCTGTTAATTGAGGGATCAAAATACTGAATGTTGAAATTAAAACCTGTTTGTCTGTTCATGGGTGAACTTGAAGAGAAGCTGCTTGGTTTGCCTGTTTCCAAGACCAGAAGATTAGAACAATGACACTCTTGTGGAATGTTAATGAAAACGCATCTCATGGACTTTCAAAGATTTCAAATTACAGCAATGCAACAAACTGATGTACACAAATAAATAAATACATGTAGGACTTGTATCCAGGGGGATGTAGTTATAAGAACGGCGGCCGCGATGCCGCCCGTCTCAATACCGACATCCAAATCCCAACAAGGGATTTAAGAAATACCGACTCCTATCTTAATCCTGACACCGGAATGCTGAAGGACGCCAGTACTATATCATATATATATATATATATATATATATATATATATATATATATATTTTTTATTATTATTATTTGTTTTTATGTGGGGTTACCACATATGTATGTATATATGCATGTGTGTGTGTATTTCTCTATCTGTAATACAGTAATTTTGTCTGTGTGTGTGGAACCAGATCAAGGAGGGGGCAATGGGAGGTGGGAGTGTTGGGGGCCCAAGAGATCCAAGTGTACCGGGCCCCATGATTTCTATTTTCGACCCTGGGCACGAAGGGGGGGTTAGGTTTAGGCACTAAAGAGGAGGGTTAGGGTGCGGGATGGGGAGGGTAGGCTACAAAAAGGGAGGGTTAGGGGAGAAGAGTAAGTATACTTACCCGACCCCTTGTCGGGATACCAACCATCGCCGCTGTCGGTATTCTAACAGGAGGCATCCCGACAGCCGGCATTACATACCCACTCAGTATCCAGGTATATTTGGCCTTTGTGGATTAAAAGCTTTTTATAATAAATACATTTCAAGGTGTCAGTTCTCCGTTGTCACTCCTTTTTGGGATCAAGAGCTTTGTTGCAATATATATGTTAGTTGCTCTCTATGGGCCTGATTCAGAGCTGAACAGTATTACCATCATAGCTGTGATCCCATATGTAGCTGCTATGGGTAAATATGCAAATGTCGCAGCCATCGGGATACGGATTGAAATGCCCACTGGTGTCTTTGCAAGTCCAAGCACAGTGTACAAAGACGCAGCATCTGCAAAGATCATGTTAGCGGTCCTGAGTAAGTCTATGGTCGCACAGAATGGCCGTGGGAACTGAGTCACCGGAACCTTATTTCTTGTGTACGGGATTGCAGATGCAGGATGTGACACGCTCCCGAAATAGTTGCGACACACCTGATTTAATAGCCTACCGTCCCTGTTGCCACCACTAAAAGCTACCTGACTGTCAATCACTCTGCGAGCGATTATAGTAATGTACCATGAATCATACGCAGTGTGACAGACTCATGTGCAGACGGATAATAATTGCTCAACTGCGAACACATAGGCATAGCGTACATTGAGACCCTCTCGCTAGATGCATTCGCTCACACCCTGCATATGCAAATCCAGCGCACGCCCAGCAAGGCAGGCGATTGCACGGCAAGGCATTAGCACGCCCACTATGTCTTGGCGTGCGATCACTATGTGTATGCAGACGCCCACCAGCCAGTCTTAAGACGCCCACTTGCGCATATCATCTCCTACAAGTGCTTGACACCATTGGTACATCGAGCACCATCGGATGCGATCGCAGCACTTGAGGTTGACTATACCCTTCCGCAAGCACTGCGATCACTTCAGTGTGAAATCCCACCAAGTGACGTGTACTAGGACGCTGCTTTTTAACTATGTACGCCTCTGAAACGGTGTTGAGACACTCAGGCACACCTGCGTTCACACCTCCCCACCCCCGTTTCTAGTGGACTGCCCCTGTCACCACCTACAAACGGCCTCTCCTGTCACTCATTCAGATGGGCTGTCTATGCTGGGCGAGCAAGCGTTTCCCGATCGTTTGCAGTGGTTCGCGTATGCGCATTGTGATGCATATGCATGCGCAGATTGCAAATATAGGCCAGCAACGAGCGTTGGCATCTTAGCGAGAGGGTCTGAATGAGCTCCCAGGTCCAATGTTAGCAACGTGAACAATATGAAAATGAACATTCTAATAAAGTTTTACTTTGTCAAAAAGGAAGACTCTGCTGGCAGGTAAAGAACCAGTGCAAATCCCAGCGCTCCTCCAAAGTAAAGAAAATAATATGAATGTAGGAATTTCAGGTACTCAGCTTAGTTTATTGTATTGATTAATACACTAAACATGAGCAACTGGTATTAAAAGAAAATTTACAAAAGAATGTTGTATGTTCCATTGTGGGCAGCCCCAAAACTATTCAGTGCTGTGTGCTGAGATCTATCATAGCATTGCGTGGGTTGGGTTTGCGATCACGGCGCACAGATTGCCGATGGTCGCAATACGACATTGGAATCCTGACTGTTAAAATGCTGACGCCTGCTGGTAAGTAAACTAACCCTCACCATAACCCTACCCTAAGCCATTTTTCCTGCAGCCTAACCCCAACCCTCCACTCTTGCAGCCGATCCCTAACCCTGCCCTCCAGCAGCCTAAGCCTAACCCTCCACCTAGTGCCTAACCCTAAACTAACTCTAAAACGTACCTTTGGGATCATGGTCGCCGGGATTGTCGAGCCAGGCTTCTAACTTGTCGTAATTTCGGCGATGGTATTGCAACCGCCGACATTGTATGCACTGGGATCTGAACTACATCCCCATTGCACTGTACCTTTGGGAGTGCCTAATTAAATTTTGTGCAAGTATGATTAACAGGCCAACTATACAGTGGTGTATTAATGCCCCACATACCTTACCGTCTCCTGCAAAGGGGTTACACCTCCTACCTGGTGCCATCTTCCCAGTGATATTCAGGAAGAAGGCATATGCGCACAAGATAGCAAAGGCTCTGGCACAGTGCAAATACCACTGGGAATATGGTGCCACATAGAAGGGGGGAATCGGGACCCATTACTGGTACCAGCTAGGCATACTTGCCTACAGTCCCGGAAGTCGCGGGAGGCTCACGATTTTTCGGGGAGGCCCCCCACATCCCCAGAAGTCTAGGCAGATCTCCCGCATCCTGCTCATTTTCTAGTGAAGCGGGCAGGATAATGAGATTTAATAGGGCATTTGCGGGTCCGTAGAGAGGGGGCGTTGCTAAATGATGCAAATCCGGATCCGCGAATCGCTGCCTTTTCCTGGAAAGGGGTGGGGTCTAATTACGTCTACAGCCCAACCCTTGATCCAGCCAGCAGCAGCAGTAGTATTCCCAGAGAGAGGCTCTTCAAAGTCAGTAAGTATGCAGTCAGGTATACTCTTTGTTCAGCTCCAAGGAACTCATGTGCTCTGCACACCCTGCACTCATTATAGGCACTTCACTTATGCATCTATATAACTGATATACAGCATGTTACAATATGAATTCATTTTATTGTGCCTGGAGAGAAATTAGTTCTTGTCACACAATTATGCAGTGTGTGACATTTATAAATATGTGTGATAAGTCATTGGCCATTGGCAGCAAAGCAGAAGAGAACATTATGATCAGACTGTTTTTACTAATTAACAGGGCCGGACTGGGACTAAAAAAAGGCCCTGGCATTTAAAGCACACAGGCCCACTTCACGTCAGCATCTGGCTCCTGGCATAGACTCCTCCTCTTAGTATTCATGACTCCTCCCACTTCTTAGTCTATGCTCTTACAAATATAATTAATATTAGAGCATACAAGTTATACATCATTCTCCGTATTATAATATGCGCACACTACAGAGCTCTTCCCGCAGCAGATTCAAACATGTGCCATAGTCAGATATTTGGTTGATTCTGTTAGGTAAAGCTGGGACTTCATTGGTGGAGGTCACACACAGAAGAAAAGGGATGGCATTACCCAATTGCCCAATAAGCTCTAGCTTAGCAGTTGTAGAGGATTAGATAGTGTTCACTGTAGGAATTTTTAGGGCAGGGGTGCTGAACACAGAGGAGGGCACATCTGTGCACTAAAGCAGAGCCATAACTACACATTTTGGTGTCTTACTTTATGTTCACTTTAGGTTTGTGTAAGGGCATTAGTGATCACAGATGGATGGCACATCTGCGCGCACACCAGAAAAGGGGCGTAATCTCATGGCACGCCAACCCCCCTTTCCATCACTCATACACGAGAAAAGGAGACAGCTGATGGTTGAATGAGTATAAACATTGAATCATAAACACACAATCCACAGCATAATGTGTGCCCAGTGTGACTTACACAAGGAGAACACAGGAAACAGACATTTGGATAGAAAATAATAATATACAAAATTAACCTTACATTTACTACTGTATTACCTGCTCAGCAACATGAGGGAAAGAACAGTACTCACCACACTCCTCACCGGGCAGCGGGGTTGCAGAGTGTGACACTGAGCCGGGATTCACACAGAGACAGCAGGCCTGATGCCGGAGCCTGCAGTGATATCACTGCCCACCCCCTCCCCAAACAGGCCTATACTACACAGCAGGCCCCCCCCCCCGATTCAAAGCATGGCACATAGCAGGGCCCCCAATTCATAGTAAGACAAACAGTAGGGCTCCCATTCATAGTATGCCACACAATAGGGGCTTCATTCAGTTTGTCCAGTGCGCATGCGCACGAGGGAGCCGGCTCCTTCGTGCGCATGCGTGAGACCCGCTACGACCGACAGCGCCGGTCGTAGCGGGTCTCTTTCAAAAGGGGGCGAGCTGTCAATGTTGATCACTGCATATACATGAGTATATACCTCCAAAAAAAATCAAATATTGATAAGTGGTTTTGGTTTTTAGAGGTATATACTCATGTATATGTAGTGAGAAAACAGGGACTTGAAAATGAAAGAGGGTACAGTCTCAGCCTTATGATAAAGGCAGTTAGTCAGTGTACATAGCTGAAAGGCATTGCAGGGGTTAACTCCAGTCACTCTTCCAGTGTGTGTGCCGTTACCTCCAGTCTTGTTATCTCTCTCTTTATGCTTCCTTACTGCAGTCACGTCAGTGCTGTGTCCCATTAGCAGCTGCTGGTGTCTGCTTTGAGTACAGGGCTGCGTGGGGGTGGAGGAAGCATAAGGAACCATTCCACACAGACGTCGGGACTCGGGAGCTGCAGAATGCTGGCTTCCGGTGACATCACAAAGGGGGCGGAGCTTAACGCATTTTTCGGCTATGTATCCTCCTAAGCAGTTTCTTCAAAAGCATACTGCTGCTACTCGGCTGAACCGGCCCATCTGGCCATCGGCCCTACTGGCATATGCCTGAACTGCCAGATGGCTAGTCCGGCCCTGCTAATTAATACTTCCTTATGTGTCTTCTTAAATCTTTATATATATATATATGCTGATATAGAGTAAATTAGACTAGAACCCTCTGTTAAATGCTGCTATTTTAATGAGTTTGTAATGGATTGATGACTTTAACTTGATGGATGCTTAGCTTACGAGGAGATAAATTACAGCAAAAGCACACGGACCTTTATGTAGATGGCTAAGGGGCCTGTTCATCATTACATAATTATCACTAGTGATAATTATGTTTTAAACTTCCTGCGAGTTAAAAAATCTTTTGTAGGCATTCATCATACTTCACTAATAAAAGTATCAGTTCCGAAAAGCTGCTCTTTTTACGGAGTCAGCTTTTCGGAAAAGTGAAAATTTCCCCATGCAGATGAGGTGTCCATAAGGATTTCCCCACTGCTGCATGTCTCCCCCCAGGCACCAGTGTCTGTCCCGGCCCCCCTTCCCCCTCAGCCCGCGGCACTGGTGTGTGTCCCAGCCCTCTTTCCCCCTGCTGGCACTGGTGTCTGTCCCGGCCCTCCTTCTGCCCACGGGCACTGGTATCTGTCCCAGCCCCCTTTTCCCTCATGGGCACTCCCGCGGTCACTGGTGTGTCCCCCCCCCCCCCCACAGTGTCTGTCCCATCCCCCCATCGCTGCTGCTAGGCTGCTTAACTACAACTCCTCCCGACCACTGCCATCTGTGTCCATCCCTGCCCCCTTTCCCCCTGCGACTGCTGGTGTCTCTTGCCCCCTCTACCCCCCAGGTGCCTGTGTCCACCCCCCCTTCACGGCCACCGGTGTTGGTCTTCCCCTGCCCCCCCATGTCTGTCCCCCATTCCCTTCACGAATGCCGCAGATGGTGCCTCACTCGCCGCCGCGCAAGCTTCCCCCTCCGCACCTGCAGCACAAGCTCCCACCAGCAAATGTGCAGAAGAGCACAGGACTCGGGAGTTAGTGACAGGCAGAGACGCCAGAGGTAAATAAACGCATCAGGAGAGATCTGAATAGATCCATCTGCTGCACAAGCTGCCGTGTAAACAGCAGCTTGTGCATGGTATCGGATACTGTACACCATCTCAGAGTGGCGTACAGTATCACTGTCAAGTTCCGAAAAAACAGCTTTTTCGGAACTTGATGAATTACATATTTCCACATCCCCATACTAAAGTATGGGGACTGTGGAAATTATCGGGGCAGAATTGTAGCCAGGAAATATCAGTGATATCTCCCGTGTTACATGCTTAATGAATAGCCTTGAGCCTTCATTTTTACAAAAGTAGGAGAATTTTCACCCTCTTTTGTAAAAATTAAGGGATGATGAATAGACCCCTAAATGTGGGTGGCTGATATTATACCTGCTGCTGTGAAAAAAGCCAGCAAGCTAATCCTCTCACAGCTGTCCCATGTCTGAGTTCCTAAGCTGACTTGTTCAGTCCCAAAGGTGGCGTGGTTAAAATGCTCAAGGACAGACTGCCTCTGTTTATGTTACTTGTGTATATAATCAACAGTGGGAGTACCAGTGTAAACTCAGAGTCAAGATGCACTTAAACAGTTCCCTGTGGTTATTTAAATACATGATGATGTTAGTTCAACAGTATTTAATTATTACAATTCTTTGGCACGAAAGAGACAATGGCTAAAATGAGACGAGTGTTTGTGCAGTTCTTGCAACTCAGTCTACAATGATTTGTATTGTTTTAATTTTATAGTGTTATGCTGTATCTTGTTAAAATTTGCCTGCAGTCTCAATGAAAACAAAATACCCCTCATGTGCTTAATACATTTCCAGTAATTTGCCTCCTCGACCATAATGGACATATGTGTTCATGATATAATTTGCTGTGCTGTAAAACACATGGCCAAACAGCAATTATGTACTGCAAGATTTTGGATAATTAAGCAGTAATAACTACTAATATTAATCTGCCGTAAAAAAAATTTACGTTGAGTTAGGCTTTTCAGGCTATGAGGTCTAATGACAGGTAACAAGTTGCATAATTGGGCTAGTTTTATGCATGTGTGCAAATTTAATCTTGCAAATTACATTAGTATTGCAGTAATATTGTACTTTTTTATAATATTATTTATATATTTTGTCTGTTTAGCATTTTAAAACACATTTGTTGCAACTTAATAGTAAAAATAGTTTCCTATATACTCAGCACTTTGGATGTGGGTCCAATCAATTAGCAATCCTGATCACTACGTTATTGGGATTGATTGGATGTTGATGTAACTGCCAAATAATCAATTCAACTGACGATGGAAATCTGCCAGTCTGTGCAGTACTCAGATAAACATATTAACTGGGCACCTATGTGATCAGATTGGAAACCCATACTGACATTCAATACTCAGGCCAGGAGACTGGATCTTACTCTGTATGGGCAGATAAAGTATTGATTTGCTATAGTCATACAGTATAACACTGTATCGTACACTGATCCAACTATATGATCATCTTAGGCAAGGTACTGTCATTTTATAATGTCTATGTATTGCAAACTTTGTTGAGTTAATGTAACATTAAAGAAAAATCTTTACATTAAAGATCTTAGGGGCTAATTCAGCTTTACACGATTACCGGGAACCTACGCATGTACAGGACCTACGAATGTGCAGAATGGGTCCTGCATGATCGCACGCAGCCCCTTCTATGCATTTAAAGGGCGGTGCGGGGATGTGGGTGGCCGGCGTTTCTGCCCCGTTTTCCCGGAGTAGCAAGGGCAGGGGCTGCATCTACTGACACAGTTTCCTGGCCTGACAAGCCGGCCAGTCTGAGTAAGAATAGGCCTACTCATCTGGCTGGCGGCCCAGCACCGTCTACCATAATCTAATGGTGATCCCAGCCTGTGACCTCGGTCGCACTGCTAGGATCTCAAATGCATCAGGGAGTGTTATACACCTACTTCTGCATTTGCATGTTTGCAAAGACGGAATTGCAAAGTTGCTTGCGTGCTGCATGGAAATTCCGTCCCAAGTTGAATCACCCCCTTTGATCCTTAATAGAATTTGTGATGAACCTTCAAAATATACAACTAAGACTGTGTTTGGGAATTAAAATGCCTAGATAGCATTGTAAAAGCAAGAAAATTAACATATCAATATTACTTGGTGAATATTGAATATAAGGATTATTACAATACACGTAATGTCCTAGAGACTTAAATCTGAAAAAATGCACAATTGCTAATGCTTACACAAAATTAATTAGTTACAAATTACTTGTAGCCTTACGCTATTTCTTAAAAATCTCCCAAGTGCTCAATATAATCTTTACTGTTCAGACTGCGGCCATCTGGTAAGATATTCAGTTGTAAGTGAGAAACGTGTGTCATGGTGATCATAGAATGATTAATGAACAGGGCATCATGGAGAATAGAAGCTGCTTTCACTGTTGCAGCTTTGGTATACTGAAGTACTGCACAAATAGCTCTTACAAATCTCAAGCTGGTCAAGCAAGCAGGCAAAGTAAAATAGAGTGCGAAAATAAAATAAGGGGGAAAAAGAGCTAAATGCTTCTTATTTTCTCTTTGTTTAGTTAGATTACAGCTAATGTTAGAATTCCTACATTTTTTAAAACACTTTAGATTTAAAAAAAAATTTTTCACCAAGTACTAAGTTTAACTGATCCTCCACTTTCTAACATGAATTGTACCAGGAGTAACTAGGTATTTGAAGGCTAATAGCAAAAGTTTGTAACACATGTAACTTTGACAAGGAAGAGGGCCCTCCTCAGCTCTGAGCCCCATAGCAGCTGCACCCCTTGCACCTATTACCCCTTTTACACCAAAATCCCGGGTCCGACCCTGGAATTTGAACACTGGTCAATCCTGGGTCGAACTCTGCTTCAGACCCCGTTTACACTGCAACTTGACCCGGGTTATTCCCGGGTTTGCCCCGTTTACACTGAACCCGGGTAATCCCTGCTTTTCTCTATAGAAGTCATTAAAAATGGTCTGTTTTAAGGTCTGACAGAGATGGTCACAAAAGGCAACAAAAGAGAGGGGTGGGGACTGCTTACAGCATTGCTACAGACTGCTGTCCTGGCTGAGGAAGGCTGTGTATCAGCCTGCGTTTGTGGCTGCTGGTCAGGCTGTGGTGCAGGCTGCAGTTCTGGCTGTGGCAGGCACTTTCTTCCTGCTTTTGTGGCTGCTGGTCAGGCTGCTGTGGTGCAGGAGGTTAGGCAGGCAAGCGATGGCTTCATGTGCGTCTCTCTCTGCAGGGCACTAACAAATTACATCATCTGCCAGTGCCCCAGAAGCTCCAATCAGCATCTTTCAGAGCTAGCCGGGTCAAATAAGCAGGGTAGCACCCGTTTACACTGCCTCATGACCCGGGAACAACCCGTTTTCAACCCTGCTCTGAACCCGAGTAAGATTGCCCGGTTATTTGTTTGGTGTAAAAGGGGTATATGGTAGTTACGTCCATGGTACCAGTTAATTTCAATAATTACCCATAAAACTTACAGTATATAATATTTAGAACACATTTAAAAAAGGCGATGGTTGGCTGGATATGTATGTCTCTCCTAAATAGGATCCCTAATGTGAAACCTGATGTAAGTATCTGCAAACGCTATCTGTGTTAATTAGTTAATTATGCAATAAAACTTTTTATTTTCTTTTTAATTAATGTTTTGTGCATTTGGCTAACCAACTAAATGAGTAGAGTAAAGGCCCTCATACACGGTGCGATTCAAAGTTGGTAAGATGAGTTGTACGATTGCCCTTGAAATTCTTCCCTTGAAATTTTTCATAAGATGTGGTCAAATGGTGTACGATTGATCACTAAGATCATAGGATAAGATGCATAGAGGTGTGTCACATCGTACACGATCGGTTGAGATCTCTCTGCAAAACCATCTGATCTGCGATCCAACTAGACGGTGGCGGGGACGCGCATCGGGCTCGCAGAACACACAAAATACACCTATTTTCACACGATTGGTCTGTCCAACCTGTCGTAACTGACCATATCGTGTAAAAAATCTTCCTGTGTATGGCCACCTATAGTTATGTCATACTAGAGAAGTCAATATTATACAATCCTGTTTCTTTGTTTGGAGCCTGCAAACAAATGACTGTGTTAATGTCTATACTATAAGTATTCTACAATTGCAAAATACAACATTGTGAAGCCATTGAATATGGCACATTAAAATCACTTTTCAGAATCTATGGAACATTTAATTTGGTGAAGCATTCCATGCTACTGCAGTGGTTTGTGTATGTTATTCTTAAGTATACAATTTTCTACATCTCCACATGTTAGTTACACACATGTGCTTTCTAGGTCTAAACAGACTGTACCTAATGCTTTTCTGATAATCCTGCACAAGCTCAGTAAAGATGTGTCTGTGATACTGCCCGGATAATCCTTTATGGTCACATAGGATAGGGATAACCATCACCCCAGTCTTATCGTTTATCTATAGACAAAGTGTTTTTTTTGTGTATTAGCTAATATATCAATAAGCATCTGTTCCACATATTGGATACCATCGGGGGAAAAATGTGATCTTTTCGTTTGGAAACTATATCTCATTATGCAATAAATTCCAGAGAAAATGTTAAAGAATTGCAGATTTAAGGTAAATAAGGAAACAACAAACAACATTATTGTACTGATTAGTCTGGATCAATTGATACTTGACTAAGAACATTTTTTATTGGTTACTTACAGCCGTTGGAATGGTAACCTTGTTGGGATGCCGGTGACGGGATTCTGACTGCTGGGATACCGAACGCCGGCATCCCATACCCAACCCATGTACACTATTAGTGTACCGCTTGCTTAAACACATAATGGATTCAGCCATTTTTTGGGGTTAGATCAATTTACTAGGTTTTTCCTTTATACATCTGGCTTTGTGTTCAGTTGCACTATAATGTTTTTTTATTTATTATAAATAGGCTTTAGATACAGATTAATTTTTTTTATGTCCATTCAGACGAATCTGCAAGCTCATGGTAAAGTAAAAGCTGCATGTAGTATTTGTGCTGCAGTAGAGCACCAAATAAAATACTTATACTAAACCAATACTATACCATAGATTTCATCCATCCAGTGCAAACTAAACATCCAAAGCCAAAAATTTATTGGTTGTTGTTATTAGATATGTACGGGTCCGGTTCTCAGAAAACCAACAACCGAATGTAGGGGTTCCGAGTCCCTGTTCGGATCTTCCTGCGGTTTCAGAACTCAGGATTTAAAAACTGAACTAGGGTTCTGGATTGCATGCTAACAGTTCAAAATTACATCATTTTAGCTATTTAAAAAAAAAAATACAAACCAAAACATGTGAGTGTGGTTTTGCAAAACCAAATCCAAAAAAAGATGAATCCGGATCCAAAACCAAAACACGGGTCAGTGCACATCTCTAGTTGTTATAGCTTAGTACACATTTAAAAATAAATGTCTCCTATTAAGAAATAAATTAAATAGATATTGTTATAAAGAATTGGGCAGCACTACACATTTACTAGGTATCAAGATATAAAGCATGAGCTACAGCAGTGTATTAAAGTGAGTACGGCTATTGTAGTTGGAAATATTTATATAAATATAAACAAGCTAAGTAAGTTTACATAGTTTACATCTGATTCCCATTCTACCTTTACAATCTCTTAGCAGTGAGTTCATCTGTCAAAGCTTAATCTCCAAGAGTAAAATAATCTCCAGGGTCCTGTAAAATATTCATGTAACACAGCCAATGCCCTCTCTAAGGTGTATCACCTTAATGGGTAAATGTTATGGTAGATAAATAAATAAATATATAATGATAAGAGCATCACCAATGTTACATATTTAGTGAGGATTTAATTAACCATGAAAGATCACACATAGGGATATTAATACAGTTGCTTCATTATATGGGTTTCATTGGCAGCGACTAGTAATTAACAATATAGCCGCAAGTTTTAAGTGAATTGAAACAGTGGCTTTTTAAATGTAACAGACTTAGTGAATATGATTCTGTTGTTTTTCTATAAATTGCTCAAAACAAATTATATTGAATATTTATTTAGAAAAAAATGTTTAAACATTGTTTATCTATTATTATTTATAATTATTTATATATTCCATTGTGCTTTACAATTGGGAACAAAACTGTTATAAAAGGAGACAGAAAAAGGCTCTGCTCGCAAGCTTACAATCTAGACTATCTAATTCATACTTGTATATCATTCATCTAATTCATTCAACTCAGTCTATCTAATATATATTGATACATATACATAAATGATAGTATAAAAGGAGACAGAAAAAGGCTCTGCTCGCAATCTTACAATCTAGACTATTTAATTCATACTTATATATCATTCATCTATTTCATTCAATTCAGTCTATCTAATATATATATATTGATACATATACATAAATAATAGAGAGAGAAGGCATTGTGGAGGAGGTGGAAGGATAGAGAGAGGGAGGCAGAGAGCGAGTTGGGCAGTTGAAGGGAGAGGGTGGGAGAGAGAGAGATAGGGGATGGGGAAAGGATAGCTGAAGAGTCTATATTTATATAATTAAATATAATGTATACAAATCCCAATGAGCCATGTCTAGAAACGGGTTGGGTACAGGATGCTGGTGCTCGGCATCCTGGGGGTCAGAATCCCGACACTGGCATCCCGACAGGCATAGGATACCGACACCTCCCGGTAGGTATCCTAACCTTACCCTTACCCCTAACCCTCTCCTCTGCAGCCTAAACCTAACCTCCCTCCCTAGTGCCTAAACCTAACCTTCCCCCCTATTGCTTAACCCTTACCCTCCCCCCCTAGTGCCTAAAACTAACCCTCTCCCCCTAGTGCCTAACCCTCCCCCATAGTGCCTAGCCCGAACCCTCCCCCTAACCCCACTAGTTACCTTCAGAATGCCTGTGGTCGGGATGCTGTTGTCAGGATTCTGACTGGTGTTGAGATTCCGGCACTGGCATTCTGAGCGCTGGCAGCCCGCATGCCAGGATTATGACCGCATCCCCTAAAAACCACTGAAGTTTTGACCTGGCTTTGGCACAAACAAATTAATTATTATTATTTTTTTGTTCTATTTTTTTCTTTTACAGAAATATACTGTACCGAATGCCAAATGTGTGTGCGTTTTAGCTTATGTGATTAAAACATTTTTTATATGGCCTATTAAAGGTGTAAAGAAGCATTAAATTAAAAATGTGATGGCATATTCATTTCTTTTTATTGTTATTTTGATAGTATAATGTTTGGGGGACTGCCACTTATCACATTTTATTACTATGCATGTTATTAAGGTGGAAATCAGTATTTTGTCCAACAATATCCACAATACGTGCCAGTAAATGTTTTATGAAAGTGTCCCTTTATCATTTAGTAATAGTAACATTACTATTGCCTAGTTTGAATATTATCAGCTTGTAACTTGCACATTTACATTGTACTTGTACACAAAATATATTTTTTTCTGTGAATACAGTCAGTCGTTATTTTAGTAATTGGGGAAAACTACAAACACACCCATTAGAAACAATAGATTGATAATGTCAATTGATATTGCAAACCTCTAGAGACAGAAGGAAGGTTGTGGTAAGAACACACAGCAAGCTGGCCATGAAATATGCTGGGCCATAAATTGCAGTTCTCTAGGGGGTCTTCACAAACACTCCTTTGGTGGCTGACCTTGAAAGAACACTCTGGTTGCTAGTCGGCAGCTATGAGCGCATTAATCAAGTGCCCCATGCTTTGTTTATGAAATGATGAAACTGACATTTATCAACATTTCATCAATTGTTCCACAATTTTTAAAGCTAAATGAAAAAGTCTATCTGTAAAGCCATGTCTTCTAGTATTCAGAAGCTGAAATACATGTATTGTAAAGTAAAGCATTGTCTGTGATTAGGATGAAGTAAACTAATAGCCACAGGGCAACTGCAAAGTCACTGAAGTATCTTAGAAAATGGAATCAGATATGAAATAAAACAAATGTACAAATACAAATGTTTCCAAGCAATTAAGAAAAAAAAACTAAACAATTCAAAATGACCAAATGGTCTTTATCTGAGATCAGTTTTCATGTTCCTGCATTCCTTGTTACTGAAAAAAATGTTAACTAGACCTCATTACAAATCATAATAAACCAAGTTGTTTTGAGACCCTAAAAGCAAATAGCTCACCAAAGGAATACTGGTAATGCTCAGTTACTGAATGATTTCCAGATATAGTCCAAATCCCTGACCATCAAGAGCAGTCTTTTGGCATCTTACTGATGTAAATAGCTGTGTCAAGGTCACCAAATGTGCTGAAATTGTGTATATGTTGTCTGAGGCCTTACACTAGGAATTTTATTATCTTATCTTATTCACTCTACTTATTATAAATCCACTCTTTAGGTTTCTGAATTATACGTACTGTAGCTGCTGGAAAATAAGATATATTCCTTGCTAAATGTATGACTTTTCTATGTCATCCATGTGGACTTGGTCTATCTATGATTGATTGCCAGTGAATAAACACAGCTTTTGCATTGGCAGTATTATATATTATCAGTCATAATCACTTTCAAAATGGAGTGCCTCTGGATAATGAAGCAGAGGGTCTTCAGCACCCAGGGCAAGATGAAGAACGGCAACTCGCCACCCCCCCATACACACAAACTAGACTTTGTGCACGCACATACCGAAAGGGGTGTGGCTACTGAAAATGGGGTGTGCCAGTGTGACACACCACCCGTTTCTCGTCACTCTGGGAACATTCCTTTCCATTCCTTATGCACCTTACCGATATGTGGAACCTCTAAAGAAATGTATCCTCCCTGGGCAGACAGCATCTTAAGTCGGTATTCTCTATTCATGTAGGTCACATTGTACGGAAGATGCCTGTTTCTGTAGGAATATTAACAAGGGCATCATCATACAACAGCTGTTCAACCAGATTCATGCCCCCTGTGTAACTTTCTGTCTCCTGCGTCTCTCAGCCACACCATCACCTCCCTTCTGCATCTCTCAGCCACATCATCATCTCCCCCCTGCATCTCTCAGCCACACAATCTCCCCCTTCATCTCTCAGCAACACAATCTCCCCCCTGCATCTCTCAGCCATACCATTATCTCCCCACTGCATCTTTCAGCCACACCATCATCCCCCCCCTGCACCGTCTCCCTTTTCTTTGTATGTCTCTCCCCCCTCCATTCTATGGCTTCCTATGTGTCTCTCACCCTCCTTTATTCTATGCCTCTCTGTGTCTCCTCCCCTTCATTCTATGCCTCTCTGTATGTACCTTCCCCTTTCCCTAATTCTATGTTTCCCTATGTGTCTCTCCTCACCCTCCCTCTCCTCACCTTCAGCTTGGAGTCGGCAGAGACAGTGAGGCCAGGCAGCAGGCTAAAGCTCAGGGAGCGTAACCGGCAGCAACCCTAACAAAGTGGGAGCTGCTTCTGCAGTAATTCTGCAGAGCACCATGAGCCTTGCTCGGCAGCACAATGGTGGTGGGTGTGTGGTGCGGGTATGATGCCCTGAGGCCGCACCCCCCTCTGCTGGTCCTGCCATGGCACCCAGGGCACGTGCCTCATTCGACCCCCCCTGGTTATGTAAGAGAGTACCAGAAATGCATGTTGTGGGATGAGCAGGTATGATATAATTTGAGTTTGTTTTATTTGATCTTGCCACATTGGTAAGCCATCTTATTTATAATCTACAGCAGCAGTTAAGACAGGCTAAAGAAGGCACAAATAGCAGGGCCATCGCTGTGTCACTTTTTTTTATTTAACCCTAATCCTTCCCCTAGTGCCTAACCCTTATCCTCCCTCTAGTGCCTAAACCTAACAATAGCCTAACCTTAACCCCCCCCCCTACCTTAGAGCCTAAACCTAACCGTCCCCTCCGGCAGCCTAACTCTAACCCTCCTCTAAGTGTATAACCTTAACTTTCACCCTAACCGCTAACCCAAACCGTAAAAAAAACCGTTCGAAATATGCGTATACCATTTTTGTGTTGACCATTTGTGTATCGACCATTTCGACCGTTTAACCCTTTCGACTTTTTGTACTGTCGACCTTTGTCAGTAGACATTTTGTACCTGTCGACCTTTTGCCCATCTTGACCATTTGGTGTCAATCTGTTGACTGTCAACCTTTTTATTGTCAAACTTCTATCCGGATACCAAAAATATGTGTACTGTACATGAGCCCCCTATCATATGTAAAGTACATTAATGTGCTGTATATCGACAGGATCACCATCATGTGCCTTATTATTATACTTATGTTACATTATACTGCATTCTTAGGACTATGCTGTATTGACTACAGTGCATGAACTGTCAGAATTAGCTGTATATATTTATAAAGGGGCCAGGACCATGCACTGTAGTATCCTCTCTAATGGTTGGCCAAGCCTCTGTGGTGGCTGGCCACACCCTATGGTGGTTACGCCCATGGATTAGGCCCCAACCACACTGTGCAGGTCTACCCAGTAAACATATGAGCTTGGTATTTATTAAAGGTGGCTTCCTTGTCAACAAGTAGTTTTGCCGTTTTTATTTAAAAATAAATTGTATTTAATAACATCACATGATCTAAAAAGAAACTATTTTTTAGGACCTATACAATCCCAAGTATGACTACTTGACAACTGACAGCAGATGTAAGCCAAGTCAGAAACAAAATTCCATCAATTCAGTTTGTTTCTTAGAGTAGGGTGAAAGGTCTGACTGTGATAACATTTTCTTTGTAATTAATTCCACATCTACTGCATTAAAGAATATAATGAAAATTATGTTTGCTGTACTTAGTCCATGCTAGCCACAGAAATTGCTCTTGTCTACATGATGATTCACTTGAGTAATGAGTCATATGTTCTTTTATTATTCTGAGAAAACTGTGCAGGGAATGCCTTAACCACCAATCTGGCACATTGTTTGTAAAGTGAAAGCCACTGACTGATTATAATAGAGGTGAATGAAGCAGTGGCATAATAGCCTTAAAGTGTCGCTTTTGGCTCACCATTCCAGGCTGTCCCACACCCCCACTTTTTCCCTCTGCCTCAGGTGGAGAATGGGATTGGTGGAATCTTCTGCTCATCTGTCGTACTGGGAGTGTGACGATGGTCTTTGATGCTTCCAGTCTCTCACTGACTTTGATCACCAACTGGTTGCTGCTTCTTCATGTCAGTGGCTTGCATCCAGTGTTGGGGCACCACTGGGAAAAAATTAAACAAATAAAAGTGATGATATAGATATATATATACATATATATATATACATACAGTATATATATATCTCACATATTACACATCAGTTTATAGAGAATATGTCCCTGCCCCAGGTCATCTTCCAATTTGCATTCCCTACCACATGGACGCGCATAGTCAGTGGAATTAATTTTTTGTCAGAAGCCAATTAACCTACTAGAATATTTTTGAGTTCTGGGAGTATACTGGAACACCCAGAAGAAACCCATGTAAGCATAGGGAGAATATATGAGCTCCACATACTGTTGGTCAGAAATTGAACTCATGACTTTAGGGCTGCCAGACAGTAATGCTACCCACTGTGCCAACTGTGCTGTATTCGCATTATATCATTATGTCACCCATTTAGTGTTATAGGAAACCACTAACCCTGGAACCTAAGCCTATGTTTGCATAGTGGTAGCACTGATATTTCTTCATTCACATTATACCTGATTCATAGTCTTTGGGGCAGATTCAAATAAGCACGTTAGCCACCAGAATGGGTTCTGGCAACTACATGTGTTAACTCACAGCTGATTTCTGCAGCCTATGGAGGTGCGAGAAGAAATCAGCTACCTTAGCTGGCTGGGAAATGCCAATGACAGCGAATCCAACCCTATAAATACCGCTGGGACAGTATGCTGGGTGTAATTAGTGCAGTCTATGGTGTGTCAGACCTAGGTCTGGGAATTATACTTGTACTGAACACATAGGGCCTGATTCAGAGCCTTGACGCTCTGACCAGAGCGCTCGCTCTGAATCAGGGCCCTCCTCTATGAAAATGGAGCGGCCTCCTGGCCGCTCGTACAGCTATGGGTGACCACCCACAGCATATGCGAGCGGCCAAAAAGATGGTCGCGATGGTCTTGACCATCGCGACCATCGGACTTGCGACGGAGACCCTGCGGTAGGGTCTCCCTGCCGCAAGCCCTGGAGTGATTTTGGCTCTATCAGAGCCAAAATCACACCCACTGACATCACTAGTGATGTCAGTGGGGCCGGCTTCAGACAGTAGGCGTTCCCATGGGAACGCCTCCGTCTGGCAGGCACGCCCCCGGGACACGCCCACCAAAGGGGGCGTGCTGTCAATTAACATCGACAGCACGCCCCCTTTGGTGCGAGACCCGGAGTGATGGAAAGCCCGTCGCTCCCCGGGTCTCGCGCATGCGCACGACGGAGCTTCCTCCGTCGTGCGCATGCGCAGTGGGGAACATCGACCCACTTGCGAGCGTACTGCCGCTCGCCAGTGGGTCTGAATGACCCCCCATAATGCCAAATTCTGCCGAGCAATTTGCAAAATCCCACATATATATATATATAGAGGAATTTATCTTGAGTCCGTGTGTCTTATCAAATGTAAAAAAAAAGGCATTCAGCTTGTCATTAATAATGTATATCAGTATAAAGGCTAGCTATCAATCAGATAGGTTTCTCAAAAAGATATTATAAGAATAGTGTTTTATGGAGTTAACCAGGCGCAGAACTGCCTATAGATTATGTCATGCCTTGCTAAACATTCTTTGCCCCGTTCTCACCATGATGAATAGAGACTTCATGTGTTATGCAATTCTGCTCTACTTCCTGGTCATTTGATTTAATCTTGGCTTACAAAAGCATTGCCTTGGCTCAGATTCCTGCTGTTGCAGATTCTATAAAGGTCTTTTTATATATTTCCTCTATGAATGTTTTTAGTTTTTCAGTCAAGCGTCCACAAAGGTGATGAAGGCAGCAGGTGCAGTCTACTTCCTCAATTACATCTTTTAAATATACAACAGAAAGTTTGAATATCCTCCGTTTTATATTCTTACCATAGCTGGTAACTGTCCCTAGTTTGCAGTGATATTCCCGGATTTTGTCTGGTGAAACTTGTGTACCTGGAAATGTCCTTATTTTTCAGTTTTGGCCTATTATCAAGAAAATTCTACTTTTTCTGTATGTTACAGTATATACAATTCTTACCCTCTATTCTTATTCTCTCGGTTTGATGAGTCGGTACTTTTTCAATATTTAAAAATGTAAAATAATGTTATAATTAAGTTCAGTGAAGTTTTCTTGGTGAGGATTGTACTTGTAACATGCTAAGATGCAAAGGCTCAGCAGCAAATTGTTCCTACAAAATATTTTTGTATGCTAAGCCGATATTTATGCCGTTGGCCGATGTTTTTAGTACAGCGCATGCATCAAAGTCATACGGCCCATGCTTCCCAGTGTCTCTGCAATGTCGCTCGCAGTGGGGATTTAAATGCAGAGTGATTGACAGTTAAGGACCATTTGTGGGTGGTAACTGGTGGTAACGGAGGGGTGGTTAGAAAAATGTGGGTGTGTCGCTACCGTTTCATAAGAATGTTGGATCCAGTGACTGATCTTTTTATGCAGTTTCACTGGTGCCGGTGGCTTAGTGCATTTGTCCTTTCGGCGGAACCATGGGCTTACTCAGGACTGTGATAATCGGATGCTCTGTGGCAGATGCTGTGACTTAATACACGGACGCTGAGACATTTTATGTAGATTCTTGGATTTGCCAAGCCGCAGGTGGGCGTCTCATTAGATCTCCCGGTGGCCTGCAACATTTGCATATTTTTGCGGAGCAGCTGCGTAAAATGTTGCAGTTGTGACAGGATTAGCGTACGGCTCTGAGTCAGGCTCTGTAACTTATTCACTGCTTTATTGTACTTTAATAACTATACGCTGGAAATGCAATGTGTAAACTACCATACAGCAGTCAATAGAAACTCCACGTTAGCACTTTCCCATCCTACCTACTGCAGCTGTGCCCCCTATTGTGCTGAATATGTCAGATTGTGGCACTAGATCACTTTGTAAAGTGGAGAGCTCATATATGTACATCTACAGGCTCATTTATAATCAGACATATTGCCATCAAATCTACAGGTGGAAAGTAGCACATTTCCATGTACATCCTGAGGGGCACATTATGAGAATATAATATGTGCCACACTAATGCATCTACCAAGATATGCTTTAAGTATATCATTATTCAGTAGCATAATCAAAACATCATTCATCTTCATCAACTTGTTGATGATGAATGGGGTGTTTCGCCCCCTACCAAGGGGCACAAACAGCATGGAGTCCCTATACAATGAAAAATAAGAGAATTACATTTTGGACATGAATTCAAACTAATTATCTGACGGCATCTAAGGGTGGACTCAGGGGTAAGTATGCTATTTCACATTTTTCATCATTGCCCATCAAATATTAAAGATATTTATTTTAATATTCTACAAAAATAAAGCTCTATGCGCCCAAAAAAGAAACCCAAAATGAAAACAATATAACATGAAGTGCTCTGGTTCGTGAAGGGTTAATCATGTAAACTGTTTAGACTGTCTTTTATAGGATTACCTTTAGTATGCACCTTGGAGTAAATGTGATGCAGCAGTCTGCCTTAGAAATGAAGAACACGTATAGCAAGCTTGCAGATAACATGAATGAAGGTGTAAACTCAGACCAACTAAATGCACTGAAGCATTTCACCACACTTACTGCATGCTCTTATAATTTAAGTGCTAGACGAGCCTATTTCAGGAATTCACTAATTAACCACAATTACGTCTGCACTTTAGAATGTTAACAGAACTTTTACATTATAGTTAAAATCAGAAAATATGTGGCAGGATTGGGTCATTTATTTCCCTGCAATGATATAAATGATTACATATGTAATCTAGATATGTAGATTGTTCATATACCCAACCATTCCTTTGTTTGAATTTTTTTTTGCGACTCTTTCAAATAGAGGATTTCATTTTGCTATTTACTGTGAGCCTCACAATATAATAAAACATAACAAGTTGCATATGTTAGCTTGTCTGTCTTTACATGGCCAATGTCTGCTCCAGCAATTTACATGTCACTGGTTTTGTCTTATGTCTCCAGGGACGAAGCTGTACAGTAGAAGATGAGCTGACTTTATATTAAAGACATGATGCTTGTAGCAAATATAATTAGGAGAACCTCACTTGGGGGGTGAGTGACACAATAGACAATCTTCCAAGGTTTTGATTATTAGGAGGATTCCATGGGCGGTTTATCCACAGTATGTGTAAGTACTGTAGTTGTTTCCCACCAATGGAACAAAATAGGATGTGGTTGGTTATAGCTTATTACAATGTACACTTTTTTTAATTGGTATAACATAATTATTAGTATATTATAATTAAAGATGCGCAGATATCTTGGTAAATGTGTAGTTTCAGTAATGTTTTTATTTGTTAATTAACAAATATTTATGTAGCGCTTTACAGCTGATATACACAGTAATAAATAGGTGCCTGCCAAGTTTAATTAATTGCAACTGTACATTTCTCTTTCAAGCAGGAGTCATTTATATTTTATCTACAGTTTGTGCAAAAAGTTACACATTGGGTGCATGTTGAAACCAAATACAATAGCAAAACATTTAAATGATATTTAAGCAATTTGTAGAGTCTGTGATAACTTTATAGGTTTGCTAAGTGGTGTTCAGACGTCAAAAGGTTAATTAGCGTTTAATTACATTTTTTTCATTTTATCACATTCTCACAATGAGCCTGGTTCTTGTCTGCCTGGAACATATGGAGAGTGATAGATCTGTCCTGGAGACCACCAATAAACACAGTAAACAACATCCTCACATTGAAACTGTTACTTGGGCTGGTGTTTATAGTAGCAGGACGTTATCATTCCCTAAGCACCATGAACTGCCCTGGAAACAATTCAGTCTTATACTTATCAGAGACAGGAGTCTATAATAACCATCCAACTGTGGCTACTAAGACAAAACAAATATGCCAGTTCATTTTTATGATGCTCAGACAATGTGGGAGGCAAATGTCATTACATCTTTGGAATTTATTATTATTATTTATTATTACCAGTTATTTATATAGCGCACGCATATTCCGCAGCGCTTTACAGAGAATATCTTACCATTCACATCCGTCCCTGCCCCAATGGAGCTTACAATCTATATTCCCTACGACATGCTCACACACATACACACTAGGGGTAATTTTGTTAGGAGTCAATTAACCTACCAGTATATTTTTGGAGTTTGGGAGGAAACCGGAGCACCCGGAGGAAACCCACACAAGCACAGGGAGAATATAGAAACTCTACACAGTTAGGGCCGTAGTGGGTATACAAAATGAGAACAAAATCATTGTCAATATATACAACTATTACATTGTATTTTAAAATAATGACACATTGGGAATAAAACCGATGTGATTGTAATAAAATAACGTACTGCTGTAATAAAAATTGGCAAGCAAAGTCTTTTCCATCAGTGCTTATCTATATGTATTTGGAGGTCTACACACAGTTGAACACAAATCTGCTTGCCAAGACTATCTTGTGTTATTTCACACAGCACATGCTCCAAGACTAATACCGGGTATACACTGGAGCGATGTTGGACCAATGTGCCGGTTTGTAATGACATATCGCCTACATCGTTCAGTGTGTAACGACAGTCGACAGGTTTGATGTGCTGCACATTAAATCTAGCGATATCGCTAGTGGCCAGTCCACTGTTAATGAATGACGAAACGGTGATTGTTCCGTCGTTCATTAAAGTTGTCCAGTGTGGACATACAATCACTGGTCATGGGCATTCGTTCCGATGTCATAACGAATGCCCATTGCTCCAGTGTGTACCCAGCCTAAGCGTACGCAAGTACAGGCGATGCAGAATTGTACACATCTCATTTGCATCTACATTTGCGACTGGGTAGGCGTGCCTGGGCTGTATAATCGGACATTCTGACATTGGCTAAGTTCAGGGAGTGCGTCTTTGGATATTTCCATTTGGTCTAATATTTCTTAATCTTCTCCATATTTTTATTGGTTTCTTGATCAGTATATTTACATGTATGTGTTTAAAGTAAAAAACAAAAACTGATCACGTGTAATAAAGTTTTATCCAGCATCACTAACTAGTGAATAAAGCTATTTTGAATCCGCGTTTCAATAGAAATTTTTACTGAAACTTTATATTTGAACAAGAAATAAAAAATGAAATAAGCCTTATACTTTATGTGGTAATAATTCAAATGCCTGTCTTGTTTTTAGAAAATCTTAAAATGTCCCGTGGAATTATGCTTCTTTAATAAATACACTTTTAAAATGAAAACTTTATGTCATTGAACACTATATATTTATGCTTTTGACCTTAATATTTTTTATTTTTATTTTTTAATGACCTTTTTTGCAGTCTATGGCTGTGTTCCAGTCCTGCCTGTTGCACATGCATATTTGTTCATGACTACAAACACATTTAAGTCCAAAGAACATATGCTGCTGACTGCCAGAAGACATTTTGTGGTTTTTGGTTGTTGGAAACAATTGCTTTCTTATGTTAACCCTATACATCTAGAAAGTCCTGCATGTTCCTTTTTTATCTCGCTCACTTTACTTAATATACTTTACTTAGTTACTTATATACTCATTTCCTTGTACAGTATGTCTGAGGAGCCTTCAAATCTAAAATGAGTATTTTAAGAGTTAAATCTTTATAAAAAAATGTCTATATTCAGTATATATACATATATTCACGTGTTGTTGTAATTGTATATATTTATATAAAAATGAGGATATGATTATGTGGTAGAGAGTGTTAATTTGTACATAATGTACCTACCAGATTCTATAGGTGACACAGATCTTTAATTACCACCGGTAGTGTGAATCAGTTCTTGGCCATTACTTTCAATGATATGCCTATTGCACTAAGTAGGTGCTAATTTAAAAACTAAAAAAGGCATCCGTATGTGTAGGTCCAATAATGTCAATTAAAAACGGAAATGAAAATGATGACGCTTGGAAGTGGATACAACCCTGATGTTCCTTATTAATGATGAAGGGCTACATAAGCAATAGTTTAGGAAAAGTAATGGAGGTCCTAAGGAGAAATGTATCAAGCGACAGAGAGCGATAAAGTGGGGAAGTAGCCCAAAGTAACCAATCAGCTTTAAGCTGTCATTCAAAGACTGTGCTAGATAAATGACAGATAGAAGCTGATTGGTTGCTTTGGGCAACTTCTCTATTTTATCTCTCTCTGAGGCTTGATACATCTCCCTCCAATGAGAAAGCCAGCTGTACTTTCAGGGGACTTTTTTACTCAGATAAGGTTATTTCACTCTCAGGTCATTCATCTGCAGAATGTGTCAGTGAGCATCTGTACAGAAGGGACATCAAAGAGCAGGGTCTGAGCATGCTACAATGCATGAGCCTGCAAATAATACATTTCAACTGCACTGTTTATATAATATTATATATATATATATATATATATATATATATAGATATATGCATGATTGTACCTGTACCTGAATGTGTGTGTATATAGATAGGAAGATACAGGTTGAGTCTCCCATATCCATATATTCCGAAATACTGAATTTTTGGAGCATGACTGAGATATTAAGACCTTTGTTTTTTGATGGTTTAATGTACACAAACTTTGTTTAAAGCACAAAATTATTAAAATTATGGTATAAAATGACCTTCAGGCTGTGTGTATAAGGTGTAAATTAATTTCATGTAATGTACACAAACTTTGTTTGAGCCACAAAATTATTGAAAATATTGTATAAAATGGCCTGCAGGCTGTGTGAATAAGGTGTATATGAAACATAAATGCATTCTGTGTTTAGATTTGGGTCCCATACCCAAGATATTTCATGATATTATGCAAATATTCCAAAATACGGAATATTCCGATATCCAAAATACCTCTGGTCCCAAGCATTTTGGATATGGGAGACTCAGCCTGTAATATAATATATATGTTTATACACATACATACTGTATATATGTATATTAATAATACTTCTGGGAAGTGCAAATTATACATGTTTGTTTATTTGACCTCACTTGCCCCCACAATTTAGCACAGCATCACTATCAATCTCTTAAAATGAACGGATTGACAGAGTACCTAAGTGCATAAACTAGTCTGTTTTCATTAAGAGAGAGAGCTCCAAAAATATAGAGAACCTTTGTTTAAGTTCACAAGCAAGGAGGTATATTTTATTCCCTTTATCACAATTAGATTTTTATAATGATAGTATTATTATTTCTGCAGATTATCTAAAAATGTTTACTTAGACTGAGATATGATGGAGACATAGTGATTTTACAGTATCGCTGTGTGAGCATCCATCTGTCTGGGATACATGGGACTAGGGAGGCCAATCCCAGGGCATATTTTCAATTCCAGGATTCGGGATTGAAAAAAACACAATATCGAGATTCCCGGGATACCTGGTATTGGCCTGTTTAAAAATAAAATACCCCCTGCCCAGCCCCCCACAGTTACTTACCATGCGGGCAGCGGCGTGACATGACAACAGAGGTGCGCACATCCGGGGGAAGGGGGAGCCGGCAGCGTCTGAGCACTCTGTTGGAGATGCTCAGCGATGCCCGCCACTTCAATAGCCAACCACTTCAGCCAATCCCAAATCCGGGGATTGGAAGCTTCCAATCCTGGCCATTTTGAGGTCAAAATCCCGGGATCCTGACGATCCTGATCCCGGGATTGGTCTCCCTACATGGAACCTACTATACCAGTATTTGCAATGTGGAAATACAATCACAAGATCTGTTTATCGTTTACCAACTATAATAATTATTTGAATGAACCACCTTGGAAAATGTTTACTTAAATTAGGTATATCAGTTTTGACAAAAGTTTGCTAGTTTGTATGTTTTAGTCAAGCTTTAGAAATGCATGTTTTTATTTGCACCTACTATTCACCAACAATACTATGTTAAATGCAACGAAACTGTGACTGGCAGTGGCTTCCCATTGAAAGCACTACCTGCCAGTCACGCACAGGACAGGCAGCCCACAGGGGAGGTGTTTACTCCCCCTTGGCCTGCAAGTCCATGCTGCGATTAGCAGAGAGTGGCTTCCAATGGAAGCTGCTGCTCTACCTTTCGGAAAACCCTACAAGGCTTCTAGGGGCTGCAGCCAATGCAGCACCTAAAAGGCCAAGTAGCTTCTGCGCATACGCTGGTCTCCCAGATCTATTGCGCAGACCCCAGGACCCAGCTGTCCGGACCAACAGTGGTAGCCCCCCTCATGCAAAGAAGGTAGGGGCCGCTGGTAGTTACATTTATATTTTTTTATATGGATGACTATTAAATATAGTAATGTGAGGTCCTATGTCTTCAGCCTAATAGATGTGTCCTGAGCTGCCAGTAGTGATCTCCGGACCTGATGCAGTCATACCGAATATTGGATGCGCGTGCACCCTTGAGTGTCTGACAGGGTGGACCAGTAATCACTAGCTCTGCTATTTGTCTGCATAATCTCCTGCCCCTGTTGTACTTCATTTTGCTTTTACCCTGGGTGTCTGGAGTCATTGCATACTGTGTATGCAGTCTGCCTCCTGCCTTGGAACCCACATTGGTGGTGCTTTATATATATCTGTACATAACCTGATGGGGTACTGCCCTAAGCACTAATAACTAATCTGCCACTGCTGTAGGAACCTTGGTGCCCCTGAATGTGTCATACCTTCCATAATGTACATATACTCTCTATTTGTATATTTGGGAGAAAAAGTCACCAATATCTGAGGTGACCATCTAAGGCTGCTCTAATTGGACAATGTTTGGTTTTCCTTATAATGCACTTAAAATATAGATTTATTTCAATATATTATCCAAAGAAAATCCTTTTGATATATGAAAACAGTTTATAAAATTCTCTAGGGTACACGAGCTTTCTCACATAGGAGTGACTTCATTAGTAAAGCACAATAGAAAATGATTCACCTTTATGTTCCTGGGTATCACTTTAGATTTAGAACTCTTTATTTATTATACTTTATTTTGCCTCTACTGTATCTTATATTATACTTCTGCATGCATAGTATACTTACCTTGTGCGTACAAGTGGGTCCCTACTCCCTGGCACCATCTTCCCAGTGATATCTTCGGGAAGATGGTGTTGCGTAGTAAAAGCAGAGACTGGCTGTGCCGGAGCCTTTGCTCTCTTGTGCACATGTGCCGTCTTCCCGAATATCATTGGAAAGATGGCGCTACGCTGGAGGAGTGACCCACTTGCTGGCACAAGGTAAGATACAGGGCTTTGGGGGGAGGGGAGTCTGCACACAGGGCATTAAAACACACAAGCGCTTTGCACCTGCTCGCCCTGTCTACATCTCTTCTATATACCTGTTTCTGAATCCACTGACATTCAAGGCTCTGCATTGCATATGTGTAACACACAAGTACATAATTATAAATTACATATGGGATTACAACAATCGAGTCCATTCCACATTCATTAAATGAAGCAGTAGTTACTTGTATACAGTACAAGAATTTATTCTAGCACCAATTTTGTTCAAACTGCCTTGGAGAGACCATTTTTTCTATTGAATAATTTTTATAATAAATCTTTAAGCGTAGCAGACATCTTGTACAATATTCCCAAGACGTTTACTTGATCACTCCAGGAGCTGCTAAGCTGGCTTACCTTTTGTCTGTACTTCATGACTTTCAAAGTTTTTTCCTATTATGTGCACTGAAACACATCTGATCACATGCTGCCCTTGGCTGTGTTTTAGAGGCTGTTGGCGGATTCAGAACACAGTAGTTCAAATAGTAGTTACCTAATCTCTCTGGTGTCCCCCTCTCTCTCCTCCTTCAATCCCATCTTTTACAACCAAAATTCATGTCTGACTTTGCCTCAAGAGGCAACTAGAAAAGTTCACTTCCCAATAATTAACTGCAATTATTACAATTGTAAAGCACAACAGAATATATATGTTTATACATTTTATTCATTAATAACAAGTATCATATGTTTGTTTTTGTATTATATATTGGAATTATGTTTTCACCCTCCTTCAACTTCACCTGTTAATTCTATACACTGTTGCTTAACATAGACTATTATTAATACTATTAATACAGCATTCTATCCTTACTAATTTTACGTTTGGAATCTAATTTACCTAGTACTTCTATCTGTAATATGTTGACTGCTTTCCATATCTCTCCATACTGCGCATCATGGACCCCCTATTCTACCAATCCTCCTCTGTACCCAGGACCGGCTCTTGAGGTGTTCGACCAGTGTGGTCGAACAGGGGTGCCACCTCCAAACCATCCTGATTTCAGTGGGACAATCCTGTTTTCTGGCACTGTCCCGCTGTACCACCTGCGGGCCACCATGTCCCGCGGGAGGTTGGGGACTCCGGAGTAGCTGAATGGATGCCTTGCACCATCCGTTCAGTGCAGGGAGAGGGCTAGGGGCAGCCCAGCTACTGAAGGAGTGCTGGACTCCAGCCTGACATTAAACGGGACGTGTGCCTTACAGGCAAGCCCCAAATAACAACTGTATTTAGGGGATGTGGCCTATGGTAATTAGGCTATACCCCCTTTTTGTCCTCCTTCTAACCCACAGGACTGTAGTGACTTCAGTATGTGAGAGTGTCACTTGGACAGTCTCACATACTGAAGTCACTACAGTCCTGTGGGTTAGAAGGAGGACAAAGCTTCTAATAAGTGCCCAGTTAGTGCCTACAATAGAAAAAAGGAGGCAGAGATTTTGCCGAACGATAGAGGTAGAGAGTGGGGCGGTGGAGGACGAGTTTCTGGCTCAGGCCCGTCATTCTGTATTTGGACTCCAGACCTATCTCGGTGCTTCCACTCCCTCTTCCGCACATGGCTGCCAGAGGTCAACGTTTGCATTGCCTTCGAAATTTACACCACTGCCATTAATGCCTTATGCTTTATGGCAGGGGTTTTCAATCCCAAATACAGGTCTTGTTTTCTGGATTTCTTTAATCATACACAAATGAGTTGATATATTTTGCTGGGTCAGTAATTACCACGCTGTCCACAGATAGAAATCCTGAAAACATGACCTGTTGGAGGTGCTTGAAGACCCCTGCTCTTCGGGAACAATTAGGAGAATTGATCAGATCAAAATGGCTTACCATCAGTTAATCTAAGTGATTTCATTGTTTGAAATTAAGGCAACAAATCTCTTAAGAAAAATGTTTTAGTCTTTCATAGGAATATTTTTGTTGTCAGAACAATCATTTGTTGATCATTAGCTTTTTATTGTTCAGAACTATCTTTATTGGTTACTGTTATATATCTGTTAGTGCTGTTGCACTGTGAAGATTTGGGTGTACACATTTGTCAAGCAGTTGGCACTGATAACTTAGTTTGAACATGGATGAAATCTAAAGCATATGGTGAAATGTATGCTGGCATTTAGTGCCTAATAGTACAAGAATAGATGGAAAACATTTGTTTGTGCTTCATGTCAAATATCTGTATTGTGTTTTCCAGTGAATACTTGTGGATAGTAAAGTATTCACAGAATTTGGCGAACTGTTCAAGTTTAAAACAGAATATAACAACTTGCCGAGTTTCTGTGCGCCAAACAAAGGGTATGGCTAATGCACTTTTTCATTGATATACTTTTAACTACTTCAAGCTACACAGTCTGCAAGATCTATTAAAAGTAGCTTACCAGTAATTTAAGAAAAAAAATATATCCGCTAAGTCTGCACGTCACAGAATCTATAAATATGTTAACCCTGTTCTGTTTGCAGGGTCATTTGTGTGTGAGAGATATATATATGTCTGAAAGTAATCTAATAACAATTTTATCAGGCCTCTAAATCATACTTGCCTACTTTTGAAAGCACTTCAGGGAGATTGTGAAAGCAACACCTACTGTATGAGCACGGCGGTAAAGTGGGCGTGTACTACCGGTTGAGTCTCCCATATCCAAAATGCTTGGGACCAGGGGTATTTTGGATAACGGAATATTCCGTAGTTTGGAATAATTGCATATCATAATGAAATATCTTGGGAATGGGACCCCAATATAAACACAGAATGCATTTGTGTGTTATATACACCATATACACATAGCCTGCAGCTCATTTTATACAATATTTTCAATAATTTTGTGGCTCAAGCAAAGTTTGTGTACATACATTAAATAAATTTATGTTTCATTTACACCCTATACACACAGCCTGAAGGTAATTTTATACCATATTTTTAATAATTTGTGCCTTAGAAAAAGTTTGTGTACATTGAACCATCAAAAATCAAAGGTTTTATTATCTCAGTCTTGCCAAAATTATTCCGTATTTCGGAATTTTCCGTATTTCGGAATATTTGGATATGGGAGACTCAACCTGTACTACATCTGAGAGGCGTGCCATAACATTGACTTTCATCCAAATGTAAATGAGATCTACTTGTTGATGAAAACACACTGATACTTTTCAGAAAATGCATGTAGCCATAGGGTTCATTGTGCCTTATAACCAATGCTGGGAAACAATATTAATGATCCCATTTGAATGTATGTATCTCTGTTTTATCTTTCATAAAACAGCTTCATAATGGGGGTAAGATGCAATCAGGGAGATTATTAGACTTGTCAGGGAGTCAAGGAGATTGCTACTATTTCAGGGAGTCTCCCTGACAATTAGGGAGAGTAGACAATTACAGTATGCTCTAAATCCAGCGTGAAAGTGATGTAGCTGTGCAAGTCCATTCTGTTTCTGATTGGTCTGCAGCACGGCACTATAACTCTACCTTTCCCATTTATAAATGTCACTTGTCACCACCACTCTTTGATCACAGCAGAGTGAGCTAGAAAATGGATGGAGTAAATGGCTAGGTGTACAGCATGGGTATATGTGAGATTCAAAGGACCTGATTATTTAGTTTATTTGGGTTTCATAAAAGTTATTTTCTGATTAAAAATGGTGTTCTGTTACTGCGCTATGGGAGGGAGGCATGGGCTACCTACCATAGGTGCAAGGGGTGCAGCTATATGACCAAAAGCTGAGGGGGGCCCAGCTTCCTTGTCCTTCCTTGTTGCATGTGATATATAAATTTTTCATAATTGAGTGGTATATAGAGGCCCTTCCAAACTTCTGCTATAGGGCATTCAAATACCAAGTTACGCCACTGGAGGGAGGTGTTGTACTAGTGCCATATTAGTCAATCTGCCCAGGGCTGTTTCTGGCTCCACAAATCTTCATTGACAGTTACAGCTGTCTGTATACTAAGCAGGGACGGTTCTAGGGGCGGGCTGACAGGGCCGTCGCCCCAGAGCGCCGGCCCCTAGAGGGCATCGCTGAGTCCCCGCACTACTATAGGGGCATTACCACTAGGGGCACTACTAATGGGGGCATTGCATAGGGGACTCTGCATAAGGGGTACCACTACTGGGGGCACTCAATAGAGGGCACTAGTACTGGGGGCACTGCATCGGGGGCTTTGTGCAAGTGGCACCACTGCTGTGGGCATTGTATAAGGGACACTCCTACTTGTGGCATTGTGTATAAGGGACACTAATTTGGGCATTGTGTAAAAGGGGCACTACTGTGTGTCATAACATGAATTTGGGACTACTGTGTGGCATAATTTTAATTGGGGATAATTATTATACAGGGCATTACTGTTTGTGGCATAATGTGTTATAAAGGGCAATACTGCGTGCGGCATATTGTGTTATAAAGGGCATTATTGCGTGTGACATAATGTGTTATAAAAGGCATTACTGCGTGTTGCATAATGTGTTATACAGGGCATTACTGCATGTGGCATAAAATTTTATAAAAGGCATTACTGCGTGTGGCATAATGTGTTATACAGGGCGTTACTGCTTGTGACATAATGTGTTATACAGGGCATTACTGCTTGTGGCATAATGTGACATAATGTGTTATAAAAGGCATTACTGCGTGTGGCATCATGTGGCATAATGTGTTATACAGGGCATTACTGCATGTGGCATAAAATTTTATAAAAGGCATTACTGCGTGTGGCATAATGTGTTATACAGGGCGTTACTGCTTGTGACATAATGTGTTATACAGGGCATTACTGCTTGTGGCATAATGTGACATAATGTGTTATAAAAGGCATTACTGCGTGTGGCATAATGTGTTATACAGGGCATTACTGCGTGTGACATAATGTGTTATAAAGGGCATTACTGCGTGTGGCATAATGTGTTATAAAGGGCATTACTGCATGTGGCATAATGTGTTATACAGGGCATTACTGCATGTGGCATAATGTGTTATAAAAGGCATTCCTGCGTGTGGCATAATGTGTTATAAAGGGCATTACTGCGTGTGACATACTGTGTAAGGTGCATTACTGCATATGGCAATTATTCACTGTGAGCTTGGAGGAAGCCCAGCACCTCAGTAAGTGCTGGGCATGCCCCAAAGTGAATTGGGGGTGTTCCGCAAGGAAATGCCCCCTTTCCAGAGGAACACCATCTATTAAATAGGGGGGCGCAACTGGGAACTTTCGCCCTGAGCTCCACAATATCTAGAACCGGACCTGGTATTAAGCTCTGGTGAAAAAAAAAGTGGACGGAGATGAAGTACCAACCAATCAGCTCCAAATTTATGGGCTGTGTTTGAAAAATGATAGTTAGGAGCTGATTGATAGGTACTTTATCACCGTTGACTTTATATCTCTCCAAGGCTTAGTACATAAATCTCTCAGTCTTTCCCTTTCATTAATTGTTTCACTGCTTTAAGCAAGGATTTGTAGGAGGGGGGGCGGGGGGGTAATGTTTTCAGTGTCATAGAACTGAGTATTTGTTTGCTTGTGATAACAATTAACTACCATAATATTGTTTCATGGTATTCTGATCCGTGAAATGGGCATAGGCCATGTGTCATGCTGAAGCTGTGGTTATGTCATAATGGAGTTCGTGCAATACCCTCAAGCATGCCTAGCGCTTCTCTATATCTGCCTATTTATTCCATACAGATGTGTCCACATACATCTATCCTCCAAGCGCTACAAGTCGCGCCACACAACGTGGGAGCTACGTGTGCCTCAGTAGCGCAGTGCGTCTTTTTACCTTCAATTGCGACTTATTCACACAGTAATGCGAATAGCTAGTGCAGGCAGCTTCTGATTATTTAAATGATATGCAGCATGCCTATATTCTCTGTGCATCTGCGCGTGTATCTGTATGGGAAATGCTACATTACAGTGTCAGCGTCTGACGTAGCATTTCGCATGCAGATACACCTGCTGATGCACAGAGAACATAGGCATGCTGCATATCATTTTAATAATCAGAAGCTGCTTGTACTAGCTATTCATATCACTGTGTGAATAAGGGGCATTTGAAGGTAAAAAGTCATATAAAAAGACTCAGCGGTACCGAGTCACGCCACGCCATGGCACAATTAGATGGGCTGTTTAACACGCAAGGAGGCTAGATGTATGAGGACACATCTGTATCTATTTATCTTTCACTCTCTGCATCTCTCTGTGTATCTGAGATAGATCAAAGTGATTTTCTGATAAAATCTCAGAAAACTGCTGTCTAAGGTTTTTTTGCATCACTTAATAGGCTCCCCCATATGTATGATCAGGGTCTGCTGCAGATATATGAGATATCTGCTGTGGTCCCTCGACAGAGCTGTTTCTATGGAGCTGCTATCTTGCCGAAGGCTATGCTTAGCTCCTACAGCTAATCCCATTTTAGGATGGACGGACATGCAAATGGTATCTTCTGGGTCCAAAACCCAGAAGTAATGACTTCACTGGGACAGCTTGATATCGAAGTAGCTGCCACGGCAAGTTCTATTTAATATATTCTGGCAGAGCGGTCAGCGGCCTGCCCACGAAGATATGCAGAACTGATTGCAATTTTGATTGTGATCAATGATACATCTCGCCCTCTATATCCAGTGCTGTAACTCGGGGTTCGCGAGCGGCACCATTCTACCCTACAGAGAGCAGTGACCTGTCAGCGGCATCCTGCAGCCAGAATCGCTGTTTCAGTGCAACCAGAGCAAAAGGCAAGCACCCTACAGCCCTTACAGGAGCCCGAGGCATCCTGCTGTAGTTACCGGGGCTGCTGGCCCTGTCCCCTCAACATGACGTCATTATTTCATACTCTTGGGGGGACGTGGTTGGCACCGGGCGCAGAAAAGCCTTGTTACAGACCTGCCTGTATCTATCTACAATGTTTCCTGAATAGGACTGAGATCACAGAACTAGACTGTGAATATTGCTCATCCTTATAAACTCATTTAGGGAATATAATATTTGCAGCATTTTACCTGCAAATATTAAGGGGTATATTTACTATTGTGCAGGTTTTTAGAAGTTGAGTTGTTGCCCATAGCAACCAATCACATTCTAGCTATTATTTTCTAGAAGGTGATAAATGATAAGTAGAATCTGATTGGCTGCTATGGGCAACAACTCCACGTCTAAAAACCCACACTTTAGTAAATATACCCCTAAGGATCCCTGAACGTATGAAGGAGAGACCTCCATTTCCAACAGCAGCTATAGGCACCATATGTTACTATGGGGTCTGCAAAGCTGTCATATATACCAAGCTTGGGAATGAGGAGAAGTGAAATGGTTACTTTTGCTATCATTCACTTCTTACACATCACAGAGATGGGCTACTTTCTGAGCCTCTGTCCCTGTGGGTGATTAAAGGTACATCTGGGCGATCTATAATTTCTTATTGCCACGAACAGTGGTGATAAGAAATTATAACTATTGTGTCTAAAACCCAATACTTAGTAAATATGCCCCTTAGAGTCATTTATCATAGTGGAGCAAAGAAAAACTAATATAATAACTGATGATATTCCAGTATATTTTAGTGACAATCATGAAATTCTCACATAGACTTTTTATTCCATCTTTATTTATTTCACTTTCATATATGCTCTCCAATGTGTCATAATCATGTAACAAAATTTTGAAGACCTTTTTGTCTGCAGAGACTTGCCCATGTTAAGTTCTAAAACAGTACGTACCTTCTTGGTTTTCATATTAAGTTACCATGCATTTGGCATATTATGTAAAATGTTCTTTATTATGGCTTTCTCATACCTACAGAATGAGTCACCAGCAAACCAGAACAGTTTTTGGCTAAGATGCATGATGAAGTGTTCTGGATGCACTGAAAATGTAATCCAGACTCCAGGCAGAGAAAATTCTCCAGGGTTACCCTAAAAAACAGCCTTAGAAAAACATAAACATTTTATAACACCTCTATAATGTTTGTTAAATATGCAAAATATGCAAAAACAAGGTACATTTCTTTTTTATTGTAATATTCATTCAATCTGCTAATCAATCATTCATTGATTGTTATTTTTTTAAAGCTGTTTTACATATGTCACGGCCAAGAAATATAAGATTTCCCCTAAAGTATTCACTAGGTTCAACTTCTCAGACAAAATTACTCAGTTAACAAAATATTGCAGTTTAGTTTGCAAAAAAAGTTTTAGCATCTCACATTTATGTCATGCTCTACACTGATTTTAGGCAACAAGAGATATGATATTTTAAAAGTGAAAAATAAAAATGGGTAAAAAATCCATTTATTTCAACATGCTAAGAATATTATAGGTATGGGAGCTTTTATCCAGACATCTGGTACACCAGAAGTTACACCAAAAGATTTTTAAAAATGAAAAATTGGCAGCCGTCGTAAAATATATTTGGCCTTTGTAATAAAAAGGTTGGACAAGACTGGTTTAAGAGAAACATTATGTTTATTTCATTTATTATATAATGTTAACTTTCGGAAACTTGCCGACTGAAAGCTTTAACCGATATGTAAAGCAAACAGTGTAATTTAGTACAGATATATAAGTCGCTTTACGGCTGAGGCATTGATGTTCTAAAATGATACACTCTATTGCAGTGATCTCTAACCCGTAGCTTGCGAGATACTGGTAGCTCGAAGTCTTAATTTTGGTAGCTCGCCTAGCTGCAGTACTACTGTGTCAACTAGGAGGGGAGCTTGCCTAGCCACAGTACTTGCCGAGTCAGCTAGGAGCCCAATAGGTGGTAGTGACCTCTGATGCATGCATCCCTGTGGCATCAACACTGTGGGTGGAGCCACAGGGAAGGCGAGTTAAATGATTGCCATAGCCGCCACGATCACCTGACATGCTTCCCCATGGTTACACCCGTGGCCTCTATGCCACGATGGAGCAGCACAATACAAACACCGCGAGTGACTCCTGTCCAGCCCTCTTGGAAAATCACAAAGTAGCTCTGCCTATATCTTTTGCTCTTCTACTGCACTTATCTCCTTGGAGCCGGTAATTAAAAGTGGAATGTGCCTGTTATTTACAATTTGGAACAATATAACTGTAATAATTAAATTAATTGTTGTTTTCTATTAAACATTTTTTTCATTTTCATTAAATGACCTTCAATTTTTCAGTTATTAGCCAGATTTTTTTTTCTATAATTTTAGTAGCTCTTCAGGAGGTTTAATTTGTCTCAAGTAGCTCACACACACCCAATTAAGGTTGGCGACCACTGCTCTCTTGTATACAACTTTTAAGCAGTGGCTTATATAGAGTTTACAAATGTATATTAGTTGATTAGTGACTTTTAATTGACTAGCGAAGGATAAAGATAGCTTGCACAGCAGTTTGACAAAACTTTGTAATTGGTAACAAGGTAGTAACTCAAATCTTGTGACTTTTCCCAGCGCTTTGTATTTGACATTAGATCATCAAGGAACATGTCAACGTTATTGCAAAGATATATTATTTCTTCACTCGACTTACCTTGTTGTGCGGTAGAAAGTTTAGCTGAGCAGGGTTTTTTTTGTCTCAACAAAAAGGAAATGGGAAACTGATAGTTTAACTTAATTTGGTCTTCAGACAGAGTAGACCACACGATGACATAAATCTAAGACCACCTGGGCAGTAATGATAAACCCACTCATTGTCTGTTTTGTAACACCTCTTTATTGTGTCAGTGTCATGATGTCATGTTTACCCAATACACATACAGTTTATACTTGGCAAAGTCACCATTTCTCTGTCTGCTTTAGATCATGCAACACAGCTGCCACCAAGTGAGAATGTGCAGCAGATCAGCTACTACAGTTTTAGGATCATCCCTGCTATGTGGAAGAGATAAGCGACAGTAGATGGCCTATCACCCAACAACAGCAACTCATGTTATTATTGTGTTGTGTACTTCTGTCATTTAGTGCTTTACAAGGGAATGATTACAAAGCAGGATAAAGGAAGGCAAACTTGTAGAAAAGAATTTAGAATCAATCTCATCTACCCAAACAACCAGGGCCAGATTATAGGGAGGCAGATGGGGCTGTCGCCCAGGGACCCTTACACATTGCGGGTCCCCACACTGCAGCAAATATTGGCTTGATCTGGACATTGCCTGGCAGCATCACAGTGTACTACATGATGTCATGGTCAGACTGGCCCACAGTTGTACAGGGATTATCTGAGGGGGCCCGACTGCCTGAGGGCCCCACCCCCTCCTCTAAGGGTCAGTAACTTTGTGGAGCAGATCATGGATAAACTTGTGTGCTTGGTTTGTTTCTATGCAAACTACATCAAGAAAAGCCCTCCTGCCAATCAAAGTGGGTGATCCTGAAAGACTCATGTACTCTCTCTTATAAATCGGCCCTGTTTATTGCATGTCCTCTCTAATGGTTCTCCAATTTCCTCTGTGGTGGCTGGCCACAACCCTCTGGTGGCTGGTCGCACCCCTAAAGCTTGGGCCCCTACCACTGCATTCCCTAGTCCGACGCTGATTTCAGCTGCTGGTCAGTGCATTCAAGGTAAGGGGAATAGTATTAGGCTACAGTGGCTAATGCCATCTTCAGATGGTGTTAGCAACTGGGGCTAAACTCCAGAGTACTTTGCATTCTTGAGCTTAGTAAATCTGTAGATAGATAAAGAGGGTGAGATGTATCAGTGATCACAATAAAATTGTAATAAGTTCTGTCTGTCTTCATGGCCAGACCAGTATGTACTAAATAGAACTTGCCAAGACAGCTCTTTCATTTCAGGCAGGGGGATTGCCAGTTTTATTGGTGGGGAGGCTATCAATTTTATTGGTGGGGCACCCACAACTCAGTTGCCCCAGGACCCCCGCAAGCCTTAATTTGGCCCTGCAAACCATGTCCATGTATGTGAAATCACCCCTATCTTATCTCCAAGCCACACCTAGGTCATGCCCCTTCTTGGTGTCTAAAAATGAAACAGACCCAACAAAATCAGGACTATTATTATTATCCTTTATTTATATGGCGCCAGAAAGGGTCCGCAGTGCCTTACAAAGTACAAAAACAGAAACAGTATGAACACAAACAGAACTTTGCAGGACAAGGATATGTTTTAGAAACATTGCTGCATCAGCAGCCATTATACTTAAAAACGCATCAGGGCAGCAGAACCCAAGGGTTTGATGTGTGCCCCATATAGAAATCTAAAACCTTCCACAATGCATCAAGAGCTTAAGGAAATGGCTTTGCTCACATCCGTTCTAGCTTACTGGCTATCACCTATATCCTGTAACACCAAGTAGATAATTATTACACATTGTAACAACAAAAACTTTGTTTCATTCGTGAATTTTAAATAAAAATTACATTCAGTAGATAGGGTTAATTTTTTTTTATTTGTAGATCTCTAAGGGGTAGATGTATCAAACTTTGAGATAAGACACCCTTCTAGTGTTAAGTATCTGGGAATTATGTTGAACCGACACTTGTCATGTATATATGTGGACAATTTCCAGTCCCTATTTGCCAGGCATCGTGGTGAGCTTCGTGACAGGCACCGGTGTATGTTCTCATTTTTGGGTAGGATGAGCATAATTAAAATGAATGTATTGCCAAGAATATTTTACTTGCTCTAGACCCACCCGATACATGTGCCTGGGAACTGGATTCTTATCATTCACCAATTGATGAGGTATTTTGTTTGTGCTGGCAGACTACCACGCTTCCGACATGAAGTGCTTTATCGTCATAGACATTGGTGGGGTTCCAACTTCACAATTATTATGAAGCAGCGTCTCTCAGTAGAGTGCTGGAGTGGACCAGACTGGTGTCAGATAGTAGGTGGCGATTGAAAATCAGGTGCTCTCTCTATGCCACTGTCTGAAGGCTTGGCTGCCCACCCTCTCTTGGCCTGCAGCTAGAGACAAATGATTGGCACAAGATTTTCCAGACCACTATGTCCTGCTTGGTTACTTACTCAATTATGGAGACTGAGGACCTGATTCAGACCCGCTCGCTAGATGCATTTGCACGCTAGTATGCAAATTTCGGGAAGGCAGGCGATCACAAGGCAAGGCATTAGCACGCACTATGTCTTAGCGTGCGATCGCATTGTGTATACAGACGCCCACCAGCCTATTCTTAAGATGCCCACTTGCGCATGTAATCTCCAGGAAGTGTATGCAACCATCGGTACATCGAGTACCATCGGAAGCGATCGCAGCGCTTGTGGCTGACCATACCCTACCGCAAGCACTGCAAGTTATTCAGTGTAAAATTCAACCAAGTGATGTGTACAATAACGATGCCTCTTAATCATGCACGCCTCTGGAACGGCATTGAGACACTCAGGCACTCCTGTGTTCGCACCTCCACTCCCCCGTTTCTTGAGGCCAGCCCCTGTCATCACCCACAAATGGCTTCTCCTGTCACTCATTCTGCTAGGAGGTCTATGTGCAGCGAGCAAATGGTTCACGCACGTGCATTGTCATGCGTACGCATGCGCAGAATGCTAACAATCGGCTGGCTGCGTGCAAACGCATCCTAACGAGCGGGTCTGAATCAGATCCTCAGTTTAAGGTCCTCACCCGATGGTACAGGTTCCCTTCAGTTCTTGCTAGAATGTTCCCAGGGGTTCCTGTCACCTGCTGGAGATGTGCCTCAGCAGTTGTCTCTCCTCTACATATTTGGTGGGACTTCACTGCCTTGCGTCCCTGCTGGACCTCAGTGATTTCCCTATCTTGGGAGATCCTGGGTTGTGAGGTTAGTTCTGAACATGCTTTCTGGTTTATAAACAAGATTCCTGGCCCTGTGTCATCCTATAAGAACTCACTGCTGAAACATCTTAACAGTGCAGCCAAAGCTGTCATATTAGTTAATTGGAGGTCTAGAGCCCCACCTACCATTACAGAGTGGTTCTCTAGATTAGATTATGAACTTTTGTTGTCCAGAGCTCACAAATTCCATGAGTTCATCTCCATCTGGGGACCCTGGCTTTTGTTTAAAGAGATTACTTCCTATTCCAATTTATTCCAAGGTGGTTGGTAAATGACATGCCTATCACATTATTTAGCTTATTTTCTCTTGGATGGTGCAACCCAAGCTCCCTGTACCCCCTGCCTCCTGTTGTCCAGTCCCGACCCCCCCCCCCTTTTCTTTTTCTCTCTTTCTCTTTCTGTCACAATAACACAGTTCACCCTGCTCGTTGGTACCTAGGCCGTACCCTGAATTGACTGATTTATTGCTTTCCGTTTTCCTGTTTTGTAATGCAGTGCTCATGGTACCTTATTTTGTGAATGCGTTGTACCCTGTGTTTGTTTTTCTGGTGTAGTCAATAAAACGTCTAATGCAAAACTTTAAGATAAAGTGGAGAGGTTGCTTATAACAACCCATCAGCATCTAACTAATTTTTTAGACTGTGCTAGATAAATGATAGCTAGAAGCTAATTGGTTGCTATGGACAACTTCACCACTATATCTCTCTCGAAAGTTTGATACATCTCCCATTTAATCTTTATAGCAGTGAAAGGACCAGTCTTTAATTTTTTAAATATCGCCAATGCTTAAATTCTGCCAATGTTGGTGTGATGGAAAGTGTTTCTCTTCCCTATACTAAGTCATGCACACATCTTTAGAGCTCTGGGCCTGATTCAGAGCTGGACGCTATTTGCGCTCGCTCGTTCAGAAAAAGGGGCCGGCTATTTAAATTGAGCGCTCGCTCTTTGCGGTCTGTTGACGCCTCTATGTCTGAGCGAGCGAACGAAACATGCGCTCGCTATTTTGTAAAGACTCCCCCTGGCCGCTCGCATCCTACGTCATCTCCGCTATTTATTTGATTAATCGAGTACATCGAAAGGCATCTGAACTGCTCGCAGTGCTTGTGGTAGGATTTTCCTACCGCAATCATGCGAACAGTTCAGGCTAAGAAACAACCAAGTGACGTGGTCGATGACGCTGCTTTGTTAATTATGCACACCCTTAAAACGCCCGTTTTGAGCGTTTGGCACGCCTGCGTTCGGATCACCACTCCCCGTTTTCAAGCACCTTCCCCTGTTACCACCCACAAACGCCTCATCCTGTCACTCAAATTAGCAGGCACTCGCTATTTTGCGAGCGCTCGATTTCCGACCGCAATGACTGGTTGGCGCATGCGCATTACGACGCATGCGCAGTTGTGCGAACATCGCTCGGAGCGAACGAGCAGCCGCTTACGAGCGGCTCTGAATCGGGCCCTCTGTCATGATGGTTGGTAGCAGGGATTACTGTCAAGCTATTTAGTAGTAAGCATTTGCCAATGTAAAGTCCTGCTTCAGCCACATCAGTTAGATCAGCATTCCTGTGGAATACATCTCTAATTTTTAATTGACAGTTCAGATGTACAGTCAGAACTGATGGCTTTATCCATACAGTGTCTGCTCCTTCGATTTAAGAAATGCTATTTAAATTCTCTCATCATAACATATGGTTATCACAATCATTACACGAAACAGTCCAATTTAGAAAACAAAAACTGAAAATGCTAGATTTACTGGAATACTGAATATTAATTCTTTACGTTGCAGATCAGGCCTAAAGTTAAAAGTGTAGATTTGCGAAAGGTGTTTTAAAAGTCATAGACCAGATAATTATAATTTCTTATCGCCGCTATTCATGGCAATAAAAAATTATGGTTTGCCTGAATTTATTAAAATACATTCGCAGGGAAAGGGGCTCAGAAAGGATTGCAATCCCTTCACTGCATCTACTACTGAGCATGCGCGGCCTGCTGACCATGCATGCGCTAGTGGTGAGTGCAGGCTGATCTCTCGTTACTTTTTTCAAAATGTAGCCCATAGACTACAGTGGGCTAACACCATTTTCAGATGGCATTAGCTCATACTTACCTATTCTCCTGGAAGTTGCGGGAGGTTCCCGAAATTTTCTGGAGCCTACACACCCCAGAAGAGTATCCGGGTCTCCCACATACTTCCTAGTGAAGAGGGCAGGATGGGGAGTTAATTGCCAGGAATTGTGGCATTAATGCAGTGAATCGTGGCTCCGCATGAAGGGTGATGGGGCTAAAAGTCGCAAATCCGCCTAATGACATAGGAACCTGGCCCCGGCCCCCAAAGTGGCCCGCTCTGTCTTCTCTCCGGGAATCTCCCGGGGAGCAGATAATAAAAGTCGGTAGGGAAGTATGCATTAACTGAGGAATATAAATAATTGAACCGCGCTATCACGTACACTATTTGTGGGACTACACTAATCCAATTGGGAATAGAGCTGGGTACACATGTAAAGCATGTAGAGAATGGCATATAAATAACATAAAAATATGTAAACAATATATAACACAATTACGGCTTGGTTGAAGTAATCAAAAGGATTTAATAAATCATTAATAAAAAGTGAATAAAATTGGGAAACATAAGCTGCATATAAATAATTACAAATTGTATTGCTGGAACAGTGAGATTTGTGGATGGTTCTTTCAGTATTCGCATGAATATATTAAAAAGTCTGGGGGAAAATGTAAAGGACTGTTTGTATAATAGTCACTGGTCTCAGTATTAAAATCCGGAATATTGTCCAGCTATAGGGTATTTACCAGCATACTGAAGAAGGTGTGGGTTATTCCACATCGAAACGCATTTGGCACCCCTGTACTATTGACTGCTTCCCACCTGGATCTCATTTCGACTCTTCTCCGGACCGGCAACATCACCTTTTTTCCAGCCAACTTCATTGGAACCACATAGGAAATGGACCTCAGACTGCACACCCTGAACATATATATATATATATATATATATATATATATATATATAAATAATTGGAGGTGCTACCTGTGGAGACAATTGATATATGCACAAAAAGAAGAAATACAGGTGTTCAACTCAAAATTAACTGATTGTATATAAATACATTTTTGCAGTGAATAGAGGTTTTTGGCATAATCTTGGCCAAGGTTATGGACCTACCCACCATATCCGGGTAACCTCTGTAGGGTAGGTCCCTAACATACTAGGGTTCAAATTCAGAGCGTAGGACACCTCCAAATTGGCCCAGCTAAGCTGCCCAAGGGTATTGCCATAGTAAGAAAAGTGCATTGTAAAAGAGATAGTTAAGAGCAGCCACAGCTGCATGTAAAGAATGAAAATAAAAAAGTGAGGTACATGTATAATAAACAACAATGAAGGGTTAAAATGTGTTATAGAAGAAAGAAGTTGAGCACCTGTATTTCTTCTTTGGAACCACGCCAGTTGCATTATCTGCATCTCCACACCCAGGACGTGACTATTCATTGGAGGCTGGTAAATACCCTATAGCTGGACAATATTCCGGATTTTAATACTGAGACCAGTGACTATTATTATACAAACATTTTCACCCAGACTTTTTAATATATTCATGTGAATACTGAAAGAACCATCCACAAATCTCACTATTTCAGCAATACAATTTGTAATTATTTATATGCAGCTTATGTTTTACATAGGATCAACTAATAGTTGACCCAATTTTTATTCACTTTTTATTAATGATTTATTAAATCCTTTTGATTACTTCAACCAAGCCGTAATTGTGTTATATATTGTTTACATATTTTTATGTTATTTATATGCCATTGTCTATATGCTTTATATCTGTACCCAGCTCTATTCCCAATTGGATTAGTTTACTCCCACAAATAGTGTATGTGATAGCGTGGTTCAATTATTTATATTTCTCTGTTTCTATTTATTTGGGAGGCTAACTGCCTCCTTTTTGAACCAGCAGCTTTGTGACAGCACCATACTGATACCCCATTTGTTTTCAAGTGTGCATTAACTACCAGGGCAATGCTATCCAGAGCTTGGTAAATTCGGCTATAAAGCAGCCTCCATAGAAACCTATTTTGCTTTTGCAAGCGAAACCGGCTTTTGCTAAATCAGCATTTGCATGCGAAACCTGTTACGTACATTTGCTGGTACCACTCGAAAATAGGTGTTTTGTGGGACTATCCTGCAAATAATTATTGATCAATAGGCCCCTAAATCCTTTAGCAAAATGTTCTCTTGGAGATTTGCACTTGAGCCACCTCATTGCATATAGTTGAACTGTGGTGGACTAAACCTATATCTTCCCTGTGTGGTGCTCAGGCACTGGGATTCTCTACTCTATGTACTCTTTATTATTTTAACAACTTTATTTTAGTTTACAAATGAAGCAGTACAGATATTAAAAGGTGATGAATGCATATATCAAGCGAACAATTAAACACTCTGTAGTCACAAATTCACAGCAGCAAAGATAATGAAAGCACAGTGACATTCACCAGGTGTCTGGGAATATGAATAAGCTAAGAAGATGCCTGTTTGTTGCAAGATCAAGAAAAAATTGTCTAAGTTGAGCGAAAAATAGGGCAGTGGGGAGGGAGTGATACTGAGTCCAACCCCTAAGGATCCCGGCCAAGCTCATATAGAGTAAACATTGTAATGCAAATAGGAAAACCCATCAGAGTTTGGCATATAATCACATACATATAATTATTTAGTAACTCTCAATTTGCATAACTATGTACAGGTAAGTTTCAGCACTGATGTAACATACTATGGATGGCCATTGGAAGCAGGCCATCGGAATAGGGCCATAGAATAGTGACAGTGTTGCCGCCATAGCAACATGCCTTGCAATGGCATGTAGCTATTGCATGTAAACCACTTGATAGTTTGATCATCGATGTTCTTCTAGTGTGCATGCATAGTGGGCAACTGAATTTTCTCATGCACAAAGAAGCACTGCTACCTTAACACTGAGGGCCTGAATCAGACCCGCTCGCAAGTGCATTGCGCTCGCAAGCAGGTCGATGGTGGCCCAGTGCGCACACGGAGCGAGCGTAAAAAGCGCTCACTCCGGGACTCACTACAAAAGGGACGGCTGTCGATGTTGATCGACAGCTCGCCTCATTTTGTAGGCGTGGCGGGGGGGTGGCTTCACAAACAGAGGCGTTCCCATGCGAACGCCTGCCATTTGGGGGCGGCCCCACTGACATCACCAGTGATGTCAGTGGGAGAGCTTCCGGCTCGATTTGAGACAGAAGCTCTCTGGGGCTTGCGGCCACGAGACCCTACCACAAGGGTCTTGTCACAAGCCCGATGGTCGCGATGGTCTTGACCATATCGACCATCATCATGGCCGCTCGCTATAGCTATGGGTAGTCACCCACAGCTATGCGAGCGACCGTGAGGCCGCTCCTAAAAAAACCAGTGCCCGCCCTGATTCAGAGCGAGCGCTCGCTTTTTGCGAGCGCCTCTGAATCAGGCCCTGAGTTCCTTGTTCCTGGTTTTAGCATTTTATCTGAAGTGTCTTTAGGGTGGGTTACAGCAGCGTTATAGCTTATTAATGGGAAATTCACAATATAGTGCGTTGACACAGTGAGTTGACCTGCAGAATGTAGGTTAAGCACCCCCATATATCATATAGGTCTTATACTGCAAAATGGTTAAGAGGCATATTTGTAAACATCTGAAGTGGTTTTGCCACTGTTTTTTTCCATTGAAAACTACTCTTTTGTCTATTTATAATACTGTGAATTAGAATTTTTTTTTCATGGGCTGAATTTGTTTTACATCCCTTTTCCTTATTCCCAGGAAATCATATTGAAGCTTATATAAAAATATATATTATATCTATTTATAAAAGTGTAAACCTCTCAGACCAGGAGAAAACCATTACTTTCACCTAAACTTTAACATTACATCATGTGAAATTCCTATTTCAAGTTGGGAGAGAACTTCTCACCGGGGAAAATTACTTTACAAAATTTTCTGTGTTTTTCTTTAGGCCAGACTTCACTTTTTATAGAAATATTTTTATAAACAGCTTGCTGAAAGGTAAGTATTTTACCTGCTGAAGACAATGGAAAAATTTTCACTAATTTTGTCACAGTTGTATAACTATATTCCAAGACAACAAAACTTTACTTTCCAAAATCACATAATCTTTTATAATTAAATCAAACTAGAAGTTGATTCTGAATGAAATAATATTGCTATAAAATGACAGCACTTTTCCAAACAAAACTTACAATTTTCACAATCAAATTGTGCAGCAATTTTATACTTTCAAAGTGTATTTTTTCTTACAGCTGCATAAGTTAAATATAAAATAATAACGTGTGGATTGTAAAACTGAGCATACTTGAGGAGGTAGAAATCAGAGTTAATTTCAGTTAATTTTCCTTCCAGAAATTTCCCATCAGTTTTCCATCAGTCAGTATGTTCATGAAGACTGCTTCATGTTAAACTGACAGGTGGCCTCCATAGCAGCAACACTTATAACGTACTGAGGAGTGAGGCTTCTGGTTTGGGAGCAGACAGTGGAGACAGCAGTCTGTATGTTTGAGATCAAGTATAAGTGTCCTGATTTACTCTATACATCTCTAGACATTTGGCTTCCAGCTTTTGAATAAGTCTAAAGAAAACTGGCAATGCCACTTGAACGTGCTACTTCTGAGCAAAAATAAAAAGTGTTCTAGAACTCATCAAGTAACAGATTGACTGGCAAGTTTATCTTCTGTTATGAAGATACTTCCACAGCTGAAGCAGTATATTTATATAGAATTGCCCGCAGTAGTCGGTGAATTACACCCTTTGTTTTCCTAAGTTAATTGTCCTACAGCCCTGCAACCTAGCCTTCTGGACTTCACAACTGAAAAACAAATTGAAGCAGGATACAGAGTAGAAACACATGAAAACTATTTCTTCACTGTAAAAGAATCCAGATGTCAGCATTCATTGCCAGAGTATTTATTTTCTCCTTTCTGCTGTGCCATGCACAGCGGCATTAGAAAACTTATAAAGGCTAAAGAAATATGGTTTCACAGGTGCAATTTTTTGTTGCTGTTTACAACGATACATGTGTAATCGTTAGGTATCCTGGAACTGATTTATCTAGTAATTCCATGGATTAGATTTGAAACATTTGGATTGCACTCACAAAAACAGTTGTAAACAGTACCCATTCCCTCATATCAGGACTACCCAATTGAAATTAGGTTGGTTGGGAGGTATACACAAGCCCAGGGCAATATAAAAAAAGTCCCCATAACTAAGCGTGACGTAATACACCATGATTTTGCTGCTCTGGAGACCTTGATTTCTATTAGGGCAGTTTTAAGAGATTGGGGGCTGTTACCATTGACCACCCTTGCCCCCCCCCCCCCCTTTTCTGATGGTGGTGCCACATTTCCTGTTATGTCTTCATAAAGATGGCACATGTATAGAAGATAGCAAAAACTCTGGTACTACGCCATCTTTCTGAAGACATCAACAGAAAGATGGAGCCACCGATAGCAGGTATAGGGTGGGGCACTGCACAACGCAGTGAAACGGTCTGTTCTGAGTGCTGGGTTCCCCTTGACCAATGGGCCCATCTGCACTGCATACCCTGCACCCATTATATGGTCTTTACATTGCTACATTTTGCACAAATTAATAAAAAAAAAATATCTCAAGCCAAATAGGGGGAATCCATTCCAAGCTGCATCACTGATTTGTATTATCTCTTAAACATGAAGAGTAAATTCACTTGTAAAAGATCAACTGTGTATTTATCCTGCTCTATTCATTTTTTTGTAATTACTCATCAAATGCATTTTCTAAGTGTTATGCATGCTTTTGCAATGAAGGATATGTTAAGGAGTACTCAGTGTCAGTAGTATTTCAAGTTTACTTCAGTTTGAAATATGACTGTCTCCACTTCTAAACCGCTCTACTTCCAGATAGCATTCCTAGCCATCTATTAATCTCAGCTTCTTTCCTTTTAATCAGACAGAATGCTAAGTAATATTCTTGAAGCTTTAATTAGCTGTAAGTTTTTTCAACGCTCTCTTTTTGAATCACAGCAATTAGGGTTTGGACAAAACTAACAACAATATAATACATGTAAATAAAATGATTAGGAAAAGCTGGATGGTCTGGATGTTGTTTCTTAGTCTATAAAAATACAGTATATTATTAAGGATTTGTCTATAAATCACTTTAGTCAGATAAGGACAGGACTTGTAGGAGACATTTTAGAGCTTACGTTGCATAAACTACCCCGTTCACTTACAGAGCATCCATCTCTTACACACACAAGGGAAAGAGTCTTTTACAGTAGTAACCTGAAACAATACTCCTGAGGTTGTAGCCTATAACTCACTATAACCCAGATTTGCATAATAATCTGGCAGATTCCAGAATTTTGGGGAGCTCCCACATACTGACAGTTTCAGGTCTGAGTGTCCCAGCTCTGTCAGTGATGAATTAACTGTGAATAAGGCAGACTGCTTAGTTGCAAAAGCAATAATGTATATTCAGGGGTGTAACTAGGTATTTGAAGGCCCCCATAGCAAAAGTGTGTAAGTGCCCCTATGTACTACCCAACGGTGAAAAATGTATATAACACAGTAACTTTGACAAGGAAGATGGCCCTCCTCAGCTCTGGCCCCATAGAAGCTGCAGCGCTAGCACCTATGGTAGTTACGCCCATGTGTATATTATTATTTTACTACTCTCATTTAGTGACACAATGTAGTCACATCCATTAAGCCAGAGCCAGGTTTGTTGCCACCTCTCAAAACCTTAAATTGTACAGTCCTGGGTGCATGATGGCTGGTTAGTGTAAACAGTCTGCAACATTTTTCCCTAGAGTGTATTTGGAATATGTGATTTGTTTGCATGTTCTCAAGGTTTTCTGCTACCATTGGGCCGAATTCAATTCAGTGCGATGTTGAGTAACCATGGGAGGGAGCTCCCGCAGCTATTCAATACACCGCGCTGTTTGGGTGGCTAAAGGATTTCTTCTTGCACCCCCTTGGGGATGCGAGGAGAAATCTGACAAAAGTGCCGGGCGCGCAGCTGTTTGCCGGTTTTGCGAGGCGCTAACAGCCGCGCGCCCGGCACTTTAGTTGGAGAATGCCGGGTACCGTGCCTTAACACCCAGGTTAAGTCGCGAGAACCGGCATTCTCATACTTACCTGCTTCCCAACCAGGCACACATCGTGTTCTATTAAATAGCTGCCGGAGCTCCCTACCACGGCTATTCAACATCGCACTGAATTGAATTCGGACCATTGAGTTGCTTTTGTAATTGAGTGTAAAACATAACAGCGTACTTAACTTAGCAAAAGTGTGGTATTGTAAGTGGAGTGCCATGAACACTGAACTGATGTCTGTTTTTATAAAAATATAAGTGTTTTTGGAGCAAGGTAACAAGTTTAATGTAGCAAAGCATTTAATATTTTTCAATATATTTTTGTACCTATAATGTTTTTAAAATAAATTGATGCAACAATGAGCAATTGTTCTGAGGCAATCTTTATTGAGATCATCACTTTGTGTTTTATTAGGGCTTTTACATAAGTTTGTCAGTGTCTATTATAATCAGTGATGCATATACTGTATGTGCCATTCAACCAAATAGAGTGTATGGGGTATATTTATTAAAGTAAGAGGTTTTAGAAGTGGAGATGTTCCCCATTGCATCCAATCCGATTCTAGCTATTATCCTCTAGAAGGTGCTATTTAAATGTCAAGTAGACTCTGATTGGTTGCCATGGGCAACATCTACATTTCTAAAAACTCTCACTTAAGTAAATATACCCCTATATGTGTATATTGTGTATGCGTGTGTAAGTATGTATGTGTATATATATGTATACATATATATATTAGGGGTGTGCACCGGCCACTTTTCGTGTTTTGTGTTTTGGTTTTGGATCTGGATCTTTCTTCGTGTTTTGGATCTGGATTGGTTTTGCCAAAACCACCCTTCCGTGTTTTGGGTTCTGGGTTTTGTGTTTTGGATCTGTATTTTTTTGAAAAAAAGCATAAAAACAGCTAAAATCACAGAATTTGTAGGTTTTTCTGCTCCTATGCTATTATTAACCTCAATAACCTTAATTTCCACTCATTTCCAGTCTATTCTGAACACCTCACACCTCACAATAGTGTTTTTATGTCCAAAAGGTTGCACCGAGGTAGCTGGATGACTATGCTAAGCGACACGAGTGGGCGGCACAAACACGTGACCCATCTAGGAGTGACACTGCAGTGGCAGGCAGGATGGCAGTTAGAAAAACTAGGCCCCAAACTGTACATAATGCAAAGAAAAAAAGAGGTGCAAGATGGAATTGTCCTTGGGCCCTCCCACCCACCCTTATGTTGTATAAACAGGACATGCACACTTTAACAAATCAATCATTTCAGCGCCAGGGTCTGCCACACAACTGTGGCTGAAATGATTGGTTCGTTTGGGCCCCCACAAAACAAGCTGGCAATTAATGTGTCCCTGCACAAACTGGCTCTACGGAGGCAAGATGTCATCCTCATCCTCCTCATCCACCGATTCCTCACCCTCTTCAGTGTGTACATCCTCATCCTCACAAAGTATTAACTCGTCCCCACTTGAATCCACCACCACAGGTCCCTCTGTACCTTCTGGAGGCTGGTCTCCCTGGAAGAGCTGATAATTCATTTTGATGAACATCATCTTCTCCACATTCTGTGGAAGCAACCTCCTACGCCTTTCGCTGACAAGGTTCCCGGCTGCACTAAACACTCTTTCGGAGTACACACTGGAGGGGGGGCAACTCAGGTAAAATAGAGCCAGTTTGTACAGGGGCCTCCAAATTGCCTCTTTTTCCTGCCAGTACATGTATGGACTGTCTGACATGCCTACTTGGATGCTGTCACCGATGTAATCCTCCACCATTCTGTCAATGGTGACAGTATCATATGCAGTGACAGTAGACATGTCAGAAATTGTTGCCAGGTCCTTCAGTCCGGACCAGATGTCCAAACTTGGTCCTGCCTGCCCTGCATCACCGCCAGCGGGTTGCTTAGGATACCTAAGTTTTTTCCTGGCAGCCCCAGTTGCGGGAGAAAATGAAGAAGGAGCCGTTGACGTGTCACGTTCCGCTTCAGCTGACAGTGTGTTCACCAGCAGGTCTTTGCACCTCTGCAGGCTTGTGTCGGCCGGAAAGAGAGACACCACATAGGCTTTAAACCTAGGATCGAGCACAGTGGCCAAAATGTAGTGGTCTGATTTCAACAGATTGACCACCCTGGAATCCTGGCAAAGCGAATGAAGGGCTTCATCCACAAGTCCCACATGCCGAGCGGAATCGCTCCGTCTTAGCTCCTCCTTCACTTTCTCCAGCTGCTTCTGCAAAAGCCTGATGAGGGGAATGACCTGACTCAAGCTGGCAGTGTCTGAACTGACTTCACGTGTGGCAAGTTCGAAGGGCTGAAGAACCTTGCACAACACGGAAATCATTCTCCACTGCGCTTGAGTCAGGTGCATACCCCCTCCTTTGCCTATGTCATAGGTGGATGTATAGGCTTGTATGGCCTTTTGCTGCTCCTCCATCCTCTGAAGCATATAGAGGGTTGAGTTCCACCGCGTCACAACCTCTTGCTTCAGGTGATGGCGGGGCAGGTTCAAGAGTGTTTGCTGGCGCTCCAGTCTTCGGCACGCAGTCGCTGAATGGCGAAAGTGGCCAGAAATTTTTCGGGCCACCCAAAGCGTCTCCTGCACGCCCCTGTCGCTTTTCAGAAAATTCTGCACCACCAAGTTTATTGTGTGAGCAAAACATGGGACGTGCTGGAATTTGCCCAGATGTAATGCCCGCACAATATTGGTGGCGTTGTCAGATATCACAAATCCCCAGGAGAGTCTAAGTGGGGTAAGCCACTGGGCGATGATTTCCCTCAGTTTCTCTAAGAGGTTGTCGGCGGTGTGCCTCTTACTGAAACCGGTGATACACAGCGTAGCCTGCCTTGTAACGAGCTGGCGTTTCTGAGATGCTGCTACTGGTGACGCTGCTGCTGTTGCTGCGTAAGGTGATACATCTACCCAGTGGGCTGTCACAGTCATATAGTCCTTAGTCTGCCCTGTTCCACTTGTCCACATGTCCGTGGTTAAGTGGACATTGTGTACAACGGCATTTTTCAGGACACTGAGGACACTTTTTCTGACGTTTCTGTACAGTCTCGGTATCGCCTGCCTAGTGAAGTGGAATCTAGACGGGATTTGGAACCGGGGACACACTACCTCCATCAATTGTCTAAATCCCACTGCACTAATGGCGGATACCGGACGCACGTCTAACACCAACATAGCAGTCAAGGCCTCAGTTATACGTTTTGCTTCAGGATGACTGCTGTCGTACTTCATCCTCCTCGCTAAGGACTGTTGGAGGGTCAATTGTTTAGTAAAAGTAGTGGTGTTCCTACTTCCTCTCTGGGATGATGAACGACTCCCAGCAGCAGCAGCAACAGCAGCAGCGGCAGCAGTAGGCGTAGCAATGCAGGATCCTCCGGAGGAATCCCGGATAGGAGAGTCAGTCATGCCAGTGATATGGCCTGCAGGACTACTTCCGATCCTGACTAAGGAGGAAATTGACGAGGAGGGAGTTGACGGTGTGGTTTGCAGGCGCTTGGATACAACAGGACAACGGGATTTAGGTGTCCCTGGACTGCTTACGGTCTGAGCCAAAGTTTCTGAACTTGACAGTAACTTTTTATGAACGCGCTGCAGGTGCCGTATAAGGGAGGATGTTCCTAGGTGGTTGACGTCCCTACCCCTACTTATTTCACCTTTACATATGGTACATATGGCAAGACAGTTGTTGTCCGGATTTGGATAGAAATATTGCCAGACCAAAGAGGTGGAATGTTTGGTCTTCTGCCCAGGCATGACCGTGATGGGCTTTTTCATCCCACGGACAACAACTGTCTCCCCCGGAGCCTGATTTAAACAAACCACATCACCATCAGAATCCTCCTCGCCAACTTCCTCCTCAGCGCCAGCTACACCAGTATCCTCATCCTGTTGTACTTCAACAGTGACATCTTCAATTTGCATATCAGCAAGTGGACTGTGGGTGCTCCTTTCAGCACTTGCAGGGGGCGTGCAAATGGTGGAAAGAGCCACCTCTTCCCGTCCAGTGCTGGGAAGGTCAGGCATCGCAACCACCACCACACTTGGACTCTCTTTGGGGATTTGTGATATCTTCTTAGAAAGCACAGTTCTTCGCTGTGCTTTTGCCAGCTTAACTCTTTTGATTTTTTTAGTGGGAGGAGTGCTTCCATCGTCATGTGAAGCTGAACCACTAGTCATGAACATACTAGGGATCGACCTTAGCCGTTCCTTGCCACTCCGTGTCGTAAATGGCATATTGGCAAGTTTACGTTTCTCTTCAGCTGATTTAAATGTCTTTTTCAAGGTCATTTTCCTGAACTTTGCCATTTGGGATTGTATGTGCCCTCTACTATGACATTGGGCATCGGCCTTGGCAGACGACGTTGATGGCATGTTATCGTCTATGTCATGACTAGTGGCAGCAGCTTCAGCACTAGGAGGAAGTGGTTCTTGATCTTTCTCTATTTTATTTTTATCGGAGAAAGTTTGGTCCTCCATTTATGTTATATCGATTTGATATATACGTGCGGCTAAACACAGAAAATAAAATTTTTTTTGGTTCGGACTGGAGTGTACTTTGTGGGTTACAGCACCCTTTAACGGTCAAGCCAGCCGGCCCTTTACTTATGACACAGGCGCACTCTTGGCACTACTTTGTTGATGCACGTGCGGCTACTGCGCACACAATTCACAAACACAGAAAATAATTTTTTTTTTGGTTTGGACTGGAGTGTACTTTCGGGGGTTACAGCACCCTTAACGGTCAAGCCAGCCGGCCCTTTACTTATGACACAGGCGCACGCTTGACACTACTTTGTTGATGCACGTGCGGCTACTGCGCACACAATTCACAAACACAGAAAATAATTTTTTTTTGGTTTGGACTGGAGTGTACTTTCAGGGGTTACAGCACCCTTTAACGGTCAAGCCAGCCGGCCCTTTACTTATGACACAGGCGCACGCTTGGCACTACTTTGTTGATGCACGTGCGGCTACTGCGCACACAATTCACAAACACAGAAAATAATTTTTTTTTGGTTTGGACTGGAGTGTACTTTCGGGGGTTACAGCACCCTTTAACGGTCAAGCCAGCCGGCCCTTTACTTATGACACAGGCGCACTCTTGGCACTACTTTGTTGATGCACGTGCGGCTACTGCGCACACAATTCACAAACACAGAAAATAATTTTTTTTTAGGTTTGGACTGGAGTGTACTTTCGGGGGTTACAGCACCCTTAACGGTCAAGCCAGCCGGCCCTTTACTTATGACACAGGCGCACGCTTGGCACTACTTTGTTGATGCACGTGCGGCTACTGCGCACACAATTCACAAACACAGAAAATAATTTTTTTTTGGTTTGGACTGGAGTGTACTTTCGGGGGTTACAGCACCCTTTAACGGTCAAGCCAGCCGGCCCTTTACTTATGACACAGGCGCACGCTTGGCACTACTTTGTTGATGCACGTGCGGCTACTGCGCACACAATTCACAAACACAGAAAATAATTTTTTTTTAGGTTTGGACTGGAGTGTACTTTCGGGGGTTACAGCACCCTTAACGGTCAAGCCAGCCGGCCCTTTACTTATGACACAGGCGCACGCTTGGCACTACTTTGTTGATGCACGTGCGGCTACTGCGCACACAATTCACAAACACAGAAAATAATTTTTTTTTTGGTTTGGACTGGAGTGTACTTTCGGGGGTTACAGCACCCTTAACGGTCAAGCCAGCCGGCCCTTTACTTATGACACAGGCGCACGCTTGGCACTACTTTGTTGATGCACGTGCGGCTACTGCGCACACAATTCACAAACACAGAAAATAATTTTTTTTTTGGTTTGGACTGGAGTGTACTTTCGGGGGTTACAGCACCCTTAACGGTCAAGCCAGCCGGCCCTTTACTTATGACACAGGCGCACGCTTGGCACTACTTTGTTGATGCACGTGCGGCTACTGCGCACACAATTCACAAACACAGAAAATAATTTTTTTTTTGGTTTGGACTGGAGTGTACTTTCGGGGGTTACAGCACCCTTAACGGTCAAGCCAGCCGGCCCTTTACTTATGACACAGGCGCACGCTTGGCACTACTTTGTTGATGCACGTGCGGCTACTGCGCACACAATTCACAAACACAGAAAATAATTTTTTTTTTGGTTTGGACTGGAGTGTACTTTCGGGGGTTACAGCACCCTTAACGGTCAAGCCAGCCGGCCCTTTACTTATGACACAGGCGCACGCTTGGCACTACTTTGTTGATGCACGTGCGGCTACTGCGCACACAATTCACAAACACAGAAAATATATTATTTTTTTAGCACTTGGGGGGAGCACCCCTGATGGACAGAGCACCCCCTGGACAACACTACAGCACCCCTTTAGGACTGGGACACTGCACAGGACTTTGGAGTGGACACAGCCCCTATGGAGAACTGACTGCACAACACAGTCCAGCCAGCCCCTATGGACTTTGAAGTAGTGGACACAGCCCCTATTAACAACAGCAGCACAGCACAACACAGCCAGCCCCTATGGACTTTGAAGTAGTGGACAACAGCAGCACTACACTACACTACACTACACAGCACTAACTCCCACCCTCCCTCTTCACTGTCCACAGCCGAGTGAGAAAATGGCGCCGACGCGGGTACCTTATATAGGATCCAAAACCCGCGAGACTCGGAAGGCGGGATGATGACGTTTTGCCTCGATGTCAGATCCGAGTCAGGCGGGAAAAGTCGAGCCTGACTCGGATCGGACTCGGATCGGGGGGGCTCGGGGGGGTTCGGATTTCAGAAATCCGAACCCGCTCACCCCTAATATATATACATATATATATATATAATATATATAAATATATAATGCTACATAATTGCTTCTGCAAAGTTAATTTTCATCTTGTTATAGCTAATAATGCTGAAACTAAATCGGTATGAAATACTGACAGTCGGGATCCTGTAGGTTAGAATCCCGAAGCCGGGATCCCGACAGGGTTACAATACCGACACTTGTTGGTCGTTATGCTAACTCTCCCCATCTCCCTACCCTAACCCTCCCTCTTTGGTGCCTAACCCTACCCCTCCCTCTAGAGCCTAACCCTAACCACTAAACCTAACCTTCCCCCCCACCCCGTTACTTACCTTCGGCATCCCGACAGTCGGGATGCCAGCGCAAGATTCTGACCGGCATCGGTAGTCTGGCGCCGGTAATGTAAGCGTCGGAATCCCGACCGCCAGGATGCCTAACGCGTACCGCTCAAACTATTCAATCTCGTTTTTATCAAATATATTCAGTTCAAGGGTGTTGAAGCTTTTTACAGTACAATATTGATTTTCTGAGCTATTTTGATTTGGCACTACCCTCACAGTTCAAGTCAGCACCTGGCAGTTAAAACAAATTTTTCTTTACATAAACTATAAAATGTTGCCTGTTTGTGTTTAAAGCAAAGTTTCAATTAAAAATACTATATAGGCCTAGTGTAACTATTTAAGTCCTGACACACTCACAACCCATTCAGATCAACTTAAACATGGTAGAAATTATTTTTCTAGCTTGAATTTACCGCAAATGTTAAAGTCTAATTAAAATTCAAACATTTACAGCAAACGTTAGAACCAAGAGCATTAAACGGTCTGAGAACCAGTTTGAAACAGATCCGAGCCTCTAATTTTTCTCTTTGAAGCTGCAGTAGAGCTCTTCAGACATCTAGAACAATAGAATACAGCACTGACAGCAGCCTCTTCAGCCAGAGGTACTACAGCATTTTTATGCTTTGCCAAACCATTTCGATTTTGCAGTGAATTAGTGCCAAGGGTTTAATGCTACTAGATTTGGACAAGCTGCAACTACAATTTGTCTTCCTGGTGGTCTTGGTATTTTTGATGACCACTCAGTATTGCATATAATAAAGCAATATATTGCTCTCACTACAGACGTAAAGCAGCTGTTTGGTTTCCTCTTATCAGAGGTTGGGTATCACTATCTACAGCTCATCTCACAGTTAAAGAAAATAAATAGTTTTGTTTAAAGGCTGCATCTCAAAGTCTGTAAAACAGCATATAAAGAAAATTATACAAATAGCCTTTTCCTGCATCTAAAACAGTAAATGTAGATTTGGACATTTGTTGGATCTGAATGAATGAGTGCCTTGGGATGCCCCATAGTAAAATGTTTGCTTTTGGAAATAAATTGAGTAAAAAAAAAAATATCATTGATTTTTTTATAAATTGGGAAATTTGTATTCCATAACTGAGTGAATCTGAGGTATAAACACACTAAAGAGTGTTGTATTTCTCCTCATCTGTATGTCAGTTACATTCTTGCATGACTGAATAGAGGGTTTCAGCTAGCTCTTGGCAGATACATGCCACTGAGCCTGTGAATTTGGACTGTATTACACTTGATTAATTCCAAATGCCCCCAAGGCCACTCTGAAGTGTTAAAGTACAAAAAAATACAGTTATTCTTTGTTTTAATTTTGGAGTTTCAATTTCTTAAAGTAATCATTGAAAACAAATGCATAAACCTCCTAAAAGCTAACATGTGTTTTGTGTATAGGTCCCATAACCTTAAATCTTTTATAAAATAATGACACAATAGGAATAGAATTAAAAAAGGTTAGCTATTTATTTAACAGATCAACAATTTGAAGACTGTATGGTGGCAAGAAAGGATGGCCAATACATCGCAGCCCAGTAATGCACCAACGCAAACGCACAACATGCATTGTGGGTGCTTACAACACAAAACTAAAAAGGGGTATCCAACTCAACCTTACAACATAACAAGTCACTCGGAAAGGTGTAGTGCTGCCCCTGGTGGGGTGGTTCAGACTCCAGTCAATAATGAGTGCACCCAAATACAAATGAACTGCACCCGAGCTGAATGACCTACTATTGTTTCCCACTAATCCAGCAACCAAACAAACCAAACTAAGCGGTGGGCGGGAGAGCAATTCTTCACAAAGAGGCTTGTACCATGTGACCATAAACCTTAAATACCCTAACTTTTAACCCCACCCCTTAACACCTAATTGGCTAAAACTCACCCATGTGACCTCACAAAACCCACACATAGCCTTGTAGTTTAACCTACAACAGGCATAGTCTGCCTTCTGTTATTCATCTATTGCATTGTATGTATAGCATAATGAGTAACCTTTAATATGGTAGCTATTGCTGAACTTCATTTCCAAAGACATGCTAGCATAATGTAGATCAGCAATAGTTGGAGTGTACAAAGGACTATTGCTGAACTACATTGCCAATCATCTACCAACATGGTGTAGTCACACTTGACTTTCCTCCCGCAATGGGCAAGACATTTAACGGATTTTGGGGAGATGTCCCATAAAGAGACAATCTGTCCCACCCATCAGTGTCCCCTCTGGGAATTCTCCTGGAGGAGACAGAAAAATGAAGCGTATGGATGTAGTTCAGCAACAGATGTGCTGCCTAAGTGTAGTACATCCCAGAAGACGCCAGATGACATAGAAAAGCTTTTAGCTGCTCTATTATTTGTTTGCATTTTCAGTCATTAGGTTTTAAATAGTTTACTAACCCAGTAATATTGCTTCTTCTGCAGGTGGAGATAACCCTTCAGGATATAAATGACAACCCACCAGTATTTCCAACAGATATACTTGATCTCACAGTAGAAGAAAACATTGGAGACGGATCTAAAATAATGCAGTTGACGGCAACAGATGCTGATGAGGTATTTAAAATAAGACTTTTTGTATTTGAAGCACATATAATACATGTTTATGTACATTATTTCATAAAGGAGTATTTTAAATTAAACATAGAAGCAAAGTCAGAACTCAAAGAATTTGGTAATTTGCACATACTGGGCCTGATTCTTAAGTCGCATGTAATGCATACTCAGTTCTGGATGCCTGCTGTGGACCCGGAATGCTAATCCGACTATAAATATGCTATTGCGCCGGTCACTCATCCATCCGTAAAAGTAAGAGTAACTATCATCACAATACATTGCACATTGTATCAACACATTACATTGCTTAGTTGCCACCCAGTAATGCCCATTTAATGGCTGCAGAGTAACATCTGAGATGCATACAACTATGAATTGCTCATAAAGATGCAGCCACATTCAATCTTGCGTGCAACTCAGAATCCGGTCCTTTATTGTATGCAAACTGACCTGTTCCTACACAAAATTCTGTTTGCATGATATTTTGATGCACTTTCACTCTGTTAATCCCAATCAGAGATCTACTTCACTCTCGTAAAATTTTAGTTACAGTTATCTTTAATTACTGCCTGGCTTTATATAAATTACTGTGATTGCAGTGACCTTCCAGAATGGATCCACCCTCCCCTAGGCAGCTAATGTCACCAGGTTTGAAATCTCAATGATAATAATGTAGATATTTCATTTAGAACCTATTTATACATTGGGGTTAAATGACACGTTGGGGTTGGTAATGACTAGTTCTGAGATTCAGTCTCCCATGGCAATCTGTAAGCTACGTGATGCTTAGAATTCACTATATATTAAAAATTGACCCATGAAAGTTTATGGAAATTAACTTTAACTACATGTGTGCCCTTAAGTAATCAAATAACTAATTGTCTAGATACTGTACAGTATATATGCTAATAAAGAGCAGAAGCTGTATCCATTCCTATTTATTCATCCACAAAAATTACCATCCTTTTAATATAACACTTGTTGAATCTGGCTCTACCTGAACAAGGAGAAAGACACAATGAAAGGTTAACATTTAAGTATTAGAGCAGAAAATACACATTTGCCAAAATATACATAAGAAAGGTATGATTTATAATGCATAAAAGTCATGTTTTAAATGAGTAAAAACTAAAAAGGCAGGATTTCTCCTATGCTGAATTTAAATGGTATACTAATAACATGCATATTTGATGACATTACACATCATGTTTAATATTAAAGTACATGGTGTGTGTGATATTACAGAAGCACATTGGAATTTTGCAAAGGCAAACTCCAATGCTTTCCTGTGTGCAAATCCATCTGTGCCATATATATATTATACATATCATGTGTGCCATTGCAAGCACATCAATAACCAAACATAATATAGTTAATACTTTAAGCTTTGAATGTGTTTTCTTTACTTGATGTGCTCAGCATTAATGCTTGATAAGACTTTTATTAGCATGTAGCTAGGGAACATAAGCGCTGCCCCCGCGCATGGGTACTGCGGGTGCATGGCCCCACAAAAAGAACAATCCTGGCACCGTCGACCGCAAAGTGGCACTAATGGGCACACAGGGTGGGCCGCACAGTGGGACATTTGTCCTCCTCAGCAGTGCTTCAAACGGAGACACAATGCCCCCCTTACCAGCTGACCCTGGCCAGGCCCCTCCAATAAGCCTGGGCCTCCGTAAGTTGTACCCTCTCCCCCCATCTTGGCACCCCTGCATCTAGCTAGACTCAGATGTACTGCTCTGGGCCACTGTTTAACTCTGTATTACTATATTACTGTTTTGAGTGACCGATGTGAACTTTTTGCATTTTCTAAATATATTGTTTGACAATATAAATTTTTGTTCTAAATTTGTGTAATTTCCAATTTTATAGTTTACATCCCGGAAATTTAATTTCCTCAAAAACGGAGACATAATCTTAACTCACCCTTCCTCTAAGGCACTCCTTCATTGCCTGCAGCATGCACACCTCCTAAACTGTCCTGGAATTGGGGTGAAAGTCAAGATATATGGCACTGTCTAAATTGAGACAGTTAAACCATAGTGCTCTGCATGATTCTTCTGCTACTAATTTCCAATTAGTGGCATTAGTAATGTTATAGTGTGCCGGCAAATGAGGTGAACTTGTTGTGGGGCCAGGACAGGTCTAGAGTTTATGGAGAACTTTAATGAAACCTTTAAGACACATCTATTTTAGAAAGTAGAGGTAGGAAACTGCATTCATTTTTTTAAACCTGCATATGGTGTGAGCAGACTTAAAGAAGAAGCTAATCTATAATATATTACGGTTTCTAAACTCTTTGTAGTCTATAAAACAATTTATTGTTTGAATAAAATATTGTGTTATACAATCATAAAGAAAGACCATATCTTGCCGGGATGTAGTTATATGACCAGTGGCCGCAAGGCCACCGGTCACAATCCCGACACCGGAATGCCGGCTAGGAATTTATGATAGGCCTCAAGATATCGACGCCTCTCATATTCCCAACACTGGAATGCAGAACGACGCGGGCCCGAACGAGGTGAGTACGGGTGCCCATCCTCTTAGCCGCACGGGGGGGAGGGGGGGTTTAGGTTTAGGGAACACCCCCGGGGAGGGTTAGGGTTAGGCACCCCCGGGAGGGTTAGGTTTAGGGTGCGGGGAGATGGGTTAGGATTAGGCACTAACGGGGGGGAGGTTAGGGTTAGGCACTAGGGGGGGAGGTTAGGGTTAGGCACTGGGGGGGAAGGTTAGGGTTAGGCACTCCTAAAGGTGAGTTAGGGGGGGAGAGGGGAGGGTTAGTTGTACTTATCTCCGCTGCCAGGGTTTCCTACCTTCGGCCAGCCGCTGTTGGGATTGTGCAGCCGCCAGCAATACAATTCCATTCCGGGATGTAGTCATGTGAGGAATGCCGGCTAGGGATTTATGACAGGAGTCAAGATACCAACGCCTGTCATAATCCCGATGCCGGAATGCAGAACGATGCGGGCCCAAACGAGGTAAGTATGGGCACCCATCCTCTTAGCCGCAGGGGGGGAGGGTTAGGTTTAGGGCACCCCAGGGGGATTTAGGGTTACGCACCCCCCGGAGAGGTATAGGGTTAGGGAAGGGGAAGGGGGGAGTTAGGGTTAGGCACCCCAACGGGAGGGTTAGGTTTAGGGTGCTGGGAGGGGGAGGTTAGGGTTAGGCACTAGGGGGAGAGGTTAGGCAACCCTAAAGGAGGGTTAGGGGGGGAGGGGAAGGTTAGCTGTGCTTACCTCCTCTGTCGGGATTTCTTACCTTCGGGCATCCGCTGTCGGGATTTGAACCAGTGGCTATACAGCCGCCATGTCTAACAGATCATTGTGTGCTCATGGCTAAATAGGGACATTAGGTTTTGTGGTATTGCTTAATTTGCCCCAATTAAAAGTTAATCTAAATTGATCACCATCAATGTTGTGTTTCAGGGGATAAATTGGACGTCTACTAAAACTTTAAAATCAATATAAAAAAAATTTGTTAGTAAATGCATGATTTAGCCCATGAAACACAACATCAATGTTGATTGATTTAAATTGATTTTAAATCCATTAAAATTAACCTTTAGTAAATTTACCCCCAAGATGGTGGTAGTTTTTGTGTGAAGAAATAGTATGTGCCATAACTGCTACAAAAAGATGGGTGTTATGGCAAGGTTTAGCTATATGACAGAGGCTTCAAAGGAAGCATGAGCAATGTTATACCGTAGCTGGTTGTGGCCATGGCTACCAACATGGCTCTTAGGGCCTGATTCAGAGCCGAACGCTCTGACCAGAGCGCTCACTCTGAATCAGGCGTTCCCATGGGAATGCCTCCGTCTGGCAGCCATGTCCCCAGCATGCCCACCAAAGGGGGCGTGCTGTCAATCAACATCGACAGCACGCCCCCTTTGGTGCGAGACCCGGAGCGACGGAGAGCCCGTCGCTATCCGGGTCTCGCGCATGCGCAAGTTGGAGCTCCCTCCGTCGTGCGCATACGCAGTGGGGCAACATCGACCCGCTTGCGAACGTCCTGTGCTCGCGAGCGGGTCTGAATGACCCCCTTAGTTCATTGATTTACTTTACAAATCTTAAGCCATGTCCCGCACACTGTTGACTTGCATAGAATTTTACACCAATTGCTAGAGATATGCAGGTTGCATGGACCTGTTATAAATAAATATAATGTATAGTGTCCTGAGCTTTCTTTTAGTCTTTTATTTACATTGAATTTACAGAATGCCTTCTAGCTAGGCATAGTACCGCACCAGCAACACCCTTCTCAGCACTTAAACAAGGGATGAATTGTGCTTGGTCTAGTGGGATTGTAGGCACCTGGACTTTCCCTGCAAAGTCATGGATATTCTGTTGTATTTTTTTGTATTATCTTTCACATCACATATTTTGGTGACACCTTGGTATAACTCACATGCTATCTGACAGAAAGGAAATATAATCTTTTACTTGTGATACTTCTCATTTGTGGATTACAAATTATGTGGATTGTTAACATTATTTCTACTGGGCAATTCTCCTTTTTATATTATTTATCTCTATTGCAACATTATTTATGTTACTCAAACACACCTACAAATCTCACAACTTCACTACCCCTTCATACATCTGATAACTAATCTGGAAATACTCTCCTTGGTGCTCTCTTAGATCTGCATCTGACCTGTGCCTCACCTCTACTCTGATACAACCACTCATGCAGGCTTATAAAACAATCTCACATTATTACTATAATCCTTTATTTATATGGCGCCACAATGGGTCCACAGTGTCTTATAAGGTACATAGACAGAAACAGTATGAACAAAACAAGAACTATGTCAATTACAGTACAGAACATAGCAGGACATGGACATGGTTTATAAACATTGCTGCAAAACCCAAGGATTAGGTGAAAATGTAGGTAGAGGAGAAGAGATGATGCGAGTTAAGGCAAAGCACATGAGGGAAGAGGGCCCTGCTCGTGAGAGCTTACAGTCTACATCCTTCAAATCTTAAAACACTTCAACAGCCCACTATTTTTCTACAGATCACCCTATTTATATCTATACTACTCACACTGGTAAAGCCTCCCTGCTGTGCTAACCTCCACTATGAGGGGACTATTCATCATACGATAAATGGCCCGGTAACCATGCAGAAACGCTAGTTTCCGCATATTTAGGTTACCGGGCTATTAATCATCAGGAGTCCGATAGGACCCCCCAGATATTCAGCAAACTGTACGTTTTCGGAGTTTGCTTCCGAGAACAAGCGCCATCTTCAGATGACGCTTGCTTTCGTAACACTGCTTCTTCCTATGGGAAGGAGTTCCGGGATGCGAAGAGGCATCAGAGCAGATCCCTCCCCCGCTTCTTAACTACATCCCCCTGGCATGCGTAGCCGGGACGACGAGGAGCAGGTAAGATACTAACCACGGAGACAACTGCTTTTCGGAGCAGCTGTCCCCTCACCGGAGCAATTAAGAATTGCTCCAGTGTCACGTTTCTCCCGCTGCGAGTTAGGATACTTTAATATCCCTCGCAGCGAGTTCAATACTTCATCTTCGGAGGCCACCGATGATGAATAGGCTCCTGAGTCACCCTAGTTCCTCCTGTCTCAGCTCTGCCTATTTCCTGGAAGTTTATAAGCTGGGCCCTTTTATTTTCACACCTGCCCTTGTCTGTCTTGTGTTATAGGCATGCTCTGTTTTCCAACTGTCCAGCTTTGCGGAGCCTTGTGACACCTTACAAATCAATGACAATAAAAACATTAATAATAATAATAATAATAATAATAATAATAATAATAAGTTGTGCTGACTTTGTCATTGTAGCTAATGCACAATTAACCCCTTGAATCAAGTAATTAATGTCTTCTTAGGTAGATATAGTAAGTAAAACATAGGGCAACTAGGCCTGCCTATTATATGTATATGTATCCTAATTATTAGGTTATATGCTTTAGTAACTAAGTAATATACCCTGTCTGGAAGAACATACTGTATGTTTAAGCATCTGTATAGGCATATAAACAAACAAATCTGATTGCACTATAAGTAGCCTGCAGATACCAGAGACATCACTAGAGACATTTACATGAGTCATTGCATACAGTAAATAAGATACATTGATGCATTAGCTTACTGAAGCATACTGCAACTACTTGCATTTCGATAATGATATGTTGCTGTGAACTGCCCTTAAGATACATCACATGGCTTGGGGTCCATCCAACATGCAGAAAAATCTTAGATTCAGCATATTATATGTATGAGAGCATCATATAGATGATTCATTTATATAATGATATACTAAAAAAAGAAATAAAAAGAATATGATCAGAATAGTATCAGATTATTTCTTGTAAATAGAAATGAGCTGTGGCAGAATTTTCAGCAAATCATATTTTATTTTAGCAGAGATGCAAAGTCCCGTCTATACAATCTGTGACTATTGTTTAAATGCCCTATCGGCTGATGTCAGCCCACACTTTCAAGTCAGGTGACATTCATATCTTATCTAAAATAAAGATACAGATGTATATTGGAAGAGAAAAAGGTCAGATTTATTTATATATAAATGTTGAATGAGGGAATATCTGGTAGGGAAGAAAGAACAGCCCCACTCATTGTATCAGCATTTGACACAATACAATCAAATAAGTCGAGATAGCCAAGTGCCAGCCCATCTCAGATAACCATAAATGGATTAGATAGATGCCATCTGTTAGCCCTTCACGCAACACTCAAGGTATCTAAACTCCCTTTCCAATAACACACAGGCAAAGGCCCACCTGGACCTGTGCTGCCGCAGACCTCAATAGAGTAGAATCAGCCTAGTCCATGTATTGGTGAAGAGAATACCTCAAGAATTATAGCAAGATGGCCGCTGCTGCTGTTCTTTATTACTTAGGCCCATATTCAATTTGAGGCGAAAAGTCCGGATCCGCGATACTTTTTCGCAGATGACGTCATTGTCGCCTGTTTTGGTTTTACCCCGTATTCAATTTGAAAGACTTTCCGCCTAGGCGGAAAGTCAATGCAATGTACTAGGCGAAAAAGTTTCGCCTATGAATAGCAGGCAGAAAAAAGTGCAGAATTGGGGTTTTGGGGTGCAACATTGTGGGAACCCCCGTGCAGCCTTCAGACAGTCCCCCAAAAGTAAACTGTGTTAAAAAATAAAAAAAACACTTAAGGACACCCCAAAAAATTACTTTGAAAAAGGGGGTGAAAAAAAAAAGTTGGGGTACAAAGTTAAAAACTAGCGAACTTGACTCTGGGGGGGGGGTCCCCAAGTATGCCCCAAGTGTTTTTTTGATTGCAGGTGCTTGCGGCAGGTGGATTTTCACAATTTTTTCAAGTTCACTTTAGCAACTCTTGAATATGCTGACCCCATTTTCAAGTACCCCAAATTTGCTGGGATAAGTTATTTTCTGGAAAAAATACTCCAGAATACTATTCTGCACCACTTATAGAAAAACGCTATTTGGCAGCTATTGAGCCCGTTTAAAAACACCAAATACCTTCAGCAAGCCAAATTGGGGGGTACAATAGGGAACCCCCATGTCAGAGCATCATTTGGGGGGTGTCAGGCTGATTTTCCCAAATCTGACAGTACTTTCCGCCTGTTCAAGTTTTGCTGAATCCCGTTTTCTTGTACTTTCAAATTGAATACGGGGTAAAGCGTGCACGCGTGCAATACTTTTCCGCCTACAAAACAGGCGAAGTAGGCGGTAAGTCCGGGCCGCGAAAAAGTATCGCAGCTCGGCACAAATTGAATACGGCTTTAAATGAGGTTCAGTGGAACTAAAGCCACCACTATAATAATCAACGAAAACTCTTCTAACCCTATTAGTTCATTTAATATAATCCTTTATGGGTAATGTGGATCCCATTGGTCCTGTAATTATGAGTAGAATTAAAGAAAATCAAAAGTTGACGCAACACACTGCCTAGCAGACTCACCACACAAGTACTCACCACTAAATTACTTAATTTACTGGTGCCACCATACTCTGGCAATAGAGCCACACACTTCTGGGGATAATATTGAACCATATCAAGTGACAAAAAGACCACATGGCAGCCAATTTTTCAAATTCTCCAGAAATGGACAATCTCAAATCTAAGGACATGTGATCTGCCAAATCATTTTAACCCAAATGTACAAGTAAAATGGAGTGGTAATCAAACAAGTCAACTGCCTGAAACAAACAGTCTAATATGGACTGCCAATGTATGCACCTAAAACCTAACCAACAAACAAAAAGTAATTTGGGAAAAAAGTCAAAATTGGATGCATAGGGGGTCTAAACACTAGAGCAGCCGAAAAGACAAAAGAATGGCCAACAAACTAAAATATATATGCTAGCCAGTCTTCCGCCTGGTAAAGAATGAATCAAAAGATAATCATCAATTATGCATAAATCAATCAACAATGAACCAACAAAAGATGAGAAATTATGGCTGTGGAAGAAGGGGGATGGGTCATAACTTGACCTGTGGCAAAACACAAAAAAAACCTGTATATTTTTTACAGATTATGCTCTAGTCAGAATAACAAAATTCCTCCACAAAAGGTGACGAGTAGCGGCATGCATTAAAATAGTGAAATCTAATGTAGCGCTTGTACTGTAAGTATATTTCCAACTATTGATTGCTTTAATTTCCGCGACAAACTAATCCACCGCCGAGGCCACTAATTCTGGTGAAGTGGGTGCAATACTCTGCCAAGGATAGACCAAGGAACACGATGCAGCATTTCAAGACACTAAAATTGATACTGTATCTTGTAATTGGAGAACCATACGCATGGATCAACCATGCTCCATCAGCCGTAGGTTGTTATATCAATACTAGTGCTGCAGGACATATGCATTCATCACTGCATGTGGCAAAAGACACCCATTTCCTCTACTCAGTTGATAGTCTTGGAACACTGAATCTTGTATTATAGTGAATGGTCTATAATCAGCACATTCCAAAAAGGCAAAGTACACTAGGAGAAGCCTGCTTTGCCAGAGCCACCATTTCACAAACACAAGAGGCTCCATGAAAAGCCATAAAAAAAGATAAACAGAAAAGAAACACCTTGTAAATAGAACAGAAAAGCAACTAAACCAATGGTAACAATTGGGGATGCAAATCCAAAACAATATGCCGCCAAGAAATTGGTTGTGCAGTGGGTAACTTAGTCCAGCCTTTTAAAGTTTTCAATACAACAAAGCACTTAGTGATATCCTTAGAGCTGCAAAAACACAGGAAATAGGAAATTCCAGCTAGGGTCTTGAACGCCACCATCCTGGACATTCCAACCTAATAGAGGCCCCTCACAAATGAAAGAATCATCTGCTGATCAGTCTTACCTCTATTATCAGTGCAGTTCTGAAACTGTTGCCACAACATCCATGATGCATGATAAGCCTTAAAAGTCCCAGCTGCTACTGCATAATGAGCTAAACACTCCATGCTGACTTGATAACCTGTCACGTATACAGTAAGTAGAGCATAAATCAATCATTTAGGCTTGCACAAGATGCTAGTGTCCTAAACGGGATTTAGTTTATAGACCAGTGGACTAAATGCTGCCGGTCTATATCCCTACAGCAGAAGCCTGACAAGGGACTTAAGATAGGTGTCGAAATACAACGCCTATCTTAATCCCGATGGCGGAATGTGGAATGACGCCGGATTTATCAAGGTAAGTCCGACCGTCCTTAGCACTTAGCTGTGCGGGGGGAGGGGGGGGTTGGTTTAGGCACCCCCCCGGAAAGGGTTAGGCTAGGAGAAGGGGGACTTAGGGTCGAACAGCAATGGAGCTCGTCTTCCACCGATTCCTTGCCACTGTGAAAGCATGCAAACCAATCGTACACACATTTTCTACTAACAGCATCCTGCCCGTACACTTTCACCAACATTTTGTGCGTCTCTGTCGCCGATTTACCCAATTTGAAGCAGAACTTAATGTTGTGTCGTTGCTCCATTGCTGTTCGACGCATACTACTCGGGACACTCTGTTGAAATGAATGCAATGGCAGTGCAGTGGCGGCCTCGGGCAAACCCCGACTGGGGGCAGGTCCAGACATGGCCATGCACGTCAGCGTGCATGAGCGACCTTGTTGCAAGCGTTGCATACAGATATATCAGACATTCACCAAACTTTTTAGACAGACCTCGTATAATGCCTCTTTCACTCATATTCACTATCACTATTCTACATATGGCCACAGTGTGAATTAACTTTGCTCTGTGGTGTGATTAGAGTAGGTGTAGGGAGAAATGAGCAAATAGTTTTGAAAATTGTGCAGTCATTATAACCCCGTAGATTTTATAACAATTTAAGTACCAAAAAGAATTGGGAACACAATGAGTATGTAGTGATTACATTTGATCCATTGGTTTGTGATTATTATACTGTGTCTAGTATTTACCTGCTTTTTGTATTATATTGTATTTTGTGTTTGTGTCAAATCAAGTAATGTTCTCCAAAATATAGAAAAGTGTAATATGCAGCTGAGTTTCCACAGCGGAATACAACCAAATCATCTAACAGTTTATTATTCTTCCAGTAATTTAAGAGTTGGAACATATTTTACTACTGCCATAGTAGTTGATTATCAATATGTATATTTTGTCCATTACACAGGATTATATTGTATATAGCTACTAGTATTGTTTTCTGTTATCTCCTTGTGGATATAGCAAGTGCTTGTTACCTCCTTTTATGGAGTCAAAACCCCAAATTCAACATTAAATGATGACCATTGCTTATCAGACTAGAATACATTTGGTAAAACGGGTTAGTGGCCAGTATCAGAATTAGCAGCATGCAGTGGCTATATGCAAATCACAACCAATCATACAGTATGTTTCTCTTTCTGGCCTAGGACATTGCCCCCTTACTCAACCTTCTTTCAGTTGACCCCTGTTCATAGTAAGGATCATCACTTAACGCTATGGTTGGTATACACCATTTTAGGGTCCTAATTCTGAAGTCAGGATTTTGTTAATAGACTTTAGATTTATCACTTTTTTTTAAAATAACTTATCTTCATGCAATATTCTATATAGCAACTGTGTAAGGCAGTTCTGTCTCCATAATGCATGGCCCCCCAATAGCTCCCACTGTAGGCAAGGCAACTTGACAGACTCGGAAGATGATGAGAGTGGGGGAGGGGCAGGACATGATGGGCGTAGCCATGAAGGGGGCAGAGCTCTGACAAGGGACGCACTTGCGATAGGGGGGGAGATCAGAGCTGTGAGAGGGGAGTGGCCATAGAGGGGGTTTGGTCTGAGCAGGGGGTGAAGATTAATGTGACGCGGCATATGCTAGTATCTTATATTTGAGGGTTTGATTATTAACATTATCCATATCATTAATAATAAATTTGGCTTCAGTTTAAATTATTGTCTAAGAAGTTATAACAACAATAATACCTACAAGTTAAAGTATTATTAGATATATTTGTTTCTTAAAACAATCGTGAAACTGCTCAAAGATGTTTAGAATCTGTAGCAATGTACAGGAAGGGAGCATATTATTAATTATTATACTAATAACAGTAACAAGGCAGAGACTCCTCCATTTCTCCTGAGGGCTTCACTGATTTGTGCTGCACATAAATGTCTACCGACTGATTATGGGTGGGATATACTACACATCGCATTATGGATGCCGTACATCCTGCCACTTATCGTGTACATGTCGGCGTTAATAACGATGGTGTGTACCTAGAATTGCGATTAAAATTCTATAGGACAGCTCTTCCGAAAAGAGCTGTCCTTTGCCAAGAGGGCACTTCCGAGTTTATGTGTATAAGACATGCGTGCTGTGGGTGATATTGGGAGGTATCCATTTGTATCCCTCTCAGGTCAGAACACGAAAAGAAGCCTATAGGCTTCTATTGTCCACCAAGATAAAGCTCCGGAAAGTACTGCATTCTAGAGCTTGGTACACTGCAGTTTTCTTAGTTTTGGCTGCATATACCCCTTAGTATATCCCACCCTGTATCTGTAAGTTCCCAGATGATAGGGGCCCTCCAGTACAGGATTTGTATAATTGACCTATTGTACAGTCAGAATCTGCAAATTTTGCTAGTATTATTTACAGATCCATTAAGGAACACTTATAAAGAGGTATCTGTTGCTAAGTTGTTTGCACAAATTGGGGGAGGAATGAGGCTGGCGTAATTAAAGCACTAATAACATTTTTTTAAAACATATCACTCCTCATTAGATGAAGTTTTATTGCAAATTTTGTTTAGCAGTTATTTAAACAATATAAATATTTTTTTGTTGTAGCATGCCAATAAATCAAACATACATCAGACTATTAAGAAATGAGGAAACCAAAAAAAACAATTGAATAAAACATGTACAAAGAAAGAAAAGAAAAAGGAAAGACATACTAAATGATGCAAACAGTTTTAGGACAAAAATCTGAATATTTAACCAATATAATAGAATTTCATTGCTTAAAATGTCTGTATTACTTACAGTATATGTTCTTATTACTAAAAAGTAAATCATCTGCCTCACCTACTAATAGCGAGTGAAAAATATAAGAGAAGTAATATAAAAACATCTGTTCATAATTTTAATTTACACTAAAATTATGTACCTTTTACATGCACTTAGTTCCACTGTTTATTGTTTGAATTCAGTAGTAAATTTTTTTACATTCCCTAAACTATGCAGTATATAATTTTAAATCCTGAATTTTTATTCCTGAGTTCAATGATGTTTAATTTGGTCTGGGAAAAGTAAGTAAAAGTAACATAAAAGTACTATGTATAAAAGAACTACAAGTTAAGTAATATTTTAACTTTCACAAATCTAAACACAAAAAATTCACAAACTTACCAAAGCTAAATACATATTTTAAATAGAATTATTAACATGGAAGTATTATAGACATTGTCTGTAATGAAAAACACTACAGAGACACAATATCAATGAATTTCACCACTGTTGACAGTTGCGTATCTGTAATGGGTGCAGTGTGTGCGGGGCACACGGGCTCCCGGGTCCAGGGGGGCCCCGCACCGCACACACTGCACCCATATTTTTTTTAAACTAGCCTGTCCGAGGTCCCACGTCAGGTGTCACTGCTGCTCAGAACACCGGGAAAATGGCAGCCACTGCCATTTCCAGTGTTCTGCACATGCGCAGTAGACTCTGGGCACACTCTAGTGCCCGGAGTCTACTAATGCTCCGGTGGCTGGCCAGTCGCGTCAGTCGGCTGCCAGCCACCAGGGAGAGAGGAGGGGGCCCAGCACGAGGAGTGCACACGGGCCCCCTCCTCTCTTAAAATGCCCCTGAGTATTGACATATCTTGTGTTGAGTGCAGAGCTTTAACTAGGGATGTGCAAGTGGTGCTGCCTCTCAGAGTGCAGGGCCCTGTGGGTGGCACCACTGCTGCCCCACGGTCCCTGCATCTGGCTAGCAGAGTGCCTGGAATGACACCCTGCAGCCAGAAACAGTTCTGTGGTGCAACCCCGGAAAATCATCTGGACACTCCAGACATGGACACCACAGCCTATACAGCCCCCCCAGAGCATCCTGAAGATGCTCCAGGGACTGCTGTTCTTCCGCGCACTGGTGCCCCCGCCCCCTCGGGCTGACATCATGAGGTCATGTGCTTGGGGGTCGTGGCTGGCACACCCAGTTTACAGTGCTTGTTGGCTTTTTCGCATGCCGCACTTTTCGCCGACTTCGTGTGTTTTAGCCGCAGAAACTTATCGGGCGCGCCCCTGCTATTCGCCGTATTCAATTCCAAAGGACGCGAAAACGCGTGCCGGCAAAACTCAAACAGGCAAAAAGTGCTGTCAGAAATGGGGAAATCAGCCTGACACCCCTCCAAAAGATGCACTAACATTGGGGATCAGAATAAATGTCCCCAATTAGCCTCCCTGGAGCTATTTGGGGTACTTAAGTGCTTTCAATTGCCTCTATATAGCGTCTTTGCACAAGAATAGCATAAAGCTGGTTTTTTTGGTGAAAATAAGTAGTCCTGTCAAATTTGGGGTACTTGAAAATGGGTGCAAGCATGGTTTTAAATCGCTAAAGCAAAGTTTTAAGTGACGCCAAAAACGCAGCTTCAGCAAGCACCTGCAATCAAAAAAACACCTCCCCCTTACTTGCAGACCCCCAAAAGTCTATTTTGCTTTTTCGCCCCCATTTTCAAAGTAATTTTATGGGGTGTTCCTCACTTTTTTTTTTTTAATGCAGTTATCCTTTGGGGTGCTGTCCCAAGGGTGCAGAGTGGTTTCCACACCTTTGCACCCCAAAACCGCAATTCTGCACTTTTCTCCTCCTGCTATCCATAGGCAAAACTTTTTCGTTTATTACATTGCATTGACTTTCCGCACACGCGAAAAGTCTTTGCAGTTGAATACAGCAAAAAATTTCCGCCTGGCGAAATTACGTCTTCCGCAATACTTTTTTGCGGATTCTGACTTTTTCGCCGCTAATTGAATACGGCTCTAAGTGTTAGCATCAGTGAAATTCAAAGATCTCATGACAGGCAAGCAGGGGAATTAGTCATTTTAGAGGTACTCAAAGACGAGTATCTCTCGTCTTTGAGTACAATGCAATGGGTTGTGATCTAGACAGAAGATATCAGTTTACAATTAAAATCTTTAACATTAGCATACATATGTTTTGTTTAATTATACATGCTACAGTATCTCATTATATTTCACTTTTGCACAAGTATGCTTCGTTTTATGGGGAAGTTTGTGGATTTGCAAGAGAAGGTGGCATCTGGTCAGAGGACAGAGCTTCTGATACAAGGGTGCATGACTAAGTAAGTATGTGGCCACATCCCGGGGCATTTTTTACATGCTGCGCCTCTAACTCAAAGGGACATGGATATGCCGTTTTGGAGCCAAATGTAATAGCCCTTACATTTTGGTAGCCGGCACTAGATCTAAAGTGGCAATTAGTTTGAAGGCAAAATCAGCCTGGTTTTGCCTTTAATGTAATTGCCGCTTTAAATCTAATGACTATTTCCCTGGATCAGGCTGGCTCCCTCAAATCGTCGGCAATTACATTTGGCCCTTGGTGGCATTACTAGACTCCTTGGCAACCAGGTTCCCAGAACAAGCCTGTACCCACCCCTCAATCAGCACCCCTGGGTAGAGGTGTTGTGAAGCTGGCTCATTACTGCCCTAGTTTTGCACTAAGGGCAGAAAAGAGGTTTGTGAGATAGTATTATTTCAATTAAATTAGGGGTTGTAGGGGGTGTATTATGAGGAACGACCCCTACTTTGTGGAAGGTTACAGTGCTTTTTTCTTACTACAAAATGCTTTGAAGACCTGGAGATTTGGTCTCATTCCCATACTTATAACGGCAGTCACTTTTCCCTTTCCAGTTATACTTCTGCGGCACAGCACATTTCTAGGCTTCTAGCAATGTGATCAAAAGCTTGACTTGTGTTTCTACAGACTATGCCCCTTCACAACCTTAAGGATCTGCACTTTAAAATGCTCAAGGTGCACATGTTGGCTCGATTGCAAACATAAACATTACACGTACACAGATTTAACACATTTTGGAAATTACCATCATTGAGGTGTTGCCTCCTTTAAAAAAAATAATTAACTTTTTTTTTTTACTTTTTTTTATCTTTTTAGGGTGCTAATGCACTTGTAACATACACTATCATCAGTGGTGCTGATGATAGTTTCCGTATTGACCCGGAGTCGGGAGATCTTATTGCTACCAAGCGATTGGATAGAGAAAGACGCTCCAAGTATTCTTTGCTGGTCAGGGCAGATGATGGTCTTCAGTCCTCAGACATGAGAATAAACATTACAATAAGTGATGTCAATGATCACATCCCTAAATTTTCCAGAGCTGTGTACTCATTCGATATTGGGGAAGACACCATGCCAGGTAAAGACAAGAAAACATTACCAATTGTTAATAATTTTTTTTTTACACTGAAAGGTTTCTAGAAGTAATAATTGAATTAATGAAATGTGCTTGATCAGTATAATAGGCTAATTTGTGTAGCTAGGCTATGCACATGGACATCTTTTTATTTCAATTTATCTTGTTGTATTGAGACAGATGTTCATGTAGGGATCATTAATTTCTATGCAAAAAATGTATATACAGTACTCAAGCATTTTAGAAAATGCATGAAGATGAAGCAACATGGACATGAAAAAGTAGAGTACAGCTTAGACCTGGAACACATGGTACAATACAAGAAGCACAATAATGCTACAGCTTGTGAAATAATCAATGTACAGACCTGAGAAAACTATTACCGTTACTAAGATTATCTGGAGTCCTTAAGACGTCAGCTAAATTTTGATAGCATTCCTGTATATTTGAAGGCGTAAATGACTTTACAGGATCTTCAGAGCTTCGCAGCCCAAAGATTGGCTGAAAATGTCACCTACAAAAAACTAATATTTAATCAGAAAAAGCAATGTCATGTCAAGGTGTAGTTAATACAGAATTGCAGGTACACCGCTTCAGTAAAGTAAATTCAGGACATACACAGTAGCTGTTACTGTATATGGGATAGAGGCAGTTACCTATAAGTTATATTATGCCAAAATGCAGTATTTTGTTAGAAAATTGTAACATTAAAATTGAATAAGGGTCGGAGCTGACCCTATCACCTCTAATATTCTTTATATATCTATATTATACTCACATTCAAGTGTATATCAGTGGGTGTACCTAATGAAGCATTATCCAGCATATTTACTTCAACTACACAAGAACTAGTGATACATACAGTATGTGTAGTCCACGGTAATGCTATCAATAGTCACTATGTTGACAGTATTATGTAGATGGGACAATGCTGACACGGTTGTAATGTTATGTAAGCATTTAATCTGTGTTGGCATTATAACGTTAGACATAATCTCAAGTCATAATGTTTAGTCATAATCCTGACACAGTTTAAATGCTTTCAATAACATTACAAAAGTGTCAGCATTGTCCCGTCGACATAATTCTGTTGACAGCATTAAAATGGACAATACATATGCATCCCCAGTTATTATGTAGTTGAAGTAAATGTGTTGGATAATTCTGCATTAGCTACACCCACCCAATCCTGTCGACATAATGTCATCTGCCTTTTGACTGTCGACAGCATTAATGGCGACACACTAACTACTTCCCCAACAACTGAATCATGCCACATGGCCAAGACCCTTAACTAATTGTTTTTTTACTTTTTTGAACTTTTAGTATAATTTATGTTTTTTCATTTTTTTATTATTATTATTATTATTATTATTATTATTATTATTATTATTATTTTTAAATAGGTTCAATTGTAGCTGCAATATTGGCAATGGATGATGACTCTGGTGTCAATGGTGAGATAACATACACTGTTTTCGATGATGATGAAGACGGCATATTCTTTTTGAACCCTGTGACTGGAGTATTTAACGTAACACGTGCGCTAGATTATGAAGTGCAACAGTATTACATCCTCACGGTGTGTGCAGGGGATGGTGGTGGACAATCTTCATGTGTGAGAGTTTATTTTAATATCTTGGATATCAACGACAATCCTCCTGTCTTCAGTATGAGCTCCTATAGCGTTTCTGTAATGGAGAATTTACCCTATGGATCAACAATTCTCACATTCAATGTAACTGATGTAGATGAAGGTAAGGCAACTTCTCTGATGGTTTCCATTAAAAGTTACTGATTAAATGTAATACATCATAGATAGACAAGATAGTCTGCTTTGCCAACATCTGAAGCCAAGCACTTTTCTAAATTGTGTGTCATTTTACAATCCAATATGTCACCTTATAGTTTATAATTAAGTAAAATCACTAACTTCTGATCAAGGTGTCAATTAATTACATTATTCGCGTAAGGTCATGTATTTTCCAGTCATGGATTTTAAATTTTATTAAAGCATATTTGGCTGCTATTTTAGTTATACATTTTGTAGAACTTCCAATGTTGACCCTGGAGCAGCATCAACAGCCATTCAGTTTGTTTTAAACAGATGAATGGTTAAATTATTACAGGCTTTGAGAGGAATCGGTATGAATAGCCGCCGGCTGAAATCCCGACAGCGGAAGGCCAGGTGGATCAGAATGCTGGCAGCGGTGGGTAAGTAGGCTAACCTACCCGTACCCCCGCTACCTCTAACACTCCCTTGGTGGTGCCTAACTCTAAACCCCTCCGCAGTGGTGCCTAAACCTAACCCCCCCTCCCCGCACCCTAAACCTAACCCTCCCGGGGGGGTGCCTAACCCTAACCTCTCCCAGTGGTGCCTAACCCCCCCTTCCCCTAGACAAACCCTAACCCTCCCGGGGGGTGCCTAACCCCCACCCTAGTGATACCTAACCCTATCCCCCCCTTCCCCGGGGACTGCCGTTACTTACCAACCTGGACGATCGGGATTCCGCTGCTTCGTGATACCGTCGTCGGTATCCTGTTTACTGTCGGGATATCGGAGTTGGTATATTGCCGGGCGGTGGGATTCGGGCGACGGGATATCGACACCCGGCATATCATCCGCCAGCAATGTGATTGCATACCCTTTGGGAACCCTGGCAGATCAGGCAAACAGAGCATACACAGTAATGATAACTTTTCCTCTTTTAGATTTGAACTTACTGAACTTAGGGCCTGATTCAGCAAGCAACGCAAGTGAGAGAACGCACGGTGCGAGACGATGTTTGCAATTTACGCATCCATAAGCATCACACTGCGCATGCTTTAAACAGGTTGCTGAGTACGGTAAGGGCTCTCTCAGAGTACGTAGGGAGCCCGCAGAGACCTTCGATGTTGACTGACAGGAAGTGCCGTTTGGGGGTGGTAACGGGGGGGTGGTCGGCCGAGCACGCCATTACAGATGCATGCATAAAGTAATCTCAGCGGCGCCGCACGCAGCCAGGCACCTCTGTGCATGCTGGAATCTCTCAAGTCCTGTGCCACGGTCAGGTCTACCCTTAGCTTACATGCAGCTTCGATGGCACTCTATGTTCCCGATGTGTACGCTGTCAATCACGACATAGGTGGGCGGCTTTATGTTTTGCTGGGTGTCTGCTTCTTGTGCTGCAGTCTCCGTGCGTATGCATTGATTAGCATATTCTCACAGCGGCTGGGTGCGTGCGCCTGCTAGCTGCGTTCCTTGCTGAATCAGGCCCTTACTCCAGTAAACATTTTTTTACGTTTTGGGTAGAGTCTTTTAATGGCTATTTTTCACTCATTTTCTTATTTTTGTTTTTTTTCTAGCCTGAATTTTTTTTTATATTAAATATGCTTTAAATGTTGCAGCTTTAGAAAACTTTAAAAAAAACTTTAGTACAGTACATATATCACACGGGTTAAAGGAGATGTCTACCCATAGAGCTGTTTTACTCCTAAAGTAAACACATCTATTCCCAGTTATTAGAGCAGTGGACCAATGCCATGGTGATCTGCTGTTCAGGAGATACTCACCCTAATGACATCTAACGGCTGATTCCACTTTGGCCAATACCAAGAGAAATTTGAAACGTTTAATTTGTGTCGGGAGCACCCATTGGTTAGTGTTCTAAACATGGGAAGCAGTCGGGAAGCGACTGCCGGCTTCCCGACTGCTTAATCCCGGCAAGGTACAAATGACAGGCGTTGAAATCTCAACCCCTGTCATTAGACCTACGCCGGGAGCCCGACACCTGGCTTACCGATCGATGGTAAGCCTGGCGCCGGGAGCGGCCAGCCTCGGAGGGGGGGGGGTAGGGTTACGTTAAGGGCTCCCGGGGGGACTTAGGGTTAGGCACCCCCATGGGAGCTTAGAGTTAGGCTAGGGGAACGGGGGTTAGGGTTAGGCACCCCGGGGGGGGAGGTTAGGGTTAGGCACCCCCCCCAAGAGACTTAGGTTTAGGCATGTGGCCGGCGGTAAATCATACTGATTCCCTAAACACATAGTAAACTGCAATGTGCCAATAAAGTGGAATTTTACAATTTTCAAGACAGGAGGATCAGTTGTTAGAGAGCTAGCTTCAAGTTGATTTAATTAATTACTCTGGTAGATAGAATATTTGCTGACATTACAAACTGTTTGAATGTATAAATAATAGGATGACTGTTTGCATGGATAGCAATGTTTATTTTCCAAGATATGATAAGTTATTTAGATATAATACACTTTAATGGAATTTTATTATACAGTAAATAATCCGATTTCTTTTTTCTACCATGTGTTTTTTTTTATATTATGTTGTCTATGAAACCATAAAAGCCTATTATTTCTCTTGAAATTTTCATTATGATATTTTAACATGTTATTCTGCTCTTTTCTGTTCTGCATATCTGCATGTCATAAAATAATGGAAACTGATACAGTGCTCGCACAGCCAAAATAAAATTAAACACCTACCATGAACTATTGTAACAGTGCTCATATTACTTCCTGAGTACAATGCTTTATTAAAAGGAGTGTACACCAACGTAAAAATGCCTTGCATACAATCTAACAGCTTTTAGAGGATAGTAGTCGGTCCAATAGAAGGAAGCAACTGATTAGTTTTGAGTAGCTAAAAACTGTCCTTTGTAGAACTCTCTAATGCCTTTAATCCTTTCAACTCCTAAGGGCAGATTCAAATAGCCGGGGGGTTTACATGCCCTGAGCTATTCAATTAAGTGTTGAACTTTAAATCCTTAAAATGTTAAATGCATCGGCTGTGGCTTACCACGTGCGGTAACCCCTAGATTCTGGGCACTTATCATGGAATCTATAGGTTAACATAGTGGTTCCCAAACTGTGCGCCGTGGCACCCCGGGGTGCCTCAGGACACTTGCAGGGGTGCCTCAGGTTGGTGGTCCAGCGCTAAATCATATTATTTATGGTCAATGTAATGTAAATATGTAGACAAACAGAAGCTCAAACCTGTCCAACACCACATAACTGAACCTAAAGATGACAGGTAAGCAGTTTACATCACTTTATTACTTTACTTAATTTCTTTGTGAATTTTTCAATAGCAAACGTTTGGCTTAGGGGTGCTGTGAAAACAATGCTGTTACTCTAGGGCGCCGTGATTAAAAAAAGTTTGGGAACCTTTGGGTTTACCTGTGTCTAAAATTGCCTAATTATTGAATAGCTCATTAAACCCGGAGGTTTAGCCACGCTGTAAATACCCAGGCTAATTTAATCTGCCCCCTAATGTGCTAAATAGTGGTTTTATGTTTTTGCAGAAATTACATTTTTAAAGAACACCATGATCAGAATTTGTAGCATTTAAATTTAGTTTTAAACACAGCAGTTACAAGCATATAGTTGATATCTGTGTATTTAGAGTTGATAACATTTTGGCCTACTTACCAACTGCCTTCCCTTCCGAAAGATCTAGGTAGAGTAGGTAAGTTTCCATAATGACCAAAAAGAGATAATTTTATTGTACTTTTGCAGATCAGTTTAGTCTCTACCTCGTCCTCAATGCTTTCCAGTCTTCACTGTGTTGCAAAAAACAGGTAGTTTCTATATGAGTGACAGTGCATCATCATCATCATCTTTCAGGTGTTACTGTATCAGTTAGCTTCTGTCCTCTTCAGGTAGATGTGGTGGAAAAACCCATTGGAAGGCCAAATGTGGACCCAGTGAACTTGCAAAAGTCAGAGGTTTTAGCAAACTGCTCAATTTCACTATCACAAACTAATATTTTAATATTAATATTGTGCACTAGGGCCCAGATATCCAATCTAGCTACACAGTGCTTACCTACACTATCGGATTGTCCAACAGATTCCAGAATTTTGGTGGTTCTGCCAAGCTCCTGAGAAAGTAGGCCAGCCTCTCGAATTCCACCCACTAGCTGAGTGAAGTGGGCAGTCCTATGACTTGATGATGTAATTTGTGTTGAATCACATCACCGTTAGCCACACCTCCTGTTTTATAGTGCAGCAAATAGCAGCTTTGTACTGCAGGGCACAATCCCATGCATTTTTTGAGGAGCAAGACAAATACCTGCGACCCAACTATCCCCACAGCTGGGACAAACAGTATGCAGTCGGGAAACCAGCTGCCTTAATACCGACAGCTGGCTTTCCGGCTGCTTTATCCCGGCGCGGGATAAATGACCGGCGTCTATATCTAGACACCTGTCATTTACCCGACGACGGGAGACCGGCGCCCAGCATCCGATTGAAGGGCTGCCGGGCGGTGCGAGTGGACAGCCGGGGGGGGTTAGGTTTAGGGCATCCGGGGGGGACTTAGGGTTAGGCACCCCCCCGGGATGGTTAGGGTTAGGCTAGGGGAAGGGTTGGTTAGTGTTAGGCACCCCCGGGTGGGGTTAGGGTTAGGCACCCCCCCAGGGGACTTAGGTTTTGGCAGCGGGGAAGGGGGGGTTAGGGTTAGGCACTTAGAGGGGGGATTAGGTTTATGCACTTGCGGGGGAGGTTAGGGTTAGGCACCCCTAAGGAGGGTTAGGGGGTTAGGTTAGTTTATACTTACCTTAGGTATGATTGGGATTTCCAGTGCTGCCGGGCTCTGCTGATCTGTTACGCTGCCGTTGCCGGGAATCGGACTGCCGGCCCTGCGGCAGCCGGGATTCCATACCAATTCCGGGACAAACTCCTGGCCTTGATGGACTTGGTCAACTCTCCTTCATACTCGCTTCCTATGATTCATCCCCTAATGCAATTCATTTCTCATTTGATCTTTGCATATAGAGCACAGTTTGGATAATGTAGTAGATAGATTCATACTGATTAATCTCACAGTACTAGAAATCATTTATAATATTATTTATTAGCACTGTAATATATATGCTGCTTACTGTATAAGGATGTCAATGTGTATATACTGTATTTATTTTAATGTGCACATCGATCTCATACAGTACTTAATACTACACATTTTATTATGATAGTGTCCTTTTAATCCTACAATTGCTTTGCTTTTCCATTTACAGACTTAATTGGTGAACACTAGTTTGTACGTATAATTTGGAAAACATGTGAAGATAGTAATAAGGCATTTTTGATTCTATAATTGACCTGATAGATCTACCAATGTTTGGTAGTTTATTCATATATAAGAGTATGGTAGTCTACATCAATATCCCATAGTCAGGCCATGTACTCCTTACCGTTTGATATTTTTGCACATTATTTTTGTTATCTCTTAAACTAGTACGTGTATCTCCAGTATTAATATCCATGTAATGTTGTGTATGCTGTTATCATAGTAGCTTCCTGCACATTGTGCTTCCACATTTAGCACTACACCCTTTCCAGTTATGGCAGACCATGATTAATGCTCGCAGAAATCTGCACAAAGGAACTGTCTGCTGCTCAGGAAGTTTCCACATACACCAATCATGAATATTTACAACAATGACACCATTCCAAATCCATTCAAAGGAAAATCCTCACAGCGACTTAGAGTGTCTGCTGAGGCTTTACAAATCAGTGGCCACATTAATCTGTTTCTCTATATTTCACTTTATTCCTCACATTTCTAGGAATACATTTTTTCAAGGCAGGATTTAAGTTGCATATACAGTATTTGTGAAGAGGCAATTAAATGCCTGCTTATCAAATAAAGTTCTCTTGAAACACATTTTTTTTACATAAGTACAAAAAAATTAAAGAATTGTTTACAAAAAGCGGGGAAACTTGAGGAATCTTGTTTATCTGTCACCTATCTCCATATAAACTTTGTTTTGTACCTCAAGAACCTCCTTTTTAATGTATCATATATGTGGCACTTAGTAGGTGCCAGACTAGCACACAGTGACCTTTATCCATTTGGATCCATGGAGTCCAGTAGGAGTACCCTGAAAGCCAATAGAATGGCTTCTGGAGTGGGGTTTCTCTTGAGCTTGGGGTTCACAATGGTGTTGTTGTTGAGAATGAGGAATCGGATATTGGGGTTGAATAGTGATGGGTGGTAGTGGGCTACAAAAAGAGAGAGTAGTGAGGACATAATATGGAAAGACTGTTAGTTGACTTTAGATGACCACGAAATGCTTGAAAAATATAAACTGTAAGATATTGGATAGGGGATTTTATTATAAATAATAAAATGGAATAATATGCATGAATGAATCAAGCACAGTAAATAATGGAGTAATTAAATACAGAATAACTGGCAATATACAAAATATAGAACAAACAGGGTTATAGGGGTAATCCAATTGTATATGTTGCCTTAACACTCTATGGGTATAAGCAATATGTACAATTTCTAGGTCTGCACAGTGCAGAATACTTTGTAGTGCAATACATACACATACCTCCTACCTCCTACCACTATAGGACAGTTATATATACAGCATATATATATATATATATATATATATATAGCAGCAATGGGTCGGACCGGCACTCTGCTGGACTGTAGACAAGTTGCTCCTGTGCCAGCTACATAAATGCATAGATGTACCAAAAGAAAGCGGCACTAGGAGTCAGTCAAAGAAGATTTAATTGTGATCCTTCACAATATCAAAGCCAACGTTTCGGGGCTATATGCGCCCCTTTGTCAAGGTGTAGAAAGAACAGAAACCTGAAAGGTTCTTACCTTATATCCCCAAAGAAGCCCGCCGAAGTGCCCGAATCCAGACGCCGCCCGGGACCCCACGTGACACCGGAGTCCCGCTCTGATGACGCAGGCGCGTTGCGTAACCCTGGTAACCTAGGCAACCGGGATGTTACCGCAAGAGCGCGGCTGGTCGTCTGGGTAACAAGAAACAAGTGAAAAAAGACACCAACGTGACACGCTGTATCAGTTACGATGCAGACTCAGAAAGTTAAAAAAGATTGAACAAAATAGAGGGTCCATTAAGTGTTGTTGTGGAGCAAAGTGATAGTATATTAAGATACAGCAATCCTCTGCCACACCATGAACCAGTGTTAGAAGCCAGAATAGTGTGCAAAAGTATATAAAGACCAACAGGCACAAGACTGCGATCGTACATAGATATAAGAGCAAGCAAAATGTACTTCATGTACACATACACAAAGGTGAGTACGGACAAAGACGCTAGGCTCATAAAAAATTGAGTGCTGCACAAAGATGTCGTGTGCACTAGGAATACAAGAAAAAGGACAAGGAAAAGAAGGGATGAGGGGACAGGGGGAAAAAGGAGCAAATAAAATAACAAAATTAAATCAAGTAAAGACGTTCCAAGCGATTTTCTCGTTGAGTCCTGCTGGACTAATGGTGTTCAGGTTGAATATCCATCTTGCTTCAACTTGGAGAAGTCGTAGGGCCCTATTGCCCCCCCTGATGGTTTTGGGTACTTGATCAATGGCCATGTGCTTAAGGTCCGAAAGGTTGTGTTTCATCTCGGCGTAATGTCTGGCTACAGGTTGGTCACTTGATTTGCCAGATAGAGCTCCTTTGATGGCTGAGCGGTGCAAGGCCATGCGCTCCCTCATAGTTCTAGTAGTCTTTCCGACATAGTGTAGATGACAAGGACAACTGATCAAATAGACTATGAAGGAGGAAGTACACGTTAAAACGTGTCTAATGTGGAACAAATGATCTGAATGGGGGTGCTTGAAAGTGTGGCCAGTCACCATGTGCTGACAGGTAGTACATTTGAGGCATTTGTAGCAGCCTGGTTGTTTAGATAAAAAGTTCTTTGAGGAGGCATCTGGGTCCGCGTCAAAGTTGGTAATGTCGGCATGAACTACAATGTCCCTGATGTTCCTGCCACGCGTGTAACAAGCCAAGGGTCTTTTGCCTTTTAAAGAAGCAAGCTCTTTGTCGCTGGTGACTATAGGCCAAAGTGCTCGGGTAGCCCTTTGTATGACCGCACTAGATGAACTATATTGGCTTTTCCAAGGAATCAATGTCTCAGGGTTCTTGGCTCTGGGCTGGAATAGAGTGTCTCTTGGGATGCTTAATACTTCCTCCTTCTGTTTTTGTAACAAAGATGGATCGTATCCCCTATGCAGGAACTTGCGCACAATCTCGTTCAGACCTGCTTCCAAATTGTGACTCTCACTTATGATCCTTGCCACCCTCATCATCTGCGACTTAGGGAGGCCTCTCTTCAAAGCCGGTGGATGGTGGCTACTCGCCAGTAGTAGGGTATTCTTGTCAGTTGGCTTGGAATACACCCCTGTGATAATGTATCCATTGATGATGGAGACCTGAACATCCAGATAGTTGAGAGAATGGAAACTATGGGCCTGATTCAGAGCCGTTCGCTATTTGTGGTCGTTCGTTCAAAAACAAGGGGTGGCTATTCAAATGATCCGTTCGCAAATTGCAGTCTGTTCCCACCTCTAAGTCTGAACAAGTGAGCAAAACATACGCTCGTTTATTTGATAAAAACGCCCCCTGGCCGCACGCACCATACGTCATGTCCGCTATTTATTAGATTAATCGAGTACATCGTGCAGCATATGAACTGCTCGCTATTCTTGTGGTTGGTGTTTTCAACCGCTATTTTGCGAGCAGTTCTGAGTTAAAAAAAACCAAGTGACGTGGTCAATGACGCTGCTGTATTAAATATGCACTCCCTTAAAACGCCCGATTTGACCTTTAAGCACGCCTGCGTTCGGATCTCCACTCCCCGTTTTCAAGCACCTTCCCCTGTTACCACCCACATACGCCTCATTCTGTCACTCAAAATAGCAGGCCCTCGCTATATTGCGTACCAACGATTTTCGGCCGCACTGACTGGTTCGTGCATGCGTACTAAAAACCGTACGCATGCGCAGATGTGCGAACATCGCTCGGAACGAGCGTACTGCCGCTTGCGAGTGGCTCTGAATGAGGGCCTATGTTGGTAAGTGACACAAATCGGTGAGGCTCTGGAGTTGATATGCGACATCAAAGCGATGAATTGCTGTTGTGTTGTCTGGCACAGGGCCTATGTCTTGAGGAGATTTAAGAAGCTTGAAGTGTCCTTGATGAAAGTAGGCAAATTCAATAAGGAAGGTTGTAAAATGCTATCGAGAAACTGTGAAATAGGTTGATATAATGAGCCTCTCGCCGAAATTATCAGCCGTCCAGGTGGTCTTGTTATGCTCTTGTGTATTTTAGGTACAGTGAATAAAATTGGTATTACCGGATGCTCGGTGGTGAGAGCTTTCACTAATTGGTCTGGTAGAAGCCTCCTATCTCTGGCCCGAGCTAGGATGTCATCTAGCTCTCTCAGAGGTCACTGCTGAGAGGTTCATACGTATCCAAAATCGACAGTTGTTGGTAGACCTCCTCCTTGTATTCGGTCAAATTTTGAATAACAATACCGCCCCCTTGTCGGCGGGGCGGATGACTATGGGCCTGATTCAGAGCCGTTCGCTATTTGTGGTCGTTCGTTCAAAAACAAGGGGTGGCTATTCAAATGATCCGTTCGCAAATTGCAGTCTGTTCCCACCTCTAAGTCTGAACGAGCGAGCAAAACATACGCTCGTTTTTTTGATAAAAACGCCCCCTGGCCGCACGCACCATACGTCATGTCCGCTATTTATTAGATTAATCGAGTACATCGTACAGCGTATGAACTGCTCGCTATTCTTGTGGTTGGTGTTTTCAACAGCTATTTTGCGAGCAGTTCTGAGTTAAAAAAAACCAAGTGACGTGGTCAATGACGCTGCTGTATTAATTATGCACTCCCTTAAAACGCCCGTTTTGACCTTTAAGCACGCCTGCGTTCGGATCTCCACTCCCCGTTTTCAAGCACCTTCCCCTGTTACCATCCCACATATGCCTCATTCTGTCACTCAAAATAGCAGGCCCTCGCTATATTGCATACCAACGATTTTCGGCCGCACTGACTGGTTCGCGCATGCGTACTAAAAACCGTACGCATGCACAGATGTGCGAACATCGCTCGGAACGAGCGTACTGCCGCTAGCGAGTGGCTCTGAATGAGGGCCTATGTCCCTGTATTGCCCAAGATCCCTCAGAGCTTGTTGTTCCCTGCTAGAAAGATTATAATGTTTCTTAGGTGCAGCTGCCGTGTAGCGTGTGACTGCGTCGTCCAAAAGGCGAGTGAATGATTTGATGGATGCATTCGATGAGGGAGGATCGAAGGAAGAACGTAGTCTATATTTAATGAAATCGGCATGATCTTCAGGTGGTATAGGGGTGGGAAATTTGGAGCCAAAGAATTCCTGAAGTCTCAACTTGCGAGTGAATTGATGTAAGGAAATTTTCCAAGAGAGATCATCGTGATAGTTGGTAGGTACAAAAGAGAGGCCTTTGTTTAAAACCGATGTCTCAGTTGACGTAAGCTGGCGGGAGGACAGATTGAATATTAGTTCTTCTTTTTGGAAGTCGATCCGATTAAACCTCTTGTTTTGACCCCCCCTGCGGGTGGGCGTCCCCTGTTTTTTGATGCTTTAGAGATATTTGAAACTTCAGTTGGAGGAACAGATGGTCCTTCTTGGGGATCCTCTGAATCGACAGGATTAAATTCACTATCGCTATTAGAGGAGGCTGTGGTGCGATTGAATCCTTCTCTGCGTCGACGCCAATTCGACCGGGGTCTATATGGTCTCTGAGGTTGTGACATCGGTTCCCCTCCCATGTGCCATCGGTATACTCGATTATCGTCGTAATCGGATTTTACGATTTGGAATTTGTTTCTTTTAAATTTGGTTAGGTCTCTGCGATATGCTTCACATTGTGACTCTAATTTGGAAACCCAATCAGTTGAATGGTCTTGAGTCAAGGTCAATTTGTGCTCGGATTCCAGAAGGGCAATTTTGTCCCTAGTGGATCCTAGTTCGCGTCCCACCTCTTCTACCACTAGGAGAATCAAATCTAAACTACACTTATTTAGTATCCCTATCCATTTCCTACAGAAGTCCGGGTTATACCGGCCGATCGTGGGTACATTGCGGACCCTAAAGCCCCGGGGAATCATGTTTTCTCTGTGATAATCGGACAAACATATGCCGTGTAGCAAAAAATCGATTTCTTTTTTCTTCAATTCAATAATTGAAAATAAATGTCTTCCGCTCCCTGATTTTTGTCAGTGTAGTTAAGATGATCTTTAAAGCGTAGCCTTTCTACATCGTCATCTGTGAAGCTATAAACTTCCCCTTTGGAGATAGAGACCCCTCTGCATCCTGGGGTGTCTTCTAGAGATGATGCTGTATCTGTCATCTTTATAAAAAAGATAGGTTCTTAATGGTAACCCTCATTTGTAAGCAGACCTCACCTTGAGTAAAAGGTAAAATAAATTTAACTGGAGCGGTGCCTTGTCCCAAGTAGGACCCAGTGATTGACACCGGACCTATTTATGCTATGGTCCGGGGGCGAACAGCAATTCATCGCTTTGATGTCGCATATCAACTCCAGAGCCTCACCGATTCGTGTCACTTACCAACATAGTTTCCATTCTCTCAACTATCTGGATGTTCAGGTCTCCATCATCAATGGATACATTATCACAGGGGTGTATTCCAAGCCAACTGACAAGAATACCCTACTACTGACGAGTAGCCACCATCCACCGGCTTTGAAGAGAGGCCTCCCTAAGTCGCAGATGATGAGGGTGGCAAGGATCATAAGTGAGAGTCACAATTTGGAAGCAGGTCTGAACGAGATTGTGCGCAAGTTCCTGCATAGGGGATACGATCCATCTTTGTTACAAAAACAGAAGGAGGAAGTATTAAGCATCCCAAGAGACACTCTATTCCAGCCCAGAGCCAAGAACCCTGAGACATTGATTCCTTGGAAAAGCCAATATAGTTCATCTAGTGCGGTCATACAAAGGGCTACCCGAGCACTTTGGCCTATAGTCACCAGCGACAAAGAGCTTGCTTCTTTAAAAGGCAAAAGACCCTTGGCTTGTTACACGCGTGGCAGGAACATCAGGGACATTGTAGTTCATGCCGACATTACCAACTTTGACGCGGACCCAGATGCCTCCTCAAAGAACTTTTTATCTAAACAACCAGGCTGCTACAAATGCCTCAAATGTACTACCTGTCAGCACATGGTGACTGGCCACACTTTCAAGCACCCCCATTCAGATCGTTTGTTCCACATTAGACACGTTTTAATGTGTACTTCCTCCTTCATAGTCTATTTGATCAGTTGTCCTTGTCATCTACACTATGTCGGAAAGACTACTAGAACTATGAGGGAGCGCATGGCCTTGCACCGCTCAGCCATCAAAGGAGCTCTATCTGGCCAATCAAGTGACCAACCTGTAGCCAGACATTACGTCGAGATGAAACACAACCTTTCGGACCTTAAGCACATGGCCATTGATCATGTACCCAAAACCATCAGGGGGGGCAATAGGGCCCTACGACTTCTCCAAGTTGAAGCAAGATGGATATTCAACCTGTACACCATTAGTCCAGCAGGACTCAACGAGAAAATCGCTTTGAACGTCTTTACTTGATTTAATTTTGTTATTTTATTTGCTCCTTTTTCCCCCTGTCCCCTTATCCCTTCTTTTCCTTGTCCTTTTTCTTGTATTCCTAGTGCACACGACATCTTTGTGCAGCACTCAATTTTTTATGAGCCTAGCGTCTTTGTCCGTACTCACCTTTGTGTATGTGTACATGAAGTACATTTTGCTTGCTCTTATATCTATGTACGATCGCAGTCTTGTGCCTGTTGGTCTTTATATACTTTTGCACACTATTCTGGCTTCTAACACTGGTTCATGGTGTGGCAGAGGATTGCTGTATCTTAATATACTATCACTTTGCTCCACAACAACACTTAATGGACCCTCTATTTTGTTCAATCTTTTTTAACTTTCTGAGTCTGCATCGTAACTGATACAGCGTGTCACGTTGGTGTCTTTTTTCACTTGTTTCTTGTTACCCAGACGACCAGCCGCGCTCTTGCGGTAACATCCCGGTTGCCTAGGTTACCAGGGTTACGCAACGCGCCTACGTCATCAGAGCGGGACTCCGGTGTCACGTGGGGTCCCGGGCGGCATCTGGATTCGGGCACTTCGGCGGGCTTCTTTGGGGATATAAGGTAAGAACCTTTCAGGTTTCTGTTCTTTCTACACCTTGACAAAGGGGCGCATATAGCCCCGAAACGTTGGCTTTGATATTGTGAAGGATCACAATTAAATCTTCTTTGACTGACTCCTAGTGCCGCTTTCTTTTGGTACGTCTATATATATATATATATATATATATATATATGTATATATATGTACAGGTTGAGTCTCCCATATCCAAATATTCCGAAATACGGAATATTCCGAATTACGGAGTAATTTTGGCATGACTGAAATAATAAAACCTTTGATTTTTGATGGTTCAATGTACACAAACTTTGTCTAAGGCACAAATTATTAAAAATATGGTATAAAATTACCTTCAGGCTGTGTGTATAGGGTGTAAATGAAACATAAATTTATTTCATGTATGTACACAAACTTTGCTTGAGCCACAAAATTATTGAAAATATTGTATAAAATGAGCTGCAGGCTATGTGTATAAGGTGCATATAATACATAAATGCATTCTGTGTGTATATCCCATTCCCAAGATATTTCATTATGATATGCAATTATTCCAAAATACGGAATATTCCGTTATCCAAAATACCCCTGGTCCCAAGCATTTTGGATATGGGAGACTCAACCGTATATATATATATATATATATATATATATATATATAATGAGATCGAGGCAGCGGCACTCAGTGGATTTGTTCAGAAAAAAGACAACTTCAAATAGGTCCCTTTACATAATCAACTTTTCGGGTTTATTACAACCTGTCAACCTGATGACTTATTAGAAACATAGAAACATAGAATTTCGTGGCAGATAAGAACCTCTTGGCCCATCTAGTCTGCCCCATTTTTAAACATATTGTTGCCTCAACCCTTATTGATCCTTACTTCTTCTGAAGGATATCCTTATGCCTATCCCATGCATGTTTAAATTGCTCTACTGTCTTATCCTCTACCACCTCTGATGGGAGTCTATTCCACTTGTCCACTACCCTTTCTGTGAAGTAATTTTTCCTCAAATTTCCCCTGAACCTACCACCCTACAGATTCAGAACCCATCCTTTTGTTCTAATACTTCTCTTTCTTTGAAGAATGTCTCCTTCCTTTACCTTGTTAAAATATATTTGAACATTTCTATCATGTCCCCCCTTTCTGTTCTCTGCTCCAAACTATACATATCAAGATCTTTTAGTCTTTACTGGTACGTTTTGTGGTGTAGGCCTTGCTCCATTTTAGTTGTCCTTCTTTCTACAGTCTCTAATGTATTAATATCTTTCTGGAGATATGGCCTCCAGAACTGAACACAGTATTCGAGATGAGGACGTACCAATGACCTATACAGTGGTAATATCACTTCTTTCTTTCTGCTACTGATTCCTCTCCCTATGCAACCAAGCATCTGACTTGCCTTCCTCATTGATTTGTTACAATGTTTGCTTGCCTTTAGGTCACCTGAAATAGTGACTCCTAGATCCCTTTCCTCTTCAGTAGTTTCCAGTATAGTGCCATTAATACTATATTTAGCCTTTGGATTTTTGAGACCCAAGTGCATGATCTTGCATTTTTTGGCATTAAACTGTAGTTGCCACTTTCTTGACCATTCCTCTAGTCTACCTTGATCATCAATCATTTGTTATACCCCTCCTGGTGTGTCTACCCTGTTGCATACCTTTGTGTCATCTGCAAACAGGCATAGTTTCCCTTCAATACCATTTGCAATGTCACAAATAAAGATATTAAAAAGCACTGGTACAAGTACAGATCCCTGAGGTACTCCACTGGTAACATTTCCCTCCTGACACTGCACTCCGTTTACTACAACTCTCTGTTGCCTATCCTGCAGCCATGATCATATCCATTCAACTATCTTTGTATCTAATCCCATGCTTTCCAATTTATTTAACAGTCTGCGATGTGGAACACTGTCAAAATCCATACTAAAGTCTAGATAAGCTATATCTATGGCCCCCCTTTATCTATTTCCTTAGTCACCCAGTCAAAAGAGTCAATAAGATTTGTTTGACATGATCTCCCCCCAGTAAATCCATGCTGTTTGGGGTCCTGCAAATTGTTGGATTTGAGATAATCTACGACTCTTTCTTTTAAGAGTGTTTCCATCAATTTCCCTACTACTGATGTAAGGCTCACTGGTCGGTAGTTGCTTGTCTCTTCCTTGCTTCCACTTTTGTGCATTGGGACAACGATTGCTCTTTTCCAGTACTCTGGAATTACTCCAGTAGCTAGAGACTGGTTCAATAATTCTGTTAATGGTGTTACCAGCACCCCTTTAAGCTCTTTTAGTATCCTTGGATGTATCCCATCTGGCCCCATTGATTTATCCATTTTCAGTTTTGAGAGTTCTATTAGGATCTTCTCCTCTGTAAATGTGCTTGTTCCTACCTCATTTTTCTGATTACACCTGCAACTTAACTGTGGCCCCTTGCCCTCTCTTTCAGTAGTGAATACTGAACAAAAATAATTATTAAGATTATCAAACAGGCACATTGGTTTAAACTTCATGAATGGGAGTGCCGACTCCACAGATATATATTTATATTTTATTTATTATCAGATATTTATATAGCACACACATATTCTGCAGCACTTTACAAAGACTATTTGTCCATTCACATTATGCCCTGCCTCAGTGGAGCTTACAATCTAAATTCCCTACTACACACACACACACACTAGGGTTAATTTTGTTGGGACCCAATTAACCTACCAGGATATTTTTGGAGTGTGGGAGGAACCCGGAGCACCCAGAGGAAACCCACGCAAGCACAGGGAGAATATACAAACTCCACACAGTTAGGGCCATAGTGGGAATCGAACCCATGACCTCAGTGTTGTGAGGCAGTAATGCTAACCATTACACCATTTATGTATATATGTATATATATATATATATACACATATATATATATATATATAGATAATTTTTATGGGTCTTGATGAACCCATTTGTGAATGGGTCCATCAAGACTGGCCAGAAAATTGGTCTTACCACTGCCATCTTGCATTGCCAGGTAACTGAATATCACTCAGCTGCTCCAGTAGATTCCGGCAATAACTCATATTCTATCTCTGCGATAAGCAGCGAAAGGAAACCAGTGTTATTGCCGCTTAATGATTAATACTGTAGGCCTGTGATAAGTAGCAAACTTCTGATAAAATTAAATAATGTAGCTTATTGACTAGAACACAGGTTCTCAAACTCGGTCCTCAGGCCCCTAAACAGTGCACGATTTCCAGGTTTCCCCACAGAATCACTAGTGAAATAATTAGCTCCAACTGTGAATCTTTTAAAATGTGTCAGTGAGTAATGAATACACCTGTGCACCTGCTGGGTGACCTGGAAAATGTGAACTGCGTGGGGTCCTGAGAACCGAGTTTGAGAACCACTGGACTAGCAGCATAGGTGCCAGCTATGTGTGTGCCACAAACAATAACCAGACACGCCTTCACCTTTTCATTCATATTGCAAAATAACATGCTCATGTATTTTTGTTATGAAACTAGTTTCAGAATTCTAAACTAAACATAATACACTGTGGCGTCCCTACCTGTTGATGCACCCGGTGCTGGTAGGGGTGGGCAGTTTAGCAGTGGAAAATGGGGCATGGCCTCGTGAAAAGGGCATGGCCTTGCGGGTGGGGCCATACACCCGATCCCCAGTTTTTGTCTCCAGGGGGTCCCGGAAGTGCGGGCTGCCCCCGGGGACCAGTGTACTTGTTTTGCCGGGTCCCTCACTGTGACAGGAGCCGACTGCTGAAAGTAATTCTACAATGCAGCACCAGGCTCTTGTCACTGATGGGGAATCTGCACTTTGGTGTCGCCCCTTGGCATGTGACACCCGGTTGCGGCCCGCACCCTCCGCACCCACCTTGTAATGCCATTGACAATACATAATTTTTTAATTACGCCTCTTATATAAAGCTCCAACAATTCCACTATCGTCTGTTAGCAGTACAATATAAATAATTATGGCATGGGTTTAGCTAGGTACACTTTTTGAAATGACGTTAAATAAATTTTGTATTTAATCTTACAAAAAATAAAATAATCCTTCATTACCTCCATAGGCGTGCGAAGAAGCCAGCACAGGGGGTGCTGCTTAGGCACTACCCCTCCACCTGGTCATGGACTAACCCCCCCTCCCACCGGGACATACAATACTAACCTGGGTGGCCCGGTGAGTCCAGGTAAGTAGTGTATGTCCTGGAGGGAGGAGGCGATCGGGGTAGTCCATGGCCCGGTCGAGGGGGAAGTGCCAAAGCAGATCCCCCTGTGCCAGTTTCTGTGCACGCCTATGATTCCCTCTTAGATATTCTGCTGAGTTGCACCTCACTTCCTCTCTGATAACCACCTATAATTCCCACTTCTCCTGTGCTGCTACCCACTTGATCCTGCACTTTCTGAGCCTCAGGCATTAGATTCAATATAGTACAGATTTTACCTCCACTTATTTTTTTATAGTTTACAGTTTTTCTTGATTTTTTATTTTTTTTTACTCCAAACAGGGCAAAAGAAAAAGAAAACACCTGTTGCAATAGTTCAATTCACACATCTCTACATATAACAAGATGCAAGATTATGTTGTTAGTATAGCAAGCATCTTTCAAATTTGGGGTATTTAATATGTGCTCTTTAAGTCATGCTAATGAGAAAATGCATAACACCAATGTTTGTATTGTATTAAAGGAGGCAATCCTCCAAAACAATTAACTTAATTAATCCCCTATCCATAGTTTGTAGCGTTGGTAAATAATAAAGCGTCTTTATATAATCCTGCCTTCAATGACTTAGTTAAAAACTGATTATGTTTATTAACAGAATTTTACAGTCTAGTGGTCCATCAGTTTCTGAAGGGTCTTATTATTTTAGCTAGCATTGCCATTATTAATACTGTGTTTACTTTATTTCCCTTTTAGTGAGATTACTGATTTCTGTCCCCTAACCTCATTAGTTACGGGGTTCTGCTTGTTCTGCATCATAATGGTTTAGTAATATGTCTATTCTTCTGTGTCTCCCTTTTTTATATGGGTTTTGCCACTAAAAATCTGTACATACATACAAATCAAACTATTAATTCACCTAATTAAATGTAACTTGGAGAAAATAGTACATGAACAAGTTATATTAAAAATAATCATATCAATAACTAATAATAATCATAATAACTTTAAAAATACATTGTTATTATTATTATTATTATTATTATTATTATTATTATTATTATTACAGGTTGAGTCTCCCATAACCAAAATGCTTGGGACCAGGGGTATTTTGGATATCGGAATATTTCCGTATTTTGGAATAATTGCATTTCATAATGAAATATCTTGGGAATGGGGCCCCAATATACACACAGAATGCATTTATGTGTTATATACACCTTATACACAAAGCGTGCAGGTAATTTTATACAATATTTTCATTAATTTGTAATGTTTGTATACATACATGAAATTAATGTATGTTTCATATGCACCTTGTACACAGAGCCTGAAGGTAATTTTATACAATATTTTTAATAATTTGTGCCTTAGACAAAGTTTGTGTACATTGAACCATCAAAAATCAAAGGTTTAATTATCTGTCATGCCAAAATAATTCCACATTGCGGAATATTGCGTATTTCGGAATATTTGGATATGGGAGACTCAACCTGTAGTATTATTATTATTATTATTATTATTATTATTATTATTATTATTTGTGTTGCAACCCACAACTTAATTGAAGGCAAAATAAATAGTATTAAAACAAACTACAATATTACATTCTTACAATAAAATATCTTTTTGAATTAGACAATCAAAACTAAATAATTACATAGACAGTATGGATAGTTTGACTTTCAGGAACACTAACTCTCCTTTTAGTTTCTTCTTGTATTGGTCTGGTGTAAACATAAAAAATAGCCTTCTTAGCCAACATTTTTAGATCTGTCCCATAATCCCCTTATGTCCTACCAAAGCCCAATTTTCTGTCTCATTCATGTGTGATAATCTTTTACAAAGTAACAGATTGGGACATGAATTAAAATCAGGAAGGGGTCTGACATAACTGGGGAAGCAACTTAACATCAGTGGAGGTGTGGGAAGGCCCAGACAAAAAAAATAAATTAAGTAATTAGGAAAATAAAGCAATGATACAACTTATTTGTTCATAGGCTGTGCTGAGAGATACTATAATGTATATGCACTTCCTCTTTTTAGGAACAATTAAGCAAATATATTGTTATGACCAGTGTGTATGTAATTGCTCAAGAGATATATACAAGTTTAAGGTTTAAATAATAAACATTTTTCTTTATTATTTTCTTTCAGGGTTGAACTCTAAGTTGTTTTACAGTATATCCTCAGGAGACAGTATGGGTCAATTTCAGATTAACAAAGATGGAGCCTTAAATATTATCCAAACATTGGATCGGGAAAGCCAATCCTTCTATAGTATAGTGGTTCAAGTTCATGACATGGCCCCTCCTCCAGCATATAGATATACCAGCACAGTGGAAGTATCCATCATTTTGCTGGATGTCAATGATAACCCACCAAGCTTCATCTCTCCAAAGCTCACATATGTGGAAGAGAATACACCCACAGACACTATTGTATTCCAAGCCAAAGCCACGGACCCAGACAGTGGTCCAAACTGTTATGTCCAGTATTCATTACGGAGCTCGCTGGGCAACAAATTCAGTATTGGAAATATTGATGGTGAGGTGCGTCTGACAGGGGAGCTAGATCGAGAAGATATTTCCAACTATACCTTAACAATCATAGCTACTGACAAAGGAGAACCATCTCTTTCTTCTACTATGGATGTCATTGTTATAGTGCTTGATGTCAATGACAATAACCCGCACTTTTTACAGAGTCTCTTTAAAGTGGAAATTAGTGAAAACACCCTAACTGGAACAGATCTCATTCAGGCAGTGGCAACAGATGCAGATGAAGGGATGAATGGTATGGTTCGTTATGCTATTACAGATGGAAATCCAAAAAATGAATTTAGGATTGATTCTGTCACTGGAGTAATATCAATTGCCAAACCTTTGGACCGAGAGAAGAAGTCTTCATACTCACTGGTCATCCAGTCATCAGATCGTGGAAGCAGTCCACGGACTGACACAGCAACAGTCAGCATTCTTTTGTCTGATGTTAATGATGTAGTTCCTAAATTTGAATTATCCCCCTATTCAGTTAATGTTCCTGAAAATTTGGAGACATTGCCAAAGGTTGTTCTTCAGGTAAGTGTAACTTCAGAACTTAGTTTTTGGTTTATTTTATAAAACAATTGTTTGTAATCCAAATCCCAGCACAGAACTCAAGAATATTCAGATTATTATGTTTTTAATATATGTTCTGTTAAACATGGACATAATTATTATTATTTTTTTGTAAACAAATTCCAGTTCTTTTCATTTGTATTAGTTAATGAGTGGTAGCTACTATTGATAGTTTTATCAAGGTTATATAGCATATGTAGATATCAGTGGAAGAGTGTCTCTAGTAGTCCAAATAACATAACATAAAATGTAGTATGCTTGCAGAAATTCAACAAAGCAGAGCACACATGTGAGGATATATTGTATGTATTCAGGAGAAATAAACTAGTCAAATTCATTATTATTTATTTTCAAGCCTCTGAGAAATGCACTTTCCATTAGACAGATTCAGGGCCTAATTCAGAGATGGACACTAATGCGATCGCAGTTGCGATTTCGCACAAAATGCGGCTGTGAAAATATGCTAATAGTTTCAAAGCTTACCCGAGCATAAGGACGCCTACCGCTGCCTTTTCATATGGGTACGACATCTCTTACCTGCATAAATGTCGGTCACATCGACGCACATCGAGCGTCATGCCAGCCGCAAACACTGCAGCTTTTCTGATATGCAGAGGGCTCTCGTGCTTTGTATGTAATCACAATGGCTAATTTATGCACGCCTATTTAACGGCGTTTAAAAGGTAAGACACACCTGCATTTTTCTGACCACCCCCCCCCATTATCTCCCCCAAACGCTGACTACCTGTCACTCACTTTGCAAATGGGTACTTTGTGCATGCAAGACAATCGCACTGCGTGCATGGTGCAGTTTAAATGCATACACAATGGCAAACAATCGCTCAATCTGCATAATATCGCCATTACGTCTGTCTCTGAATCAGGCCCTCAGTACACAGTAATTTCTACATGGTTTCCATAATTAAAGGGGCTACTTATTAAATATCCGCTCTTCCACAAAACCATAAACTTTCCCATAATTTGTATTGCACTGCAAATTACTTAAGGCTGGACGTGAGAAATATCCCAGATATTTTCTGCTTTCATCTACAGTAAGTAATGCAGAATACCGCAGTCCTCATTTTTTTGGGATGGGGGCTGCAGTCTTCTCTAATTTATCAATTTCTGAAAAGCAAATTTATTGGAGCTTGTTCTTCCAGTAGCAAATGCCATCTTTAGATGTATTTAGCTACAGTATTGTAGCTTCTGGTTCCAATTCTGCATTTGCACATGTGCGAACCATGCTGGGGAGTATCTGCATTCTTTATGTCGGCAGCATTAGGCTGCCTGTGGGGGAGAAATAAAAGCACTGCTTAGGAGCCCTGGATTGATAAATGGCAAATTTACACCATACCAGATCCCCACGATGTGCGGTAATATGATATTTTTGAGTGACAATCTTTTGGGGATATCTGAGCCCTTGAAGTGCAATTTGTAATCTATATATTGTCAATGATCTCTCAAACTAAACAATCTAATCCCAATTCTGCAGGACATAAAGCAGGACTTTGAACAATAAAAGGAAATACATTTGAGAAATATTTAAATGTTTCCATTTCTTTAGGTTGTAGCAAGAGATGATGATCAGGGTATTAACAGCAGATTGACATATTCACTGGCTTCTGGCAATAAAGACGAGGCCTTCAAATTGTCTTCTAATGGGCAGCTTAGTATTGTGAAAAGCCTGGATCGAGAAGTGAAAGAACAATATGTATTACTGATCACAGCTACTGATTCAGGTACTTTCCATGCTTCTTTTTAAATGCAATATTCTTCTAATTGTTGTCAACACTGACATTTCCTATTCAATGGTTGCAAAAATGCCAGAAATTCACTTTACTCAAAATAATTAAATCAATAAAATGTTTTCACATACAGTAGATAGTTTGTTTCGAAAGCCTCTTATCTACTGAGATGTGAAAATAAAAATGAGAAATAATAAAACCTCATCTGCAGAACATGTTTTGTAGAGTAAAAGTAAAGGAAAGGTACAGGTTTGGGTTTGGCAATAAATAAATGGAAATGGGAAGATGATGTGTTATAAATTTGGGAGTGTGCACTTTCAGCTGGCAATTTAGTCTTTGTGCTCCCCATAAATAATATACAGTATGTTTGCTCATCAGGGTAGCTATTCCTGAAATCCTACATAGCTAGTCCAGCACAAACAATATACTGTTAAAGTGATAGGAACAAAGTCAACAATATTTTCAACATTGTGATACTTTTTCCTAATTTTCATATAAAACATGATTTCAATCTGTACCATCATTCTATATAATGGAAGAGTATAGTGTTCTTAAATATCACAGATCTGGCATTTATTTGCTTAGGGGGGGTAATGTATTATAGCGGTATTTTATTGAGGCGAAGCTGGAAGCAGTATCAATGAGATATATAAACGTCTCATCTGCCGGAGTGGTTTGTCACTGCTTGACTCATTTACATCCAACACTTTACATTTCTGCTTTATCTGCCATCCATTTTTCCATTTATTTTACCCACCTTTTCCTCTCCTGCATTTATTGCTGGCTTGATCTTACAGTGTGTGTCTTTGATGCTCCATTGATAATCTATAGTTGTCTATTCTTCTGCATTATCCAGGAGTTTCCTGCATTAGAGCACTTACTGTACTTGTCTTTGATGTGGGAGGCACTTGATATGATGTAGGAAATTAGTGGTGTATTATCAATGGGTGCAGTCTGTGCAGTGCACACATACCCCAAACTACTGAGGGCCCATTCCTCACACACAATCTTCATGCATCATCCATCAATGTGGCTTTTGGCTCTGCCTCCTTGTACCATGCTGCATCTGTCATACCAATTGTCTCCTCCTACACTAGGACTTAATCTACAGACAGTAAGTAGAAGACTTAAAAGGCTTGTTAGGCTCCAGTGCTGTGGAAGTTGGAGGGGGAAGATGTTAGTGGGCTTTGCTCACTGGCCCAATAGCTTCAACAAATGTCCCTGTAGCAAATCCCATTATTATACAACTTTGCCCCATCCATGTAATGAGGTGAATGGCATCATCAAATCATGCCAGGGTAGTGGAAACTAAAATAGCATCATCATACACCTTACCCTATCCACTTGACTACATGGATGGAACAAGTCATTCCCACCTTTTTTTGTATTTTTCCTGGTAGAATAGTTTGAACAGTCAGCCAGTATGTGCTGATAACCGACTGTCCACTCTAAGAATCATGAATCCAGTGTAATAACTAAAGGCCCCTTTTCCTGGCAGAAGTATCAGCAGCTACGCACACCTCACATATTTTTATAATTCATGCAAATAACACAAAGCATTCACTTCTTCCATGGGTGCCTTACTTATACCACTACCTGTCCAGGGGCTCCCATTGCCTTGAACTCATACTTGCCTACTCTCTCAGAACGGCCGGTAGAGTAAGTATCCCGGCCAGCCGCTTACCCGATACACAATGTTGGTAATGTTGGCATTGTGTAGCGGCGGCACGATGACGCGACCATGTGGTCACTCACGCCCCAGCTCCACCCCTAATGATGGGTAATGTCCTTGGCCAGGCCCCCGCCCTATGCTGACCTTTTTCTAAAGTGAGAGTTTTTAGATGTGGAGATGTTGCCCATAGCAACCAATCAGATTCTAGCTATTATCTTCTAGAAGGTGCTAGTTAAATGTTAATAAAGAATCTGATTGGTTGCTATGGGCAACATCTCCACTTCTAAAATCTCTCACTTTAGTAAATATACCCCTAGGTGTTTGAGGACACATCTGTATGTTTGTATATATGTACTGTCACTATGTGGACCCAATAGCCAAATTATCATGAAGAATGTTATAATGCTCGGTAGCTTAATCAATAAAACACTTGTGGAAAACAGATATTCGAGACTTAGATGTGCTGTAGTATAACTCAGTTAGAAGCCCTTTACAGAACACATGTTGTTTGTTAAAATAACAAATATGGTAGTATTATGTCCTTTAAGCTATTGAAGATGTTGAGAAGTGTGCCAGTGTTATTGAGTTTCCAGTGAGTGATGTCACTGCCAGACAGTAAACGGTAGATAGATCTTACAGAGTCTTTAGTGACTTTTCAAGGCCAGTAAATTTGCGGTAATACCCAATATAACATTTATGCTTGCGTATGTCCATTAAGAAGAATTATTGAAACTTTCTAAGGATAATTACGCTTAAAGGACTGCAGGGAAAATAACATATCACACTTTCAATCAATGCCAGGGCTTTTGTACTTCTGAGATAAAATATTGTACAATCCAATGTTTACATTTGTGTATACGGCAATGTAAAACAAAACTGTCTCCACTGTCTCTTGAGGCGTATTACTGCACGCTGTCCTTAATCCACCTTCTCTATAAGCGGTAAATGTTACTCATTCAATCACATACAAATGAGTATGATTGTATGAGCTATTAATAATAATTTTATATTAATCTAATTAAGTCATGGAGCATGTGCAATTTTTTTTCTGTGCTCACTAATCTTGTTAAATGTCAATGTTTCAGTTATTTTATTTGTTGCCTGTATTTGATCTTATTATTTATTTGTAAGAAAATATAAACATATTTTTTATATTTAAACATACTCTTTGTCAGCAGGGTTAGCTAAAGTAGTTTATGACAACTTAGGGTGGGTACATATCAGAACAACGGGCAATCGGGACGATGGTCAGGATGAACTCCCTTTGTCCCGGACCATCTGTGATTGCCCATAAACACTGTGCAATTTAATGAACGATGGAACAATATCTCGTTCCGTCCTTCATTAAACTGCAATACCTTGTACACGATATGTTCTGATTGGTTGTGCAGCAGGCCAACCAAAAGATATCATGTACAACTCGCTGGAGCGTGCAATTGTGCATACACACTGCACGATATGTACAGTTTGTCGTTCCAATTTACCTGGTAATGATAAATCGTACAGATATTGCCCAAGTGTGTACTCACCCTTAGATCGAGAGCTCTGCAACGTTCCTACCAGATTGTCATGACTTTGCCTTTGCGTACAGTATTTGAAGGCAAAAGGTGGTATGTGCTTGTGGTCTCATTGATGACAATCACAGGACTCATATGACTCTACCCAATTGTCAGTGAGAATTTTTGGCGCAGTGTATTTGCCATTGGCTCCACATTTCATTGAGCGAGCTCTGTTTGCCAGAAATGCTTAGCGGTTGATTTAAGGAAACTTGCTGTGTAGCTATATGCCGCAATTATGGTAGCTTCAGATACGTTGATTTTACTTCAAAGCCTAACAGTGCTGTGTACAAAAGTCTGCGAATCTGTGACGAGATCAGCCCACGAGGGGGGTGAGATGAGATGCCGTTGCTATCGTTTACACGCAGTTGCAATGGTAACTCGCCCCCATGTTTGCATGATTAGGCCACGCCCCCTACAGTACCCCAGCCTGGCACCGCTCTCTACGGCCCTGTGCAAAGCATAGAGAAGCTATCACTCCAGTGATGGCAGCTATGAGCTATACTCAAAAATATCCACCATCAGCAGAAATATTTTCAGGGCTTCATAAATAGCAATAGGATGTTCATTATGCTTTGCAAAGTATGATCCAGGAATCCTACAGAAAGAGTTGATCATATAAGTATAAGTAAATCTGTAAGGATCATGAGTTATTTTATGTAACTCATCTTGTTCATCATTGACCTATAACAAATAATGGAAGAAATGGAGAACACTTATGCTGACTGACTCTAATCAAACATGCATTGGTGCAATAGTGTTATCATTTTTATAACATATTTGCTTACTTTTAGGACCAAGGGTTAAGCTCAGGACATGGTAATGTAATTTGTATCATCACGACCCATCACCACTTGTTGCACAATAGCTTTTGTATGTTGGACATTCCAGGAAACTAGGCAAATACTCAGAATAGGGCAATAGATTATATTAGATATATGCAAACATTTGTTTCCACTTACATCCACCTAACTGTTCATAATGGATCATAAGCAACATATTAGTTTGGTACACAATCATAATGTTGACACCAGAATGTCTACATGTCTACATAATGTTAATATGTCATCTGCCAATTCTTTTTAGGGTTAGGCTGTGGCTAGGGGTAGAGATGTGTGGGTCCAGATTTCTGAAATCCAAACACACCTGAATTTAGGGGTTCCAAGTAGAACCGGGTCAATGTTCGGGTTCACTTTTGTGTCCTGTTTCGAAATGAGTGCCAGTTCGGATCTGTTGCCGGTTCAGAACTCATATTTAAAAAACGAACTCGGGTTCTGTATATGCACATTTTAGCTGTTTTTATTTATTTTTATCTGAATCTAAAACCAAAACATTTTAGGGTGGTTTTGCAAAACCAAAGCCAAAAGACGAAGATGGATCCAAAACCAAAATGTCCACACACATCTACAGATTTAAGGTTACGGTTAGCTATACTAATCTCACCTCGCCAAATGCAATGGACATCTCCATGGTTAATATGCCGACTGTCGATATGTCAAGTCATCTTTGTGAATCTCCCATCCATGTCAACAGTCTGAATATCAACATTCAGAACATGTCCATGTTGACATTCTGGTGTCAAAATTCGGAATATTGGCATCACGAACGTCGACATTTTGTACCACACCCTTTAGTGCAACCATGATAAATATTCTAGTTGTAAATATAGTAATTGCTCAAACTACTATTTCCCAGTTGAATACTTCTGTAGCACTTTCCCTAGCAAAGGCACCTAAGACTTTGTCATGAGTATTCTCCCAGCATGGTCAGTGATGCAGAAATGTACACGAGTGCCTGTGCTTGAATTTCTATAGGAAATGTTATGAATCCTCCAACAACCATGACAGCCTTCATATAGCAAATACTAGCCTATCCCTCTAGCCTGTACATTTGCCAGAAAAGCAACAGGCGTCTATGTGAAAGTGTTTTTATGGGTCTGTTACAGCGTGCAAGTGTGTAAATCATTGTTTTGCGTAACTGTGCCTTGCTTTGTGCGAATGCCAATGAGAAAATACTTCTCTTTTATTCCATCTGGAAGAGACTAAAGATAGGTAAATACTAAGTTCTGGCTGTATGAGAGGTATAGTACCAGTACAGCAACTTTGTTCATTAATATCTTTAACTCTTTCTGCATTTTTCTATTAAGACTTGCCTTCTACCCATCATCATCCATTTATTTATTGGTTGCATAGATATTATTATAAAGCACATCTGGAAACCTGCTTACAGGCAGAGTCTACTGTTTCAATACAAGAGCTGGATGCGCAGTCCAAAAGCTTTTCTTTCTATAAAGCACACAGCTGCACCCAACCATAAATATCCTGTGTAGCTCACAGTACTTGCAGCAGAAGATAAGCAGATTGGAGAACTTATAATGTTTTTAAAGGATGCATTAAGGATATTTATTGTGTACTGGTTGAAGACGCCACTATGGAGTTGTGCTTCTATTTATAGTTTACATATGAAAGTTTTCTAAAGCTGTAGAAGTTGATTTACTTACTTATAAGAAGAATTTGTTTTGCATTAATAGAGTCAGTCATCAGAAGGAGTCATAACTATTTACCAGCATCACATATAAAGATACAGTGTCATTAGCATTCATCTGCAGAATTTGATGTAATTATGGACATACAACATTCTTCTTAGAATACCTCTATCTGCACCTGTCTGACAACAGTAACTCTGGCCATTACAAGTGCTCCTTCTGTTCTCAATTCCACATAGCAAATCCATGTACATGTCCATTACAACAGGTTCAGTGGCGCTGATACAAGCGTTTGATACCAGAAACCTGGAGGGAATGGACCTCCCTTTCTGTGTAAGTGGCTGCTGTTGTACCTTCTATACTGTATCTAGCAGTCCATTATACTATACATGTGTTGCTTTTAAATTATATTCTTGGGGTCCCTAATATTGATTAAATTTTTTAACACTGCAAAAATAGCACTCTGCGATAATTTTATATTAATATTATATGATTGAAACAAGGCAACTCTGTAGAGCTGCATCCATCGTAAACAATTACAAGACAAGAGAATAAAAAATTTAATAAAATGAACCCAGATAAGTTGTATGGTGACCCTTATGTGAGCACCCAAACGCTGCACCACTGATCACTCTGCTAAGCAAAGTACCCCATTGTGTGCTAGGTATGTGTTAGACAGTGGCGGCTCCAGAGGTGGGGCTGCAGCGTAGTCCAAAATTCAAATAGAGGAACCACACTAACTGCCACCCCAAACACTGCCAAACAGTTGGTGTGGCTCCCTTATTTGTATTTTGGACTGTCACACACTTAGCAGACAGTCACTGCGGAGAGACTTTCCGAACTCCCTGTATATTACACAATTGTTAGATCTAATTGGATATACAAACTGATCCATCTTTATCCTACGCCAATTACTATGAGGTGAACCAATTATAAAAGAGGAAACCTATGGTCATTTTCTTCATTTCCTTTTGTCATCAGTGGTAATTTGTGAGTCATTGAAGTAGTCACATGTCTCGTACAATGCGCCCGATGTTCTTTTCGCTATGCCTTTCCATAGGTGAATACAATAATTACAAATTTATAAATAAAAAGCCGTTGTGAAATGTTCAGTATTCAGTATGTATTTTAAAAGACCGTCATTTATGTGTATGAAAATTGTTGGAAGACAACATCAGCATACAAAAGCATTACATGTAGTCTGATTTGTTTTACTCCATTTACTTTGGGTTTATGAAATGCATTATTTTTGTAAAGCTATACTGTTTATAGCACATTTGTGGTTTTATCTTTGTTTTTGATCAGCAAAGACTAATTAACTTTGGCAAACTTATTTTTTTATATTTTCTTCCCAAAATCCACCGATGAGGCCTTTTTTGATCACAATTGTCATAATACTCAGACGGAAGATTTAGTTGGTATGGACATTATCTCAAGCTCAATCTCTATAGAGACATGTAATCTGTAGCAAGTCATTTAGTACTGTATAAAATGGAGTATTCATCAGTCACAAGGATCACATTGTAAAGAACGTCTAGAAGGAAAGAAGGCTTTATGGATGATTTTTTTCCTGTGGATGTAATTTTATATTATTTACATTGCTACTTTGGGTAAATTATAAGACATTTAAGCTGAGCAAAGTAAAACAAACACACTTGTTGTAAAGTATCAAATATTTTTCTCTAGTATATTTGCCAATTTAAAATGAAATTTGGTATCCTCCCGTGCTATGCTAGAAACATCTGGGTATGATTTTATTGATGTAGGATGATCTCAGGAAAGTGGTAACTCACAAACAAATTGATTGAAAATGTGAAGTAAGGACACTAATGAAACATTTCGTTCTCGGAACGACTGTATCGTCTATCCTGATATTGTTTCATCAGTCGCTCAGTCATTTTCCCAACAGAATACACTCTTCAGAACACACACAAATCATATGTTGCAGGATACATTTAAATCTAAAACTCCATGCTCAAGTTTTTTAGCTATACTTTAGGGAGGCTTATATAATGCACTCACTGGCAGACAAATCAGGAGAAAGAAAATCCATGTGCCAAGGTGTGAAAGTAGTTTACTTGTTATTACTTAAATGTAAAAGTAACAGCTCGTCCTTTAATTTCCAAAATGGCTCTCAAGGGAACCAATTTTAGTTCATTATGTTAGTGAAATTGGTGAAAATATTCTAAAATACTTAAATTACATAATTTTTTCTCTATAATATATAAATATCTATAGAGACATTAATATATACCTTATTCCAAATATTTCTTCTTTTACACTTTATATAATAACTAGCTGATGTACCCAGTTTCATCCGGGTGGACAAAAGATATTTACTGTTTCCATTTCCATCTCAATATATTGGAGGTGCTCTATGTTATGTATTACTACCAGCAGTACCTACAGTATCTGCTGTTTATTTGCTATTTAGGAGCTAACTAAAATCTAAAAGCCACATTATAAATAAGATGAATGTTTTCTGGTGGGTTCAATCCCTCCATCGAGTTTTAAAATAGTAATGCCAGTCAGGGGTGTATCTAGGGATCCGAGCGACCCTGGGAAGGTAATGGACTGGTGCCCCTCTCCCCCCATAATTTCAGGAAGTGCCTCCAGTAGTAGTCCCCCCTGTGCAGTGTCCCCAGTAGTAGTCCCCTGTATACAGTGCCCCCAGTAGTAATCCCCTCTATGCAATGCCCCCAGTAGTATACCCCTCTATGCAGTGCCCCAGTAGTAGTCCACCCTATGCAGTGCCCCCAGTAGTATTCCACCCTATGCAGTGCCCCCAGCAGTAGTCCACCTTATGCAGTGCCCTCAGCAGTAGTCCCCCTTGTGCATTGACTCCAGAAGTAGTACCCCCTATACAGTGCCCCCAGTAGTAGTCCCCCCCTATACAGTGCCCCAAGTAGTGGCCATCCCTCCATAACATGTCCCCAGTAGCGGCCCACCCTATACAGTGCCCCCAGTAGCGGCCACCCCCCCATAGAGTGCCCCCCCAGTAGCGACCACCCCCTATACAGTATCCCCTAGTAGCCACACTCCCTCCCCCCGTGCTGTGCCAAAAAAAAAACACAGAAAAAAAGCAACTTACCTGATCCCCGCTCCAGCCGACGTCCGCCACTGTCCACTCCTCCGGGCCCGCTCTTGCTCTCCCCCGCTGTGGGGGGAGCCGGAAGGCTCCAGCCGGCTCCCTCCATGGACGATGCAGCAGCCAATGAGAGTCTGTCTGACTCTCATTGGCTGGCTGCTATAAACAAACACACATGCCGCCACTGGCGGCTGTGTGTATGTTACTGTGTAGGGCAGACCGCTCTCACTGCAGTCTGCCCTACACTTGTTGGACCCGGGGGACTAGCAGGGATAGTTCAAACCCCTGGGGCAGTCCACCCATTGGCTGCTGGTGGCACTGCCGGATGCCGCCCCTCCCTTTGGCCGACGCCCCTGGCGAGTGCCATCCTGGCCAATGGATGGATACGCCCCTGATGCCAGTTTTAACATTTTAAAACATGACCCATCCTATTTCTCATGCATTAATGCACCCTTTCAATGCAATATACTGTAAATTATATTGGTGAGAGAACAAGACTACAAAAGCACATGGGAACTAAGTAAGAGATGCATCTCTAAAACAGGTCTATTGCTACAGTTATTGAGGAAAATAATACTGTAAGCCAATTAGGGGCATTTACTGTATAAACACATAAACTGTCAGTACAGTTTTCAGCACCTCTTATTTTGGACAGGTTTCCTGTGTGCACTTTTGTTTTCATAAATTTATCTTAGCTCTCCCAAAAAATCTTTAACTGAGAGAGTGAGCTTTTTTCCCATAATTCTCAGTGTCAGCATACTATATTATCATGATTAGTGGGAGTAGCAACTTAAACTGTTTGACTGTATTTATTTTGTTTTCCATTATTTATGTCACATTGTTGTCCTGGTGTTCTGTTTCATAGTAATGCTGTAACTTAAAAATCATATCAAATCAACTTAAAATGCTGAAACTTCTGTTCAAAATATAAATCCCACATCAAGTGCCGTGCAGACACCTAATTATTCCTGGAAAGTGTCTTGATCAGCTTAGACCATTAAACAAATTAGCAGACATGTTGGTGATTAAGAGACTTAAGGCATCACAATATTCATGGGCTTATGTATGCCATTGTATCGCTTGGTTTTTGCTCAGAGTAGACGCTTTTCCTAATTGAATTAGTACACTGTACTGTTAATTAGATCTTGTCAATGGAATTATGTTCAAAATATTTTGGATATCTGCATAAATTCACATTCATCTAACAGTTGTATTGAACTTTCCGAATACTTAAGATGTTTTATATATTATTCCCTTATTTCATGTGAGATAATAATGTCATGATGTGTGGTAAAAGAGATTGTCTCATCAGTAACTGGAACTAATTAAGATTAATGAGGATGTTATCAGACACACATGTTACTGCATAGGATTTAGGTCAGATTTGCTGACCATGTGAAATGAAGCATAATTGTATGCACAATATATTTCCTGTATATTATACTACACCATGACAATATTTCTACTCCTTAATTTACATCAGTCAGATTCCTTGGACAAAGCTTACCCATTAAGTACCTTATGCCACATCCACCCTTCTTCAAAGAAATGATGATGATAATAATAATTTAATTAATCTTATTAAAAATCTGTTGACTAAAGATCATTTAATCATTGATAATGCTACACACCCTCAGGAATTTAATTGCCATATAATTATTTATTGTTTCAGTTAATTATTAAATTATGCATAATGCATTTTATTATATTGTGTTTATATGACATCCATACACACAAGCTTGCACACACAGATGGTCTTGAAAGGTAGAAAAAAATAAAATACTTTAAAGTGTGTGCCATTCAAAGAAAATAATTAGAAAATAAAGTTAAGGAGCTACATTGCAAATTCATCTCATATATGACACAGCCCATGTGTTTACTCTATATCGCTCACCATTGTTTCACACACACACAAATATATATATATATATATATATATATATATATACAATAAGGTGTCAAAAGCACCTAAAAAGTGTATAATGATCGTGCACTCTTTAGTACAGTGTAAAAGAAAAAAATTATAAGTTGACTCCACAACTTATCTTAGTCTGGGTTTCTTTGGTCATCTAACCACCATTTGAATGATTCAAGGTATATACAGTGTAAGACAAAAGAAAGAAAACATAGTGTGTACTATTTTGACACTGCGTGCATCCAGGAAAACACTGTGAGCAAATTAGGGGCAGTATAGTCCCAAAACACAATAAATAGGTTTCTTCACAAAAGGCACTATTCTTTTTAAAAAGACAGTTCGAATTCCAAAATACGAAAACAAAGCAGGTAACACACGTACAAGAGATTTAAATTATTAGAGCTTATCTGTCCATCTTGGAGATCCAAGGTACAGTGTATAACCAATGCATTTCACCTTATCTAGAAGACTTCATTATATATTATTTTGAAGACCATTCTCTGCGCATGAAGGTAAAAAAATGTTCCTAAGAATACTTTGATTGGTGGCAGCTCAAACCTTGTTAGAAATCCACACCAACCAGAGGATTAGTACACAGAAATCTAAAATAAGGAACAAGGAAGCACTAATGGTGTCCCATATAATTCAGACATTTGGATAAATAGCTGAATTAATACACATAACTTTTTAAAATTTGTTTCACACACCCCTCATGAAGTCTTTGCAATGAAATGCGGTGGGTGGGATCCCGCACTCTCCATCTTGTGATCTTGTTTGTCGGCCCTGATGCCACATACTGTAATCCTATTGATTGTGGACTGGCAGTGATCGTGTGAATTGATCCTTTGGTTAGTCAGATAAGATATTTTTATGCACTATTGTGATCATATTTTATGTTGTTGTTGTTTTTTTTTTTTTTAATAAATTATTTAAAAGGAAAACTATAATACATTAGTTGGTAACCTTTCCTTATGGTGGCTGACTTTGGATACCTTGGAGCAGTGAAATTGTCCATTGGCTGTGATGGTGATGTTCAGCATTATCAGATCTTTTTAAAACAAGTTGGAAAAAGTGTTTCTTATTCTATATATATTCTATATATATAGATTTTAGAGTTTGCCCATGGGAATCTATGCCATCTTCAGATGGTGTTGCTTTCCGAAGTCTCACTCCTTCTTTTGGGAAGGAGGTCTGGATTGCAAAGAGGGCAAGGCCATAACTAGCACATGCACAGAGGACAGGGCCCTGTGGACAGCACTGACACTGCCCCACGACACCTGCATGTGGCTTGTAGGGTGCCTGGAATGGCACCTTGCAGCCGCTGGACCTAGTGCTGAGCTGCCTCCTGTATGTGATGTCATAACATCATGTCTTTAGGGGGCGGGCAGGCTGGCATAGGGTGGCATAAAGCCCTGTTACATTACTGAAAGAGGGTTCTGATCGGATCCCTCCTATGGCAGAGCGCATGCATGAACCAACCTGGCAGTGTACAATTTTGCTGCTACTAATTAGCTGTGGAATCAGTGGTGGTAAGTATCATCCGATGGCTGCTATTCAGAGCAGCTGTCTTTGCACCAAACAATATTGAATTACTCTTATACTCAGACACCCACCAACACAACTTGTGGCAAGTTGAATACCTAATTATAGGCCCCCGATAATGAAAAGGCCCCTCTGTGTGAAAGAATAATCACGTGACACCTTTCCATCTGGTGCAGAGATTAGGAGCAATAAGTACAATATCATAGAATGGAGAATGGATTTTGTGAGAAGGTAGTAGAGAATTTTGGAGCTGGGACTCTGAATGACATGGAGTTTGGAGTAGGAAGCAGGTACTTTTCTGGGAGAGTGATGGAGAAGTGAGGCATGCATTAGAAATCATACTATTTCAGTTTTTATAGCAATAGTACGTAGAGAGAGTGCATTGACACAAAATCTCTCTTCCTCATCAGGCAGATTATTGCCAAGGGATACTTTAGGAAAGGCTTTCTGGTGGTCCACTACTGAATGATTAAAAACCCAGTCCTCCACAGTAACTGCTATTGCAGTGAAATCCAGGATTCTGGGAACTGAGCCTGACCAATAAAAATAGAATCTCTCACCACAAATATGATATTGGTATTAGGCTTAGACTGCATAGTTAAACAGTTACCAACGTGCTTTTTTTCTGTAGGCCAATGACTTAATTAAAAATGACTCTTTCTTACAGATGTCAGAATACAAAATTTATTAAATAGTTTCTGGACCCGTTATTTGCATGCAAAATTATCTCTTTCTCTCTATGTTTCTCCCTCTATTCTCCCACTCACCTTCTTCTCTCTCCATCATTATTACTATATCCTTCTCTTTTCCCAGTTTCGTTTTCACCTCCCGCAAGTCAGTCTTTTCCAATATGTCAAGGCAGCAATGGTTAGGTAGGCGGGTTGTGGGGTCACCTGCTCATTTTGCACCTGGACCTCCAGCTCCTGTTCAGAGTTGATTCTGCTCCAACACGCTGGCCAGCAAAAGAGCCATCTTTAGTGTCAGTCGATGCCCTCAGCTGGTGTAGAAATGCTACACACGCGTGACACTAATGGCTCTCCTTGCGCATGTCATAGATACACACACAATCTAGGATTATATAGTACACGCACACAGATGTGTTGGTGACAGATGTCTTCCATCTGTACAGGAGAAAGGGACTTTATTTATACTCATCTGTTTTTCTCATTGAGACACATAACGGTTTCAAAAATATTTCTTTGTTTTTCACGTGTTGAAAGATTACTCAGAGGAGGAAATATTTGGCGGTGCTATCTACAAGATATGCTAGGCAATGTGTGACACTGACCGTTCCGACAGCTGCAGCTATCGATTTTGACAGCTGCAGCTGTCATTGCCTACCACCACAGCAGTGTCAGCACTGTCCCTGGCTGCGGGATGCACTTGAGATTTCGCAATGCTTACCAGATCTCGCGCATGACCAGTGGAGCCGGCTGGGAGGTAAGACACAGTGCATCAGCACTAGGCTGAAGTGCTGTGGGCTATGGCAAGGATCACATGAGGGGGGAATTTTCACTCCCTCTTTCCAGCAGACGAGGGGGTCAATTTACTAAAGGTCGATTTGGCATTTTGAGTGATTTGGCATGCGATTTTAATTCGATTTGTATTCGATTTTGCATTTGGGTATTTACTAAAGGCCAAATCGAAAGTAAAATCGAATTTGAAATAGAATTTTAGTCAAATCGACCTCAAATCTAACATCGGAAAAACTTTGGTACTTTTACATAGACCAACACACAAAACCCTTATTTACTATAATTCGATTTGAAATCGAACTCCAAATCGGACTTCATCTTCAAATCCCCAAATGAATAGACCTGCTTCATGTTTTCGATTTGAGCATGAGCAGGTCTAATTAACACAGATACATGCAGACATCAGTGAGATGCCTGCATGTATCTGACTGCAAAAAGCAAATAAAGAGTTAAATGTTGAAAAAAATGACGTGAGGTCCCCCCCAAAACAAAACCAGCCCCGGACATTGCAAAGCCAGTCCTGGTTGTTTAAGTACAGGGAAAAAAATATGTAGGGTTCCACTGTACTTAATACAACCAGCACTGGGCTCTGGGAACTAGTCCTGGTTCTGGAATTACAGGGAAAAATTTGCGTAGGGTCTCTCTGTAATTCCTAGAACCAGCACTGAACCCTTTCTAGCGTGGGAATGATGCCACAGCCAGGGGAGCCCTATCACCGGGCCCCCCAGCTGCAGCATCAGCCATGACCACTAGACAGCCCAGGCCAGGGATCCCCCTCTCCAGGGCACCCCTAACCTAGGCTGATAGCCTGGGGCTATCCCCGCCCCCCCTGGGCTGGGGGTGGTGGGTTGATTGTGTAAATGTAGTGTAAAAATAGAATATGTTAAACATTGTCTTTACAGTAGAACTGCAGGTCCCAGCAAGCCTCCCCCGCATGCTGGTACTTGTGCAGGTCCCAGCAAGCATCCCCTGCATGCTGGTACTTGTGGTTCTACAAGTACCACAAGTACCAGCATGCAGGGTATTAAGGGCCTATTGGGACCTGTAGCTCACCTGTAAAGAAATGTTGAAAAAAAAAAAACATAGACACACCGTACACAGTAGAATTACAGAGAGACCCTACACAATTTTTTCCCTGTAATTCCAGAACCAGGACTGGTTCCCAAAGCCCAGTGCTGGTTGTACTAAGTACAGGGAAACCCTACGCAATTTTTTCCCTGTACTTAGTCAACCAGGACTGGCTTTTAAACGTCCGGGGCTGGTTGTGTTTGGGGGGACCTCACTTAACATTTAACTATTTGTTTGCTTGTTAGTCAGATACATGCAGGCATCTCACTGATGTCTGCATGTATCTGTGTGAAAACGAACTGCTCACGCTGAAAGTGAAAGCATGAAGCAGTTCTATGCTGTCGGGGATTTGCAGTTTGGTTTAAAGTGGGATTTGCCATTCGATTTGTACATGTCAAATCGAAAACCAAATCACTGTTCAAAACCGAATCAAATCAAATTTGTTTTGCAAATTGCACTACAAATCGACCATAGTATATCTGGTAAAAAAAACAGGGTTTTCAAATTTCGATATGAGTTGGTTTGAGGTGAGCTAAATCGCACTTCAAAACGAAAGTCAAATCGACCTTTGATAAATTTACCCCGAGATACTGCTTTCTGCTTCGCCTTGGTTATGATGCGTGGCGCTATAATACATTTCCCCCTGTGTTTGGAATATGACAGTTAGGAGCTAAATAGTTGGTACTTTATCTCTCTCCAAGGCTTAGTACATAAGTACATAGACCCCACAGTGTCAGAACTGTCTTGTAAATGTATTGAGCTCTTCTGTAAAGTGACAGGGAGGTGGCTAAGCAGATGCTTGGAGAAGGATCGTCTTATGGGCATGAAATGGAAGTGTTGCAGACGTGTCGCTTAAGTGGTTGCACAAATGCTTTATAGCTTACATTAGAGGCCATACTCAGACAGAAAATTTACACCTACCATAGGGCTGGTGCAACTTTCTATGGCGCGACCGATGGTGGCATTTAAAAAATGCATCAAGCAGTATAACAGCTTCTAAAGATGCTCATAGTGGATGTTTCAGCCATAGCACATTCAGACACATGCTTGTACACCAGGGGAAGGGCTTTTACTATCACCAGCAGGGCCGTAGAGAGCCTGGCCAGGCCTGGGTAAAGGAGGGGGCATGGCCTAATCACGGGAGGCGTGGCCAAGCCCCCTTGAAAAAAATCCCCTTTTCAGCGACGCGTAGCGGCGCTGCGCGCCGGGGAGGGCGGCGCTGTAAGCCCCCCTGCCCGGCGCTAAGAAGCCGCAGCCGCCCCCCTGCCCGGTGCTAAGAAGCCGCAGCTGCAAGCAGTCTCACACTGCAGCCCAGCACAAGCTGTGTGCTGAGCTGCTGTGAGGGAGGGGGGGGGGGCGACGCCAGACCCAGGCCCTGCTGGGCCCCTCTAGCAAGCCCGGGTAAACTATACCCGCTCCCCCCCCCTCCCGGCGACCATGATCACCAGCATAGGAGCAGATGCTAACTCAGAATCAGCCGCTAAGTTTTTTGCACAAAGCCAATTTGGTATTGGGTTCATTTTATAAGGTTATGGTGGCCCTGTAGCTGTTGCACTGTTGTTTTTCCACCATATTATCCTATGCCGGTTAACACTAATAGTGATGAAATGGATGTTCTTAATGTCACTATTCTAACATTCAATTGAGCTAGTAAAGTATAACTAAACCTGTTAACATTAGTTTCTGGAACCACAGTACTGAATTAAAGTATGAGCACATTGAAATAAACTTCATAGGAATATGTGAGAGCTGATAGGCTGTACAATTTTACCACTGATCCCATTGACAGACTGTTGATGCTGACTTGTTAATATTTCAAAATTGCAACAAGATTCTTGACTAAAATAATTTCAGCATTGAATGTGCAGACTATGATGTCGTTTTAGCAGATTATCTTATAGTGGAAAAGAGCAAGTGAACATGTGATACTGCATGTACCTCTGAGTCTATTTTTACAGGTTTTTAAATAGTTAATACAATTGAACATCGCAAACACCTTAGGTTTAAACTTCTTTATTTTATCTGCTCAAATTACAAATATCATAAAATATGAAATGCAGATGTGTCCTCGCTCGTCTTTGCCGCAGTCGCGTCTGGCAGCCGTTCCTGGTGCGTCTGGTCCCGCAAGACTCTGCTAGCACCAGGCGTCTTTTAAATCACAATGCAATGAGACTAGGACGCACCAGCAGACTGTGCATCATAGTCGCATCACATTGAAAAAGATGCCCAACGCTAGCATAGTCTCACCAGGTGGCTCACTCACGCCAGGCATATCGCGCTGTATGGTTTATTGAGGCTAGATGAGCAAGGACACATCTGTAGTTTAGAAGATGAAGGGGTCTATTTACTAAGCAGTGTTAGGAGACAGAGTGAAAAGTGATAAGGTGCCAGCCAATCAGCTGTGTTTGAAAAAAGACAGTTGGGAGCTGATTGGCCCCTAAGTCATCTGGTGGACGTTACATTTATACAGTAAACTTACACATATTGGGCCTAATTCAGAGGTGAATGCAGTGTAAATGTCGCATGCAGTTGGCAGATGTTTTAAGTCTGCGCATGCGCCTGAGTCGCACTGTGTATGTATCCCAATAGTTACCGTTAGGAGATTCAGAACGGATTTGGACGCAAGAGTCCTGGATTTCAGTAGGCAATCCTGGGAGGTAACGTGGGTGGTTAGGCAGATGTGGGCATGTTGCTGGCACCACGTTCAGACAGAGAAATTGCACCAGCATAGGGCTGGTGAAAGTTTCAATTGTGCACCAATGGTGCGTTTAAAAATGAACCAAGACAGATAAGCGCCACTGCAAGTGAGCGTCTCAGACTACACAGAATTGTTTGGGGCATTAGCATAACGAAATGGCTGCGGGAAAAGACCCATTGCCACGTCTGCGTCCACCTCAGAATCAGCCCCATTAAGCGTGAATAAAAAACCAGTAAACATTATCAAACTTTGTAAAACTAACTGCAAAAGGGAATTTACTCAGAAAACGATTTACTTTTGAAATATGGTGAAAGAAAACTTTATTACCTGTGCAAAGTGACAGCCTGAACATTCCATTCCTCCTAATGTAATTGTTGAAATCAGGAAGCAATCACACAATTCTTTTCCACTTAAACTTTATTGCTGTTGACAAATCTTAAATTGGCAATGGATGATTTAGGTTTCATTTTTAAAGACAAAGCACTCAGCAACTTTTCTTTTATCTCAAGAACACCTCTTGTCTTTTCCAGTAAAACATGCAGAAAATGTGCTAATTAGGGACATGAATTCTTTACTTTGAATTTTACTTATGTCATGTCTTGTGGTATATAATATCAGTCTATTTTCAACTAAAATGCGATAATCAGTGTCAATATGTTTCTGTGCGCGTGTGTTTTAGAAGCACTCTGCTTAAAGAAAATGATATCCGGATTATATAACAGATTGAGTCTCCCATATCCAAATATTCCGAAATAGGAAATATTCCAAAACACAGAATTATTTTGGCATAACTGAGAAAATTAAACCTTTTTATTTTTGATGGTTGAGTGTACACAAACTTTGTCTAAGGCACAAATTATTAAAAATATTGTATAAAATGACCTGCAGGCTGTGTGTATAAGGTGTATATAACACATAAATGCATTCTGTGTGTATATTTGGGCCCCATTCCCAACAGATTTCATTATGATATGCAATTATTCCAAAATACGGAATATTCCCTTATCCAAAATACCCCTGGTCCCAAGCATTTGGGATATGGGAGACTCAACCTGTATATGCAGGGCTAACTTTCACATTATTTAACGTAAGTGTTCAATTCCACATTATAAGATGTGATAATTGTACACATAAAACATCATGCCCTTACATCTTTACATTTATTCGTTTAAAAAGTATAAAATGTTTGTTCCATATTACAGACAAATAACATCTGGACAGGAGGCATTTATGTAAGGGAGGCATTTAAATATGGTGCATATTAAAAAAAGTATTGCAAGATATTAATTTTAATCTGATTGGCTGCTATTAGTTTAAGCACCTTTTGCTCTCTGTTAGTTTTCATAAATATGCACTTTTATATTTAAAACATTGGAGTACTGCTGAAATATATATATCTTTCTGGAACAAATAGCTGATGGCAATAGATATATAGTGCTGACACTTTGGTAGGCAAGGCCATGTTGGGGGTAAGGTAATCCTGTGCCAATGCAGAATAGGTTTGGCTCCAACAGCTTGAGGACATAGTTACAGCTACATGGTAGTCCCACACCCTCTGGTGGTACCCCTGGCTAACATTACGTTATACTAATTTAAACCCACGCATTTTGCTGGTCAGCAAAGGCTAACCCATATTTACATCTGTAAATGTATTAGTGCTCTGATATTTACTAACAGGTTTGAGAAAATTACATTTTAATCCTTTTTGTGTGTCTGCTTTCCAGATGTCTCACACATTTCTTCTGAATTGTATTCTTTTATAGGGTCTCCACCCCTCACTGGAACAGGCACTATAACAGTGAACATTGATGATGTCAATGACAACAAACCTGCTTTTGCTTTAAATCAGCATTTTATAAGTATCCCAGAAGACGCTCCAACTGGCACAGATGTCCTGCTGGTCAGTTGCTCAGATCCTGATGCTGGGGTGAATGGTGTTGTTCGGTAAGCTTTCTAACGTGGTTACACTTCCGCTAGTCTCATTCTGTTACAAGTTATTCATTTCATTTCAACCCTCTATTGCAAACAACCTCCTGTTGTCAACACCATTTGCCTTCATGTGACAAACCATAATTTAAGGTATTTGCCAATGCTATATTTTTCAAGCAGGGTAATGAGGATGTTAAGTCGTATTGACAAGCCAAGTGCTACCTACTGAGTACTTGGGGAATTCAAAACAATTTTTAGTAGTTATTAATTAGGTCTTCTGTGCAAGCTGGAGTTACTATAGACGGCGTCTTTTTCAAGTCAGAACATTACAGATGTAGCACTTTTTTATCGCTTATACGTTACAGATATAGAATACCTAATTGTCTTTTAGATTAAGTGAATTTAGGTAAACAGACAAAAAAATACATTAAAACAATTTAACTTATGCAAACTTGTATTTCACAATTGCCATTTTACTCTTTGTAATACATTCAGTGATTCATTTCCCATACAAAAGAAGAAGCTTATTAAATTGTCTTTTGATCATAATGAAATGTATTTGAAAGCTATATTTAGTATTTAATTTTTCATAAAGGAGTTTATTTGTTTTGGATGCACATTATTAAGGGCTAGGATTTTATAGTCATTGTTGTAATTTTAAAGTCATTTAGAAATGATCATAGAGGTTTATTTGAAGCTGTAGCAACGTTAATAGAACATTAAATCTACATCACAGCTTAGTATTCATTAACAGAATATCTACATTTTAATGAGTTTTCCCAGAGCTACTCATTTTAATGTTCTGTCTGGGGAATGCTTGACTGTAGTAAGTAGGATATTCTGCAATATAGTCTGTGCTAAACTAAAACAACATTTGTTTAGTTTAACAAAACCAGTTTTAATGTGCAAATATTAACTGTTTATGTCTTATCTTATATTTTATACAGTTACAGTCTGGTTGGTGGAAATTCTCAGTTTACCATTAATCCCTCTACTGGTCAGATCATCAGCAGCTCTTTGTTAGACCGGGAGTTGAAAGACAACTATACATTGCTCATTGTTGCTACTGATGGTGGATCACCTGGCTTGTCAAGTTCAACAAGTGTGACAGTGAATATCCTGGATATAAATGATAACCCACCAAGATTCTTACATCACCCATATGTCACTCACATACCATCTCCTACAGCGTCTGGTAAGCATGTTCCATTGCAGGATATGTATATGTAATATAATTCTGCAATTTGGAATCCTCATATTACCTGTATTTTTTTTTTTTAAATGAAACAGTATATTATATATTTATTAATAGATTTATTGGTATCTGGTGCAATATTACTGTTGGAAAAATGTACTTTGTTATGATATGATTTTATGACATTTGATAATAAGATTTTATACTTTGCGTTTTTGTGTTACACAGTAAGGTTTCTGTTACACAGATGAGGTTTTTAACATGACTGTATATTTATATATATATAGTCATTGATTTTGAACTACTGTTTGGAGTTCATGTGAAAATGTCTGTTTTTGCATTGTTGTTTTTGAATACCTAAATTAGTCTTATTTTTTTTTCCTTTTAGATTCTTTTGTGTTTGCTGTGACAGTAACGGATGAAGACATCAGTTCAAATTCAGAGCTTCACTTCTCTTTAAAAGGTCGACATGCAGAAAAGTTTCACATTGATCCACTGCGAGGCGCTATAAGTACTGCGGAGTCTTTAGAGGGTGCTTCTGAGCTGACATTTGCTGTCCACGTAAAAGATGGTGGAGTTAATTCAAAATCCGACTCTACCACGGTGACTGTGAGGTTTGCAAATAAAGCTGACTTCCCACAGATAAGAGCTGATCAAAAAATATTTGTATATTCTGAGAATCAAAAAGTAGGAACGCTGGTGACAACAGTTTTTGGATCATCAACAAGAGGCGGGACCTTATCCTTTTATATTGCCAGTGGTAACCTTGGCAATACGTTCCATATTGATGAATTAAATGGACAGATTTACATCAAGAACCCGTTAGACTTTGAAATAATTTCAAAATATGTCCTATGGATTGAAGCTAGAGACATGGGCTTTCCACCATTCTCCTCTTACCAAAAGTTAGAGATAGATATTTTAGATGTCAATGATAATGTGCCACAATTTAGGCAAGACCCATTCATTGCAGAAATAATGGAAAACCTGTCACCACGCAAAATACTCACAGTTTATGCTAGGGACAAGGACAGTGGTTCCAATGGCCAGATGGACTATGCTATAGTTGATGGAAATAAAGATAACTTATTTAGTATAAATAGAGTCACCGGTGAGATTAGAAACACAAGACAATTGGATCGAGAAAAAGTATCTCAACATATTTTGTCTGTCAAAGCATCTGACAAAGGCACTCCTTCCCAGAGCTCAGAAGTCAAAGTCATCATCAATGTTTTAGATGACAATGACAATGCGCCAAGATTTTCACAGATATTCAGTGCATCAGTTCCAGAGAACGCAGCTTTAGGTTATGTTGTTACACAGGTTACAACTTCTGATGAAGACTCTGGGACTAATGCTGTCAGTAGGTACACAATTCCAGACACTAGTCTTCCTTTCCATATAAATCCCAGCACTGGTGTGATTACAGTAAGCAGACCAATTAACAGAGAAGATAATGATCGTTACATTGTTCGAGTTTCTGCTCACGATTCTGGATGGACCGTCAGTACGGATGTGACCGTATTTGTGACAGATGTAAATGATAATGCACCAAGATTTAGTAAACCATCATATTATTTAAACTTTCCAGAAACAACGGAGCCCGGAACTAAGGTTACCCAAGTCTTAGCATTTGACCCAGATGAAGATCTTAATGGCCAAGTATATTATTTTATTAAATCACAATCTGAATTTTTCCGAATTAATTCTACTACTGGGGAGATTTTCAATAAACAACACTTAAAGTATCAGAACCCCAGTGCATCAGGCAACAATAACATTAACAGACACAGTTTTATTGTCAGTGCCTCTGACAGAGGTAGCCCACCTCTTATGAGTGAAACGACAATATCAATTAACATTGTTGACAGCAATGATAATCCTCCCACATTTTTGCAAACTAAATACATTACTCCTGTTGCAAAAAATGCAAAGATTGGTACAAAATTAATCAAAGTTACAGCTGTTGATGAAAAGGATTTTGGACTTAATTCTCAAGTGGAATATTCTCTCTCAGTTGAGAACACTGGTGGAAAGTTTGATATAAGCAAAGAATCTGGCTGGATAACTGTGGTGTCTTCTTTAATGATGGATTTACATAAAAACTTCATTATTAAGGTTACAGCAAGAGACAAAGGCAATCCTCCACTATCAGCCCAGGTAATGGTTAACATTACTGTAACAGAGGAAAATTACCATACACCAGAATTCTCTCAAAGCCACATAAGCATAACCGTCCTGGAAAGTTTTACGGTGGGAACAGTTATCAGAACTCTATCAGCAAGGGACAGGGATACCTCTATGAATGGAGTAATCACATATAACATAACTGCAGGAAATGAAGCTAGTCTCTTTGCTATAAACACTTCCACAGGTGCATTATCTTCATCCAGAAACTTTGACTATGAAGTGTGCCAAAAGCATGACTTAACCATCAGTGCTGTTGATGGAGGATGGGTAGCTAAAACAGGTTACTGTGTTGTAACAGTACATGTTAAAGATGTCAATGACAATCCTCCTGTTTTTCAAGCAGAAGAATATTTACCTAGAGTCGTAGAAAATGCACCGAGTGGTACAACAGTTATACGCCTGAATGCAACTGATTCAGACTCTGCCCCTAATGCAGTTATAGCCTATTCAATACAGTCATCAGATAGTGACCTTTTCGTAATTGACCCAAACACTGGTGTAATAACCACTCAAGGTTTTCTTGATTATGAAACAAAACAGTCTTACCATCTGACTGTGAAAGCTTTTAATGTTCCTGATGAAGAACGATGTAGTTTTGTGCCTGTCACAGTCCAGCTGGAGGGGGCAAATGAATATGTACCTCGATTTGTGTCAAAAATGTATTATTTTGAAGTTTCCGAGGCTGCTTCTAAAGGAACTGTAGTTGGGGAGGTTTTTGCAAGTGACCGTGACTTAGGTGTCGATGGGGAGGTGCATTATTTAATCTTTGGCAGTAGCAGGAAAAAAGGCTTCCAGATTGAGAAGAAGACAGGGAAGCTGTATGTTTCTGGCCTTCTAGACAGAGAAAAAGAAGAGAGAATCTCACTGAAAGTTCTAGCTAAAAATACTGGTAGCATCCGTGGTGCTGACATTGATGAAGTAAATGTAAATATCACTATACTTGATGCTAATGACCCACCCTTTTTCAGTTTAAAATTGTATAATGTGCAGATCAGTGAAGGCATCCCTCCTGGTACACATGTCACATTTGTAAGTGCCTTTGACTCTGATTCTGTTCCCAGTTGGAGCAGGTTTTCCTACTTTATTGGTGCTGGGAATGATAAAGGTGCCTTCTCAATTAATCCACAAACAGGCCAAGTTACTGTTACCACTGAATTGGATAGAGAAACCACTCCTGTTTACAACTTTACTGTGTTAGCTATAGATTCAGGAACACCATCTGCAACAGGAAGTGCCACCTTACTAGTATCCCTACAAGACATCAATGACAATGGACCAGTCTTAAACACTACACAAGGAGAAGTAAAAGAGAATCATAGAGCAGGGACCCATGTGATGACACTGCAATCTACAGACTATGATCTTCCTCCAAATCAAGGTCCATTTAAATATTATCTCCTCAGTACTGGACCAGCCACCAGTTATTTCAGTCTTAGCCCTGGAGGAGTACTTACTACAACCAGAGAAATTGATAGAGAACAAATTAGTGAATTTTTCCTATCTGTTGTGACAAGAGATTCAGGATTTCCACAAATGTCATCAACAGGAACTGTACACGTTAAAGTTATTGATCAAAATGATAACCCATCTGAATCAAGGACAGTTGAAATTCATGTTAACTATTATGGCAACCTCTTTCCTAGTGGGTCTTTAGGCAGTGTGAAACCTCAAGATCCAGATGTATTGGATAGCTTCCACTGCTCTCTAACATCAGGAGTTACAAGTCTCTTTAACATTCCAGCAGACAGTTGTGACCTCCTTTCTCAGTCAAGATCTACTGATGGAACATTTGACCTAATGGTCCACAGTAGTGATGGTCTACACAGTGCAGTCACTAACAACATCCGAGTTTTCTTTACTGGATTTAGTAATGCTACAATTGATAACAGTATTCTTCTTCGCATAAATATACCAACTGTTAAGGACTTTTTAACTAATAATTATCTACACTTCTTGCGTATAACAAGCTCCCAGCTGACTGGGCTTGGAACTGCAGTACAAGTCTATGGGGTGTTTGAAAAAAATAACAAGACATATGTCATGACGGCAGTGAAAAGAAGTAGCAATCAATATGTCAACCCAAGTGGCGTAGGTACTTTTTTTGAGAGCATCAAAGAAGTATTATTCAGGCAAAGTGGTGTATGGATAGAATCGGTAGATCATGATTCATGTGTGCACAATCCTTGTCACAATGGTGGAAGCTGCATGAGGAGACTTGCCGTGAGTCCAGTAATACGAGTTCTGGAGAGTATTCCTGTAATTATAGTGGCAAATGAGCCACTTCAGACTTTCATATGTAAATGTATGCCCGGATATGAAGGAAATTTATGTGAAACAGATATTGATGAATGTTTGCCACTTCCGTGTCATAATGGTGGATCCTGTCACAATCTAGTCGGAGGGTTTTCCTGCAGTTGCATGGATGGCTTTACTGGAATTGCTTGTGAGAGAGATATCAATGAGTGTATTTCCAGTCCATGCAAAAATGGCGGCATATGTCAGAATTTCCCAGGAGGCTTTAATTGCGTTTGTAAAGCTGGTTCCACAGGTAAACCATTTCACCAATATTTTTAGGAATGTTGCTAAATAAATTATACATGCAATATTAAAGGTCTAATGATGGGCAATAAACAACTCATATCTGTGCTTTTAAGGTCAACTATGAATCTTTGTGCACGCGCTGTGGGTCTCTGCTTTGAAGTTACACTGCCCTGCCGTGATTCATTTAAACTATTCCTGATTTCTGCCAGATTATGGCCCTCATTCAGAGTTGATCGCTAGATACAAGCGGTCGCTCTGAATGAGGGCAGTCATTTGTGATGTGAAGTACAGCCTCCTGGTCACTAGCTAAGCTGTGGGTTATCGCGACCATCGGGGCTTGCGATGAGACCCTAAGGTTGGGTCTCGGCAAGCGCAAGCCCCAGGGAGCTTCCTGCTCTGATCGAGCAGGTAGCTCCCCACTGACATCATTGCTGATGTCAGTGGGGCCGCCCCCAAATGGCAAGCGTTCCATTAGGAATGCCTCCGTTTAGCCGGCCACGCCCCCTGCCCGCCTCCCAAACGGGGCGAGCTGTCAATCACCATCGACAGCTCGCCCCCTTTGGTGCGAGACCCGTAGCGATGGAGCGCCTGTCGCTAGCCGGGTCTTGCGCATGGGCACGTCGGAGCTGGCTCCGACGTGCGCATGCCCACTGGGCAAACATCGACCCGGTGGCGAGCGCTCAGCTCGGTTGGTTGCTTATTTCACTATACATAAACAGTTCATCTAATAATAATGATCATGATGGTTGAGAATTACTGCACATCAGATGCCTTTTTTATCCTAATCTTTAGGCCAAACCATGAGGTAAAACAAATGTAACATATCCAATTGTAACCCTTATATTGTACAAGAGCCCATTTCTACTCAACATCAGACTTGTCCTCTAGAGAAAACCTGAATCAACAATTATGTCTCCACACCTAGATATAATAGAGTAGCATTGGGTTCTTCCTTGTATCCCTGGCTGGTTTTCTTTACTAGCACTTTGTCAATTTCTGGTTACCCCAACCTACCATACTGTACCTCTTAATTAGATCATACCACAAAAACAAAACAAATAATGTAATTGGCTACATTATGTCCCCAAGTTGCTTTTTCTCCCAGAAAATTTTAAGAATAAATGAACTGTCAGGTTATTGACTAAGATCAGGGTGTTATGAAGACCTAGGAGTCTATATAGCAACTGCGGCAATGGTAAAGATTTTATAGTTTATATTACTGAATTTATAGAAAATCTGTTACTACCTTTTACCATTAAAATTAGCTGAGCGTTACTCATCTCCCTGGTGATGCTGGTCTGGGCCAAGCCAGTGTGGAGATAAATGCACACGTCTGACCCTGCTTACACAGGACAGCGTACTAGAAGGCTGGACTTGGTAATTAGTTTAAGAAAAATAAGAAAAGTACAATATTAGCAGATTGGTGAACAAGCAGGTGATGAGGCCATAAAAACTTGTGACTTCGGCTATCATAAACATGTAACTTTGTAAGAGGCATAATCATTTTGTGAAGCTTCATTTACTAATCCATCAACTGGAATTTGTGTAATTATATAATTTTTCATACATCTGGACAACTGCCCAGCTAATAATTATTTGTCTTACAGATGAAACATCATGCAGTGCTGCTTTTGTACATACATGATTACAGTCACACAACGTATTTAATAAAGTTTGTAAAGAAGGAGTTTTATACCACTTTCACACTGCTGTCCCGGGTCGCACCTGGGATTTTGTACACGGGTCTATCCTGGGTGAGACCCCTTTCAAATTGGCGGACAGACCCGGCTTATTGCTGGGATGATGAATTCTCCACCATCATGTGCTGAGCCGTCGATTGGAGATGAGATCATCTCCAAGCGCCGGCTCTTCCTATCAAGTGAACTGGCTCCGGGTTGCATCAAACCGGGTTACCCGTTCACACTGCACAATATCCCGGGTTTACATGCAATAACCTGGGTTATTGCTGGCAGTGTGAAATGGGTATTAGTGAACAACAGCAAAATTAACAATGTGTAAATTCTGTATTCTACTAGATATAGAGAGTAGGCCTGCCTCCCACGTCCTCCCATTTCTCTTGGGAAGTGGGTGGGCTAGAAGCTTCATGATGAGATTTGCTGTGAATTGCATCATTGCGGTCCCATCCCCCTTCTGGACAATGAGATGATTCCACCACACCACTTGCACCTCCTACCTGGGCCTCCCAATCTGGCGTCTTCCAGGGAAAATGGTCAAAAAATTGTCAAATATGATGATCTAGGGCCAGGGCATAAATACACATTAAGTAGTTTAAGAGCAACATTTTCAAGAAGTTGTCCATGATCCCATTCTGCTCCCCATCTGAACACTCACCACACCTATTGAGATATGCTTCATCCCTAAACAACAACTCTGCAAATCACTATCTCTATCTTCACTTATTTGACATTTTTCTGAACTATATATACATTCCTTTCCTCCTCAGTAGCTGTGAAATCTGATTGTTTAGTGTGCCTTAGAGGCACGTGCTTTCCTTTGCATCCTAAACCTTCTCTACTGCTGAGCCAAATAACAATTGCATGGCCTGCTATGGCCCTTGCATATAGCTAAAACATCTTGTTTATAGTGCAAGTTGAAGTACTGTATACAGTCTGTGTTTAAAAGGAATATAATTGGAAACCATCACAACTAAGTGATCCAGACAGTCCTAGTTTACTACGAGTCAGCCAGAGGTCAAGTTGTCCTGGTACTCTTATATACCATAAACGACAATCAAAATATTAATATATAGCTTTCCACTATCTCTTTAAAATTATGCATCAGTCAGTGTAACTGAAATATTCTTTAATCAAAATGTGAATCTTTGCCTTAGAGATTCCCTAATTTTTGGATGCATTTAAAAGCTCTGTGCACATAAGTATTTGACAGATCAGAACCATACTGCTTCAGTTGTTCCCTGTCCATTCCATGATTCAGTTTGATGGTCTGTAAATTTCTCAACATGTGGAATTGTCATTATCTTATAAATTGGACGATATAATGAAAATCTGCTAAAACATGGTTGCTGGAGTAGAAATACATTTAGTGATCAAATTCTCATGGTGAAGGGTTATTTGATATATTTTTTTCACTCATGTTGTTATGTGGATAGAAATATGTGTCTTGCTAAGCTTATAAATATAGATAACTTACCGCGCTGAGAATAGCATGGTAGAATACAAAATTCTTATTTTGAACCTTAAACTTTATGTGAAACATACACCAGTGAAGGCTTTAATTTTGTGTTCTGAACCTTTAGGCAGCCTATCAATTCCCTAAGAATAGTCAATGAGATATGATCGACTTATCAATTAACTAGAAAGTAAGCCCTCTTTAATTGTGCCAAATATATTAATTATGTTTTTTTGGATGTTTCCAGTGAATAAATATATTTTTGTGTGTAAATTTAATTTAGCTGCAGCACACATTCAGTGTTTTCATTGACAGTGGCTATTTCAATCTCCACATCTCTTCTACTAATTAATTAGATTGTATTATTTATTTTTAGATAAATACCAATTTGATTTGTTTTCCCTTTAATTTTAGGCAAGTTATGTGAATCTGCTATTAATTACTGTGAATGCAATCCATGTTTTAATGGGGGATCGTGCCAAAGTGGAGTAGATGGGTACTACTGTCATTGCCCTTTTGGTGAGTATTCTTACACTCTCTTATGTACTTCTATCATTTAATTAATGTTCAAACAACACTAAGGGGTATATTTACTAAAGGTTGATTTCAATATATTTAAAAGTGATTACAATCGATCAACATTGAGGATTTAGCCCCAAAAAGACAACATTAATTTTGATCAATTTTCATAAATTTTTGATCAAAATTGATTAAAATCAACCTTTAGTTGTTATACCCCTAAGAGAAGATATTTTCATAACATGCGGATAGCTTGTTGGACTGTTTTTATAGAGAAGTTGCATCTTGTCCTTTAAGTTGATGTTATATTTAATTAAACCAAAATCTGTTATACATTATCACAATATTGAAGCAAGTGTATAGTAATATTGGTAATGTGAGCCCAGATTAAAAAAAAAAAAAATTATTATAACTTTATTTCTTGCATTAATGAACTAGTGTACAAATATGACTCTTGCTGGATATTGTAGTTGTAGGAGATGTTTTTCTACTTTCGGAACTAGAAGCCTCATGGAAGACACTACTTTTTTACTTACCTTTTAAGTTGTTTGTTGTATACAGTGTGATCACCTTATTGTATTATGCCTTCAACTTCAGCTGTTCAGAGATATTTTTATTAAGCGGGGATAGAATACCATAGAGCCAAACAGAGCACTGGACTAAGCCCTCGACTGTGAATTAGATGGTGGAAGAAGGCTCCTATAAAACCGATACAGGAAAACTGTGGTGTCAAATGCACTTTTCATATGGTTTTACCTGCATAAGTTATTTTATTGAAGGTTAATTTACTTTTTTTGTTTCTAAAGTACAATATATCTTCCAAGATGCTCAGCAATAGTTAAAGTGCTGTACCAAGCATGCCAATCCTGCATCTGGAGTCACCCTCCGAAGGGGTAACATCAAAATATCAGCTCCTCAGTGACCAGGAGCCGGGCACTGCACTGTGATTTTAGTGTGCAGCGCCCGGCATCCGGTAACTGCGGAGGAGACGGTAGTGCGGGGAGAGTCTCTGGGGGCAGTCTGGCATCTTCGGGAGTGCTGGGCAGGGAGTGTATTGTGAGGTCACGCCCCTTGTCTGTGATGACATGCCCCGTATCTGACGTGCAAGCCTTCAGTGCCCACAGGGGATACATTTGGTGCACTAAGTGTTGCCTACCTCAGTGATGCCACTGGATATATGCAGAAAATAGCAGTCAATGCATTATTTTTATTCTCATGTGTAAATACTGTGTATACTTTTTGAATATGTTGCAATATATAGTTTATCAACTTCATGTTGAGTAGTACCATTGTACAGTCTGAGGTGTCACTTTTCACATCAGTGCAGGATAGAGAATCATTATAACCAAATAACTAAAATCAAGATGATTGCATATACAGTACATGGTGACAATTCTTTTTCTTCATGTTTTGATAGCTACAAATCCTCTGGTTTTAAAATCTCTTACAAATAAAAGATGAACTCTTCCACACAATTCAAGAATTTGTCTGCACTTCAAAAGGGCTATAAATTCTGAAGTCAGATATTTCTGTATCACCTTTATTGCAGCTCATCTTTAATTTTGAATAATATGGACTTGGAACCAGAATATTTGTAATGTGCCAATAGAACCGACTTTTGGAAAGAAATCAGCCAGGAAAGTTAAAGAAAGATGTCTTTAAATAATTAGATCTATGTCTTCATACATCTTGGAAGAAGCACTCCGTTAAATCACTTGTTTCCACTAGCTTTGAAATCCAGATATATTTTCTCATAAGGCAGTTACCTCATAAGTGTTGGTGTGTGCCTTCCAGCTTTTCCATGAGAAAACGACCTTATTTATCAACTTGGTGATCAGCGCTTCTTGGAAGAATGTAGAGAAAGACAAATAATTAGTTATAGTGAAGATGTTATTGAGGTTTTCAGAAATAAGTGCTCATGACTCAAGAAGTTACTTTCCACTGCACAAAAAGACTGATGAAAGACACAAAGTACAAACAAAATAACCTTTATGATTGAGTGTTATGCTTTTGACTGTCTTTTTTTAACATCACTGTTTTTTTTTATCATTGTATCTTTTTATTTTGTCTGAAAGAATTGTTCACATCTGCTCAACTCAGATTATCTGCAACAGCCTAAGGGGTAGAGAAACATTACTAGTTTTCCTGCATACCCCTATGGGGGAAGCAGTCGGGAAGCCGATGGACGTAATCCTGACCGATGGCTTCCCGACTGCTTAATCCCGGCAAGGCACTAATGACAGGCGTTGAAATCCCGACGCCTGTCATTAGACCTACGCTGGGAGACGACACCCAGCTTACCGATCGAAGGTAAGCTGGGCACCGGGCGCGGACAGCTGCGGGGGGGAACGGTTAGGTTTAGGGTTCCTGGGGGGGACTTAGGGTTAGGCACCCCCCCGGCAGGTTAAGTTTAGGCTAGGGAAAGGGGGAGGTTAGGGTTAGGCTCCCCCCCGGGGGAATTAGGTTTAGTCTGCGGGGAAAGGGGGGTTAGGTTTAGGCACTTATAGGGGGTTAGGGTTAGGCACCACTAAGGGAGGGTTAGGGGGTAGAATTAGGGTAGTTAATACTTACCTTAGGACGATCGTGATTTCCTCCTCTGTCGGGCTGCCGCTGTCAGGATTTGAACCGCCGGCCACATAATCATACTGATTTCCCCTATGGACGTGCAAAATGAGAGATGTTGTGTTCGCAATCTACCCCCTTTACCATTATTTCAGCAATGTTCCCATGACTCTTCATTTGGAAATCAATTGTAAGGGAGTGAGGGTTGTAGCCGGATTAAGGTTTGTAGGCGCTCCAGTGGAATTAATTTCTTGGGGGTCCCACCAAAAATATAACTCCTCTATGCTTTTAATAGTGTTTACATCACAACCCCTCCCCACGCGCCCCACCATCCCTATATAGCATTCTGCCTGCACAAGTGGTCCTCTTACCTCAGGCCATGCTCTATTGTCTCTGGACTGTTCTTCAAAACTCCTTGTGTCGCAATCCGGGTGCCTAAAGTTGTACTATCAGCACACTGGTTATGACCTTGTGATCGTACAGCTGATAAAAATGTGTTATCATAAATTAAACTAAAATATATAAAAGATCACAGTTTCTCCCATCTCTCTGAGACACCTACAACATTCTCAACACTCTCTTGTTATCTTGTCTGTGTTTGGGCACTGACCACCACCTTCTAGAAACTAGCCATCTTACAGTACATTTGTGTACAAGTTACTTAAATTCCTGTTAACGTCTTCCACATTGTACAGAGCAGCTAGTCCATGGCCTTTTGGCAGCAATCCTAGAGACCATAACTATCTGGCCATGTGCGCTACTAAAAACACCTGTTTGGGAACACTCTGAAAATGCTTCGTCTCTCCACTCTTTAAAGTTCAGTAGATTATATTTTCCCACATTCTCAAAGCTCATTCCTGCATTTGTACACAGAAATAACAACATAATTGTAGCTGTGTATTCCATGGAAAGCCTTGCTATGCCCATGTACTCCCATCATAGGGAACAATAATGTACTTCTCTCACAATGCACATCTCGCCAGACTAACCACATGCTCTTATAGGGGCATAATAGCACGAACGAGATAATAATAACCTGCAGTGTCTGGACTGTTCATATATACTGTACTCTGATACCATCAGGATTTACAAGGAAATAAAGCAATGTATATTCCCGTTCAAGATAAGTCAGACCTCTACATTTCCAGATGACCTTGCTTTAGAATTTTAACTAGATTATTTGATACACTTCACTAAAATTTATAAGAACAGGATTTAAGGTTTAATGGGACTGTATAAAAAGGTAAGCCAACTTCCCCAAACTTTTGTGCATCATTAAAACATACTTTTTTTTTTTGATAATACGCTAAAGAAGAGATCAGGCACAGCAAGTTTACATGAAAAATGAAGCAGCTTCAACTTTCTGGCTTGAAATTGTTCCATTGGTCTTCATGTGAAAGTAAGCTTAGAAAACCAGAAGGAATGAGAGACACAAAATGATTAATGAAGTGCAGGAAGCTACATTTGACTTGCATGCAAGGGAAGAAAAACATTAACAAATACCTGCGCAGTTAGACCATCTCTGCTCGTACACATAAATGTATTCATTACCTGCTTCTAGGCTCCAAATTACCCCTATGGTTATTCACTTTAGCTCATCGCGATTATCAAATTAAGATCCAGAATTATATTAAAACAAAAAGAAAAGAATAGAAAGCGCTAGAAAGACATGAATAGAAATTCCTTTATCTCAACACATTTCAATACAGACTTCTGATAATACAACCAACTTTAACCAGTTCACAGTCCCGTTGAATACTCACAATGCATTTTCATTGGGGGACATCTGTAAAAATTGGTAACCAGATACATTTGCAAAAAGTTCCTAGAAAATTGAAATTCATTAATATCACCTATGTCATGCAGTGTAAATATTTTCTGAACATGGCAAAATACACATAGGGGACTATGTATTCCTGCAGAGACATTTTTTCTCTGTGTTATATGCAGCATGTTACTCTACTATCTTCCATCTTCACTATGCTGATTCCACCAGCACTACTGGGGGGACGGTGGGCAGCGATGTTTCATTTTGTAACACAGCTGCACTGCATATAATAACAAAATATTACATATTGGTCTGCTCTGCATTGAGACTCTGGACCTCATTCAGAGCCGGTCGCACAGAGCGTGCGGTCGGTCTGAATGAAGGGAGGACGTCTTGAATTTTCAAGACGTCCTCCTTTGCGGTGGTAAGGCTGTGGGTTAACACGCACAGCCTTACGACCGCCTAAGGTGATGGTCGCGATGGTCAAGACCATCGCGACCATCGGGGCTTACGACGAGACCCTAGGATAGGGTCTCCCTTGTCGTATGCCCCGGAGAGCTTCTGGCTCTGTCTGAGCTGGAAGCTCTCCACTGACATCACTAGTGATGTCAGTGGGGCCGCCCCCAAACGGTAGGCGTTCCCATGGGAACGCCCCCGTATGGGCTGCCACCCCCCCGGCCCGCCTTCCAAACGGGGCGAGCTGTCAATCAACATCGAGAGCTCGCCCCCTTTGGATCGAGACCCGCTACGACCGGCGCTGTCGGTCGTAGCGGGTCTCACGCATGCGCACGACGGCGCTGGCGCCGTTGTACACATGCTCTGTGGGGGGCCATCGACCCGGTCCGTGCGCATCGGCGCTAACGACCGGGTCTGAATGACCCCCTCTATGTGGTTAGTACATTACTCTAGTATATAGAGCCCAACTGGGAAACCAATGGATCAGGTGTTGTGAGAACCCCACAATAGGTGCTTCCCAATACAATTTAGTGCCTAACACCCAGGGAATCCCCAAACAGCTGTAACTAGGGGAGGGTGAGTGGTTCTGATGCCCAGGGCACAGGGTCTAGAGGGTGGCACCATAGCTGCCCCATGGCACCAGTATTTGGCATGCAAGGTGTCTGGAATGGCACCTGGCAGCATAGGGCCTGATTCAGACCCGCTCGCGAGCGCTCAGCGCTCGCAAGCGGGTCGATGGTGGCCCAGTGAACATGCGCACAACGGAGGCAGCTCCGTCGTGCGCATGCGCGAGACCCGGATAGCGACGGGCAAACTGTCGCTCCGGGTCTCGCTACAAAGGGAGCGTGCTGTCGATGTTGAGTGACAACACGCCCCCTTTGGTGGGCGGGCCAGGGGCGTGGCTGCCCAGATGGAGGCATCCCCATGGGAACGCCTACCGTCTAGGGCCGGCCCCACTGACATCACAAGTGATGTCAGTGGGAGTACTTTTGGCTCTGTCAGAGCCAAAAGCACTCTTGGGCTTGCGGCAACGAGACCCTACCACAAGGGTCTCATCGGAGGCCCGATGGTCGCGATGGTCTTGACCATCGCGACCATCTTTTTGGCCGCTTGCTATAGCTGTGGGTGGTCACCCACAGCTATGCGAGCGGCCAGGAGGCCGCTCTATAAAAAGAGAAGCACGGCCCTGATTCAGAGCGAGCGCTGTGTCAGAGCGTCCGGCTCTGAATCAGGGCCATAGAGTCATGGCTTGAAGCATCTTTCAGATGCTCCAGGAGTTCAACCAGGGGCACTGAGAGGGGGGAGCGGGTACTAACTACCTGGGCCCAGGCCTGTTGGAGGGGCCCAGTGGAAGCCTGGGCCAGCTGCTGGGGGGGACAAATGTCCTCCTTTGCAGTTTGCTGCACTGAGAATAATATTTTACATAATTGTTTTTTTACTGGAGAGGCTGGCCATGCCTCATGGATTTGGTCACACCTTCGCCCAGTCCACGTGTTCATCTCAATGGCCAGAACTTCTGCCTAGTCCCAGCGGCAAGCTAACGCAGAGCCGCCTGGAGCATCCTTGGTGGGCTCAGCTTCCCCAGGTCTCAGTGGCCCCACCCTCTAATAGTAACATCCTGTCGTCATATGTTCAAAAGGGGGCTGGCACAGGGTGCATTATTGCCCTGTTATGTTGCACATCTCATCTCTAGAGCAGTGGTTTTCACCTCCAAACCTCAAGTACTCCTAATGGGTCATATTCTCAGGATTTCTGTCTTTGGAAACAGATATTGACCCAGTAAAATAGATTGTAAGCTTTGCATGAGTAAATAAATCCAGAAAACATGGCCTTAGGGGTACTTAATTGTAGTTGAGAATCACTGCTTTAGAGCATTGATTTTCAGAGTTTAAAACTGTGCTCAGTGCCTGCTGAAATATGTTTTTTAATTTGAGAAGCCTATGTAAATATTTTCTGCTTTGCACATGGCTGGTAAGCTGGTCCATTTTTATCACAAAAACACCACTTCATAACAGACAATCATATTATTATTTTAGAACAGTTTCCTAATACTGGCAATTTTTCTTTAATACCAATATTTTATTCACTTTGTGTAGGTGTCTTTGGAAAACATTGTGAATTAAACAGTTACGGATTTGAAGAACTGTCATACATGGAGTTTCCAAGTTTGGACCCTAACAATAATTACATTTATATAAAGTTTTCTACCAATAAAGCCAATGCCTTGCTGCTGTATAACTATGACAACCAGACCGGTGATACAGCGGAATTTCTGGCTCTGGAGATAGTAGAGAAGAGGATGAGGTTCTCTTATAACCTTGGCAGTGGAACGTACAAGCTCACAACAATGAAGAAAGTCTCGGATGGATATTTCCACACAGTGATTGCACGTAGAGCTGGGATGGTAATCAATATTGTTTAAATCATATTTTTTATAGTGTTTTAGTATTATTTATTGCAATGTTATAACTATTACTACTACTGCTAGCAATAATAGTTAGACAAATAGATGTTCCACCTAGTGGCGAATGCTGCAAATCTAATGGTGGTGCGACTGATATAGCTCCAATGGGACCCAAAGGTGAGATAGGCCCGGTAATACTGGTCCATTCATTCTTGGTCAGTGGCGTAACTAGGGCATTTGAAGCACATGGCAAGATGAAAAATGGAGCCCCCCCTATGTGCATGCCGAAGATGCGAGCCGAAAAAGTGGGCATGGCCACATACCACAAGGGGCATGGTCACTGGAAAATGGGGGCGTGTCAACATGACACACTACAATTTCTCGTCACTCTGCTAGTGCCCCTTATAAAGTCCCCCTGCTGTAGTGCCCAATAAGCAATGCCCCTAGTAGTAGTGCCACTCATGCAATGCCCACTGTAGTAGTGCCCCTTATGCAATGTCCCCAATAGTAGTGCACCTTATGCAATGCCCCCTGTTGTAGTGCCCCTTATGCAGTGCCTCCAGTAGTGCCCAATATATAATACCCCTTATACAGTGCCTCCTGTAGTGCACAATATATAGTGCCTTCAGTAGGGCCCCATATACACTGTCCCCAGTAGTGCCCCTTAAATAGTGCCCCCTGTAGTGCCCAATATATAGTGCCCCTTATGCAGTGCCCAATATATAATGCCCCCAGTAGTGCCCCTTATGCAGTGCCCCTTGTAGTGCTCAATATGTAATGCCTCCAGTAGGGCCCCTTATACACTGCCCCCAGTAGTGACCCTTATGCAGTGCACAATATATAGTGCTCCCAGTAGTACTCCTTATACAGTGCCTGTTATGCAGTGCCCCCTGTAGTGCCCAATATATAGTTCCCCCAGTAGTGCCCCTTATCCAGTGCTCAATATATAATTCCCCCAGTAGTGCCCCTTATGCAGTGCCCAATGTATAGCGCCCCCAGTAGTGCCACTTATACTGTGCACCAGTAGTGCCCCCAGTAGTGCCTCTTATACAGTGCACCTAGTAGTGCCCAATATATAGTGCCCCCAGTAGTGCCCCTTATATAGTGCCCCCTATGCAGTGTCCAATATACAGTGACCCTTATGCAGTGCCCCTAGTAGTGCCAAATATATAGTGCCCCATTAGTGCCCTTATATAGTGCCCCCTATGCAGTGCCCATTATACAGTGCCTCCAGTAGTGCCCCTTATGTACTGCCCCTAGTAGTGGCCAATATATAGTGCCCCCCGTAGTATCCAAGATACAGTGCCCTCTATGCAGTGCCCTACATACAATGCCCCCTATACAGTGCCCCTTGTATAGTGCCCCCTTTGCAGTGCCCAATATACAGTGCCCCAGTAGTAGTGCCTATTACACATAAAACACGCAGACACACACAGACAATTACACTTAACTGAATCCCCGCTCCTGCACCCTCCGCTGTCCGCTCCTCCATCCTCCCGCTCGGCACTATGGGAGAGACATCATAACGTCTCTCCCGTGACCCAGTGCGGGAGCCAGAAGGCAGAGCTCATGAGTGAGCTCCAGCCTGACTCTGGCCCTAGATGCAGCAGCCAATGCTGAGAGTCAGTCTAACTCTCATTGGCTGCTAAAACAAACACACTGCCACCGAGTATTATGTGTGTACTACCTGGCTGCTGGTGTGTTTGTTACTGTGTAGTGTGGACCGCACTCACTGCATTCTGCACTACACACTAACCACTGACCTGGCCGGCAGCACCCCCGCGCCGACGGTCTGGCGACGCCTCCCTCCAACGACGGCGCCCAGGGCTTGCACCCCGCCCGACCCCCTTAGTTACGGCACTGTTCTTGGGGTACTTCAATGAATGAAGAGCAGTGGCCTATGAAGTGGGCACACATGTATCACAACCTCGCCCCTCAAAAAAAATGTTTTGCTATATATCCTGTGGGCGCATTTGAAGCCCCTGGTTCCATCTTATATTAGTTTATGTTCAATAGACATTAACCGCATGTAATGAAATAATTTAGTTTCATTATGAATTTTAACACACAATTATTTAAACATGGCTTGCACTCTTCACTTCAGGTTTAGAGAATTGTGTTGATTTAACCTTATACAGCAATGTTAACATATTTTTACAATGATTTATTGCATGTATCATTTTATTGTTTCAAAATGAAAAGCAAATTCGATGATTCTTTGATCCATATTCTATAACCAATGTTTTCAGTGAAATGGGGGGATATTACATACATGTAGAAATATACATAGAATTACATTAGGTTGTTAGAGCCTGTGCCTGACATCGATAACAGCAACAGTTATACCCACGTTAAGTCAGCGAAAAGTACTGTTCCCTACTATTGCTATTTCTTTAACACTGTATGTCACCCCTGTCTGTTTGCCCCTCCCCTTTAGAATGTAAGCTTTCACGAGCAGGGCTCTCTTACCTCATGTGCTTGTCCTTTCCCGTACCTATACTATCACAGTATTTGAGTGTTATGATCGTGGATGTAACAATGTTTATAAACATGTCCTTGTCATGCATTGTTTTGTACTGTAGGTCACTGTTTTTTGTTTAGCTAATTTGTAAGGCGCTGCAGAACCAGGGGCATTTCTATAATGGGTGCACACCCTGCACCCATATTTATAATACTTACCACTCTGCCGCCCACGTCGGTGCCGGTGTCAGCGCTGTCAAAATTGCCTGAAAAATGGCCGCCGCAGCCATTTTCTTGGTGTTTTGCACATGTGCAGTACGGAAAACACTGGGAAAATGGCCACGGCGCCATTTTCCTGGTGACCTGCCCATGCGCTGTAGACTGTGGGCATACTCTAGTGCCCAGAGTCTACTGGTGCAGCACTGCGCTTAGTGCACAGCCGGCCGCCAGAGAGAGGAGCGGGCCCCGGACAGAGACTGCGCATGGGCCCCTTCCTCTCTTAAAATGCCCCTGTGCAGAACCCTTGTGGTGCCATAAAAATAAAGGATAATAATAACACTTTAAGCAACTGAAAGTTCCATACAACATGATAACTTTAATACAGTATAACTCATTATTGTGCATGCTTTCAGAGCAATTAAAAAATAAATGTTTTCACTTAAAAAAAAATTCACAAGGTACAATAAAATAAAATAAGGCTAAATACATAGGACGTATTTTGCTCCCAAACTGCGTACACAGAAAAATGTGTATCTTCTCTAGATGCAGAGTTGTTTTTTGGTGTGCCATGAGTCCAGTGTCGGACTGGGGCCTGAAAGGCCCACCAGAGGATTGCAATAGTAGGGGCCCGCTGAAGTGGCGTAACCATCTGTCAAAGTGGGTGTGCCCAGTGAACAGAGGCCCAGCAATAATATGTGGAAATTGATAAAGGAGAAGTTAACTAGCGATATGCCTCCAAAAAAAATGTGAAAGGGTTGTCCTTATTAATAAATAGACCCCACAGAGTGACATTAATAAAAAAATGTGTTTATAGATATGCCAATCCAGCTTTTAACTTTATGAGGATGATATAAATTGAACTACTGAAAATAATCTTACTACTGGGACTGAGTATTAATCCCATTTTCAATACGTATTATTTTAGGATTATTATTTTTAGTTTAAATGTGTTTAACCATGGAGTTGATGAGGGCTATATTCCATAAGAGACTTTTTTTAAGCAATTACAGGAATGAACAGAAACAACAAAGTGCAAATACACAGGGCAAAAAGAAATCCACAAGGATGTAGGCACAGACAACATGATAGATGGCACAAAAAGACACAGTAGACTGAACCCCTGCAAAGACAGCACGTAGATTCTTCCACAAGCCACTATTATGCCATGAGACTCTTCTGCACGCCACTATTATGCCATCAGAGTCACATAGCAAACACTTAGCAACTCCTGTATACAGTCTTCCAAAGAATGACCCGTCTCACTTTCTCAGCAAACAAAACCAACTTCACACAAGCTCCATTAGCTCTTGACAGTCATGTACACTCGAGACGTCCCTGCAACGTGAGTTAACATGGAATGACCCCGCTGCATGCAACTATTATGCCATCAGACTTCCCCTCCTGCCACTATCATGCCATCAAACTTCTCCACCTACAACTATTATGCCATCAGACTTCTCCGCCTACCACTATCATGCCATCACACTTCTCCGCCTACCACTCTCATCCCATCACACTTCTACGCCTACCACTATCATGCCATCAGACTTCTCCGCCTACCACTATCATGCCATCACACTTCTCTGCCTACCACTATCATGCCATCAGACTTCTCCGCCTACAACTATCATGCCATCAGGCTTCTCCGCCTTCCACTATCATGCCATCACACTTGTCCGCCTACAACTATTATGCCATCAGACTTCTCCGCCTACCACTATCATGCCATCAGACTTCTCCTCCTACCACTATCATGCCATCACACTTCTCCGCCTACAACTATTATGCCATCAGACTTCTCCGCCTACCACTATCATGCCATCACATTTCTCCGCCTACAACTATTATGCCATCAGACTTCTCCGCCTACCACTATAATGCTATCACACTTCTCCGCCTACCACTATCATGCTGTCAGACTTCTCCGACTACAACTATTATGCCATCAGACTTCTCCACCTACCACTATCATGCCATCACACTTCTCCACCTGCAACTATTATGCCATCAGACTTCTCCGCCTACCACTATCATGCCATCACACTTCTCCGCCTACCACTATCATGCCATCAGACTTCTCCTACAACTATCATGCCATCAGACTTCTCCTCCTACAACTATTATGCCATCAGACTTCTCCTCCTACCACTATCATGCCATCACACTTCTCCGCCTACAACTATTATGCCATCAGACTTCTCCGCCTACCACTATCATGCCATCACACTTCTCCACCTACAACTATTATGCCATCACACTTCTCCGCCTTCCACTATCATGCCATCACACTTCTCCGCCTACAACTATTATGCCATCAGACTTCTCCGCCTACCACTATAATGCTATCACACTTCTCCGCCTACCACTATAATGCTATCACACTTCTCCGCCTACCACTATCATGCCGTCAGACTTCTCCGACTACAAATATTATGCCATCAGACTTCTCTGCCTCCCACTATCATGCCATCACACTTCTCCGCCTACAACTATTATGCCATCAGACTTCTCTACCTACCACTATCATGCCATCACACTGCTCCGCCTACAACTATTATGCCATCAGACTCCTCCACATTCAGTAACACAGATTAGAGTAAAAATGATTAATTTCACACACATTCTCAACTGTTATGCTGGGTACAAACTAGACGATTTGTTGTCCGATCCGAACAGTGTGTACCTGCTATGTCACTGTCGATGCACTCTCCCGTGCATTGTCAGCGACATTGCCCATTATACCTGCATGCAGGTCCGACAGGTGATATCGTCAGCGGGGGCCATGGTGCCAAATGCAGTATGGCTCCCAACGTCACGCCGTCGCTGCCAGCATTGGCAAGTGTGTATGCACTTGCCAATGCCGGCACCCCTGCTGGGTCCTGCCACAAACAACATTGCGCTAGGTGCACATCATTTAGTGTGTAACCAGCTTTACAGTATGCCCTAGCGGGAACATTTTTATTCTGTCCAGGCTGCCCAAGCCAGGGACAGCAGTGTCCATGTCTGTGTCTTTTGCCACGGTTGTGTCTGGTACTGTATGCAAAATGAAAATGGAACTATAAAGCCCTTTCCTGGTGGACAAACATGTGCAACGACCGAGATGCCCACTTTCAGCGTCCATAAACGCTGAAATACTTTGCTTCTTTAGATGCACCATTGTCGCAACATCGAAACTTGCACCAGAACCATGTCAGATGCAGATTATCATTCTGAATTTAGCCTACTATGTGGCTGGTTCTGTGTCAATGAATGCAACCACTATCAGCGGCACGCCTGCAACACTCCCATAACACACAAACTCTACATGCTTCTATTTAGCCACCCACATCTTACCTCCCAGTCACCACCCAGGAATGCCCCACACATTTCTGCTACCGTGCATTTAAATTCATACTGTGGCTCTGCACAAGAAAAATCAGGACACATTTGTGGTGTGGCTCAGGAGCATGTTCAAACGAAATTATTTTCGCCACTGCATCTGATATTGCCACTATATCCGACTCAGAATCAGGCCCATAGTGTGGTATAGTACCGTGGGTTCAGGATGGCCGTCTCCAATGTCAGTTTAAGTGCTGGATGTACTATAGTGCAAAATGCAGTAAAATGCCAGTTTCGAGGGTTTTAGCGCAATTTCCATATGTACAAAGCTCCAGAATGCATCGTCCCGGTGGGTAACGCCATCTTCAGGTGGCGTTATTCAATAGAAACCTATGGGCTTCTAATTGGGATGCCCCCATAAGAGGGATCCAATCGGATCCCTCTCATCTCCACCCGCGGCCCGTGGCCTTCTGCACATGCACAGAAGGACGACAGAGGGACTTTTGGATGTTAAACCCAGAAGTCCCTCTATCCCGGGGGCATCGCAAAAGACAGCTTTTATCGGGAGAGCTGTCCTTTGCGATATTTTAAGTACATACCACTGTATCCAACCGTGGTATGTACCTGATGAGAGGCGGGATGTACCGCATCGCAGGTTAGCTGCTTAGTACATCCCGCTCTAACTATAGAGAAGGTATGTGCCACTGGGAAGTGGCAGCTGTCAAGTCTGACTGTCGACCTAAGCAGGGGGCCCTAGGTCTGCCAGCAGAAATTGTGAGGAACAGTACACATTACACTGGCAGGGCCCCCTGCTATTTGCTCGCCAACTGCCTGGCCCAGACCTCATCACTCCGCTGCCCATGCAACCCACCCCCATTAAAAAAAAGCTATTTAATAAAATGTACTCACATATGTCTGTATACACATATATATATATTATATCAAACAAAAGATACATTTGCGCAAACCAATGTCAATAAATATATAAAACCGTCCAGCGTAGTTTCCACTATAAAGTACCACTCTCTTCCTTATATATATATATATATATATATATATATATATATATAGTTTAAAATAAAATAGGGAAGGGGCGTTCCATAGTGCAATGAATGTTTTTATTCAATCAAAAAGGTATCACTAAAACAACGCAATGTTATAATTCTGCTTGAACCTTTTACAATAACAGTATGGGCTGGTTGCCACGTAATATTGTATCATACTCCACCAGGCAAATACTGACCACCATTCAGAGAATCTGCCGGGCTCACACACTCCGCCTTATTATTCACCTTCATAAAGGGACGACACTACCCCGAAACATAGCTGCAATCCCATATAGTGGATTAAATAGATGTTACTTCCAGAGTGCTGCTGTTTCTTCACCCATGCTTATATATATATATATATATATATATATATATATATATATATATATATCTGAAATGAGGTGGAAAACAGCACCTCCTAGTGCAGTAATTTTAAGGTACAAATAAAAAATCCTTCACCAGGACTTATCACCCTCTATGTGCTGGAGGTGTACCTTATATAGTGGAATGCACCACTTGATAATCACATATAATGACTCCTAATAGCAACCATCAGATCCTTATCCTTTTGGAACAGTTATCAAAATAATCTGGTGTCTTTCAGCAGACCTCCATATTGAATGTAAACATACACACAGTGATATGATAAGGAGGGTTCCCTTTTCAGAGTGAAATTACATGTATTTTGCATTGAAATCTCACCTCTTCTCAGTTGCCAGGGCAGCATTTCTACTCTCCTTTAAGATCAAGATCAGCAGCAGCAGCTCCCTGTTGTCTGGCGGAGGCGGAGCTTAGTCTCTGCACGAGGAAGTGGACAGTATGAGAGGGAAGGGGAATGTGCACTGCACGGGGCTGCTGTTGCCTGCACTTACCAGGCACCAGCCGAAGGAGTCACAGTAAGGGACTGACTGTCATGCTCTGACAGTGAGTGATCCAGGCCAAATCGTGCATAGCAATGCGCCCCGAGCCCCGCTCGCGGCCCGCTAAGCCACGCCCTCTCGTGGAAAGGGGCATGGCCACAACACCCCGGGGCCCACCGGGGAATTACCCGATTCCCCGGCAGCCCAGTCCAAGCCTGCATGAGTCATAATAATCGTCAGTAATAGCAGCAAAAGATAGGCCTGGAGGCTGGTGCCAGATATATTTGCGCTTACATCCAACTCTATATAGCACGCAATTACAGCAGCAAACCTTTACTGAAAATGGCCCATGCAAGGCCACCCCATTAAAACTCAGTTACGCCTCTTAGGTGGGTGTGGTATGATATGTTGAGATTCAGAATGTCAACCCAGAATGTCGACATGTTCTGAATGTCAATAGAATTATGACATGGTCGTTATGTCGTTCCCCATTCCCTGCAGTGCCTACACTGAACGATTAGTCGTTCAGTGTAGGCACCCTCCATCATCCCCAAACATGGCCAATCTGTCGTTATCAGCAGATTGACACGCATTTTCGGTCGATGATTGATGTCAGAAATGACCAGCAGGATCGCGCATCGCTGGTTGTTTCCGATATTATAGTGCACGATTTGTGCACGATTAATGAGCGATTGCCCAATTACGATGTCATAATCATGCAATCGCTCACTAATATCGCCTAGTGGACGTGCCCCATCATATCAAAATGTCATCATACCATTTTCACTATCTTAGCCTAAACCTAAATTAACACGAAAATGCTATGTCGACATTTTGACTGTTGACATGCACAATATTTATATATAATGTATGTATGTTACATGTTGACATTCTGAATGTTGCAAGTGTGAATATAATCATAATGCACCCAACTCTACGTTGCCTGTCCCTTTGTGCTCTGACTTCCACTATATACGCTGTGTGTAAACAGAAAATACGCTCCTCCAACAGATGTACGTACAGCTCTGCATCAGCTAGTTACTATGTTCTACAACAATAATTGAGGTTTCCCTTACTGCTGGCTAATATTCATATAATTAGCTTACTTAAAATTATTACGTTATTATTTTGTATTCTATATTTTTTTAGACACTTTATTATTAAGTGTGAATAAATACATTTATGTTGTAATAGATAGAGACATATTGTGAATAAGATAACATGTCTTTAGGGCGCAGAACATGCAGGATTAATTAATAACTCAACAATCAGTGATCTGAAATCATTAAAAGAAAAGCAGGTGTCCTGCAAACATCTGGGGCTCATCATTCCGATCTGGTCATTGAAAACAATTATCGCCACACCCTGTGTCATCCAGGAAAAGTCCAAAATTGTTTCCTTTCCAATTCTTATTATAATAAACCAGTGTGTAATCCACTACAGGCTACATACACTTTTCACTGCTTTTTTATTTTGACTGACACTTGGCAATCCACTACCTGAATACATTGCTTTGTCCAGTGCCAATTCTCTCAGGCCTCATGTGTACGGTTGTAATAGCATTCACAGATTGTGGGAGGATGTAGAGATTATTATTGAGTACAGGAAGCACACAGTCTGACCAAATAGCCGTGTGACATAATGGCCCACATGCAAAAATGCATTATAAATCATTGGTGCAAACATTGTTGTACAATTACCAGTACCTGGCACAATTTCCTTTTTAGATAAGTGCAGAAAAAGCACAATATTATTATTATTTAATTACAAACAATATACTCCATAAACACATAATACTCTCTAATATGGCATATATATGACATGCTCACTTTCAGCAAACATTTAGAGAATAATCATTAGTACTCTGTGTTTGGTAACTTGCAGCAGCAGGATTTGTGGAGAGACTACTGTACATTAGGGATGTGCAGACTCAGATAGGTTAGAATTTTCCCGCCAAGTTCGTATTTTTCCCGCCAAAAATCGGGTCTCAGAAAGAGGCAAAACGTTATCTTTCATGGACAAACATCATCTTCCATGGACTTTTATCCAGGAATGATGATGTTTGTCCATGAAAGATGACATTTTGCCTATTTCTGAGACCCGATTTTTGGCGGGAAAAATATGAACTTGGCTGGAAAATTCGAACCTATCTGAGCCTGCAAATCCCTACTGTACATCATACTTGCCTACCCTCCCAGGACCTGCAGGAGGCTCCTGAATTTTCGGGTAGCCCCCAAGCATCCCCGGTAGAGTAGACACTTCTCCCGCATTCTACCCACTTCCTAGTGAAGTGGGCGGAATAGAGAGAATTTTCTCGGGGATTACAATTACCTCGGGGAGTAGAGGGGGGGCCTAAGGACCCAATTATATGAGAATTGTGTCATTTGGCCCCACCCCATGTCAAATATGCTGGATTATCTGCATTTTACAGCAAGCAGGCGGGGCTTAATGACATGACTAGTCTGCTCTCATCCTCCATTTAAATTCACAAAGGGTTTAAGTGACCATAGTGCAGATGTATTTGTCCAGTCTAATAATTGTGCTGAGCTATGCCAATCATTAGTGTGTTCAGAACACAGGGAAAATATGGTATTTATCTTCATCCTTCTGGCCACAAATAAGCAGCTGAAAATCTTTTTCTTTAAACTGATGCAATTTCTGCTTAGTCTATTGCATCCCTCCACATTGCATATTAATGTTACCACAGGAAATACCAACTAAAACCAAGAAGACAGATAAAAATACATTACACAGCTTAACAAAAAAAACAAAAAACAAAACTGCTTTCATAGACCAAGCAACCAGCTTGGTAGTATAGGTAATTTAAATATACACTTGAGCTTGCAAATGTTAATTCACAGTGACAAATGCTTTTTTTGATATGTAATTTTTAAAGTCAAAGATATTTTTTGAGCCTATATGTAAATTTAATTATTTTTCATTCTCTATGCGCAGAATTTTTGTGGAACCCAAGAATAACTGAATTACAGTTTTTCTGCCACATATAATGTTTTTGAATGAACCATGATTTCCACATGTAAAACTTTACAATATAAGTCTGTCCTCAGCCCACAGGATTTCAAATCTGTCATTTCCTAAAGTGCAACGGGAGTTTGTGGGAAACTGGTAAAAGCATTAAGTTGTCACTTGTGAGATATTGCAGATTAGAAAAGGATAGACAGAATGTGAAATGGGAAATATAACAAACACAGAGCATATATTAAAAAAAATGTCACAATCTCTTTCATATGAAATATCATATATGTCACTTTTATGTTATATGAATAAATTTATCATCATAGTTTATTTGCTGAGATTGAAGTCATGGATATCATATAACATTCCTAATAATTCATACAAAGAAGACAAAAGTTGTCTTTTTTCTTTCATTCAAATTGGCCAATTGATTGGGTTGAAAATTTAGTGTTGTAACATTTTCTACTGAATTGTATCGGAAAACACGTTTATATTAAAGTTATTTTAAACTACTTGTGTTAAAGACGTTTTAGCTGACAGATTTAATTTCAGGTTTAAAAGATAGTAGTAAAAAAAATTATTCAAAATTGATCTGCAAAATATTCACTTTATTCTCTAGTGGAAATTGGCCTCAAGTGTAGAATTCAGCATTCGTTTTTTCAACCAGAATTTAAATACAACACAGAGCAGCTTGAATTAACACTATCTGCATCCTAGCTATAGACTATTGCGATATGAATTTACAAATATGCGTTGGTCACAAAGATATTATGGAGTGGCAAATCAAAGGCAATACTTGAGGATTGTATTGCTGGAACAGCCTGTTTGACATTTTCTCCTCTTACATCTAAAGCTTATATAAAAGAAAATGACTTCACATGTATTCCTCTAAATAAGATATTACTGCTGTATAATGTTTAACAACAGGAATGGAAATTTGGTACAGTCATATAATCTTGACTTTTAAACTTTATTGCAGGCAGCATCACTGACAGTTGACACTTGCTCTGAGGACCAGGAACCAGGGTTTTGCACCGTCAGTACAACGGCCATTTCCAGTGATTGGTAAATTTCACAACATTTATATGTAGTTTAGTAGGGACAAAAAAATTATAATTGATTATTTAAAGAGAGTGTAGTTTTTTAAATTGAGGTCCCAGTGTATAGATATTTTACCACATCTTGAAAACTTGATCTCCTTGTTAAGTTGTTAAGTGAAAACATCACCTGCCTACTGTCACATTTTTGCTGTAAAATTCTTCTAAATCTCACAATATGTTCCCTATAGGCACAGCTACTTTTAATAAGGATATATTTTCAAGACATGCTGGCCCCAAATTTCCTATTAGATCGCACTCCATAAAATGTGTGACTATATTACGCATTCATTTCAATGAACTGTAGAGACCCCTCCTATTTCAGTAAGTGTCTTGCTTAACAGAGTTCAAGATATTAACCATGGGACATTAAACTTATTCTGTCAGTTCATTTTGTCACAAAATTGGTGTTCTTTATGTGCATGTAAGCATCCTTGTGCCTACAGTTGTTGAACACAGAAGGGAACATATATAAGATAGATAGATAGATATGAGATATATTTGAGTTAAATAGATAGATAGATAGATAGATAGATAGATAGATTGATAGGTATGAGATAGATAGATAGTAGATATGAGATAGATAGATAGATAGATAGATAGATAGATAGATAGATAGATATGAGATAGATTTGAGATAAATAGATAGATATGAGATAGATTTGAGATAAATAGATAGATAGATATGAGATAGATGGATAGATAGATAGATAGATAGATAGATAGATAGATAGATATGAGATAGATAGATAGATAGATAGATATGAGTTAGATAGATAGATAGATAGATAGATGAGATAGATTTGAGATAAATAGATAGATAGATAGATAGATAGATAGATAGATATGAGATAAATAGATAGATTGATTGATAGATAGATAGATAGATAGATAGGAGATAGATAGATATGAGATAGATAGATAGATAGATAGATAGATAGATAGATAGATAGATAGATAGATTGATATGAGATAGATAGTTAGATAGATTTTTCATTTTTTACCAACCTTTAAGTAATGGTTGAAAAATATTTTCATGTACAAACAAACAAACTTAACATAAAATACAAATTTATACCAACTCACTGGCAATTGCTATAATACATCTAAGAATCATATTTTTGCAAATGGACTAAGGGTCACGAAGGAGGAAATAATTATATGATCATTACATCGACTCAACCTTAAGGGGTGCGTGAAGTTGCTTAGATGCTCAGATAATAACTATGACAGGATGTTTGCTTCTGAATAACTTGTAGACGGGGAAACATGCAGTACACTTGATTGAAAATATATTTTTGAATAGATATTGAAAAGCTAAGACTATGTACTGTAAGTACGAGGAAGTCATTGTGAAATATTGTTAGAGGGGGAAAAACACTTTGACTCTTTATAAAATCATGCTGACAGAAAAAAAGACTTTATTTAACCTTAGGTGCTATTGTAAGTCCTTAACATGATCTTAGGTTACTTCCCCTAGTGCAGGGGTGGCCAACCAGTCAGAGGCAAAGAGCCAAAAAAGATATGTAATTAATCGAAAGAGCCGATAGTATACCTACGGCGCACGTGCAAACAGGGGTGTGGCTTATTTGTCACAAGGCCATGCCCCATTTTTGTGAGCACGCATCTGGTATGACCTTTGCAGGAGCATGACCTTGTGTCACACCTCCATTTTCAGTCACGCTGGGGTGAGCCCAGGATGTTGAAAATAAACATTTTACATAATCTTCCCAATATACATTTTTTCACTGTTGAAGTGAAAGAAAAAGCCAGAGCAACATAGAAAACACTGAAATATCCACATTCACATAACATACATATTGAAATCCAGACCCACATAAAATACATTGAGAATGCCAGTGCCCATTATGCTGTGCCCCCTGTAGTTGTGCCCCATATGCAGTGCCCTCCTGTAGTTGTGCCCATTAAGCAATGCCCCCATTAGTTGTGGCCCTTATGCAATGCCCTTGTAGCTGTGCCCATTATGCAATGCCCTCTGTAGTTGTGCCCCTTCTGCAATGCCCTCTGTAGCTGTACTCCATATGCTGTGCCCTCCTGTGATTGTGCCCATTAATCAATGCCCCCAGTAGTTGTGGCCCTTATGCAATGCCCCTGTAGTTGTGCCCATTAATCAATGCCCCCAGTAGTTGTGGCCCTTATGCAATGCCCCTGTAGCTGTTCCCATTATGCAATGCTCCCCAGTAGTTGCCCCTTCTGCAATGCCCCCTGTAGCTGTGCCCATTAAGCAATGCCCCCCAGTAGTTGCACCCCTTCTGCACTGTCCCCTGTAGCTGTGCCCATTAAGCAATGCCCCTTGTAGCTGTTCCCCTCCTGCAATGCTCCCTGTAGTCGTGCCCCCAGCACTAGCTCCCCCCCCTATGAAGAAACTTACCTTCAAGCTGGCACCGTTCCACGATGTCAGGGCTCCCAAGTCCCGCCGCGCCATCGCTGCTGCTGCTTCTGGATCCAGCAGACGTGCGGGCTCCTCAAATCGCGTGTGATGTCATGACGTCACTCGCGCACTGCATTACTGGGAACGCTGGCCTCTGAAGCGATCAGAGGCTTCATTAGCCTCTGATGGCTTTAGAGACCAGCGTTCTCAGTAACAATGGGGGTCTGTCGAGCCATGAGCCGGGAGCCGCATTAGAAGCTCAAAAGAGCCTCATGCGGCTCGAGAGCCGCGGGTTGGCCACCCCTGCCCTAGTGGATGATATCAACAACAATTGTCAAAGACCTCTGGCGTTTTCTATCCATGATAATCCAACAAACAAAAAACATTTTCAAATTAACAGCAATTGACCTAACTGCTTAAGTGGAGAACGGCACATGAATGCAATGATTTTTAATGAGCAACAAAAACAGATAGCTGTCTCCTTTTCCATATTTTGTTAATTATTTTATAACTTATTAGTCATGTTCCTGCTATCCAACTTCACTTTGATTAGCCCAGAAGCATAAGAATCAAGCATCAGCAAAGTATATGCAAATTATATTAAAGCATATGTTACAAGTATACATATCTTCTGTTCAGTCTAGACAAAAAAAGGTGATTTATGTTATGATCATCATTGCTTTAAAAAAAAAGTAATTTGCTTTGCAATAATTCTTCTTTCTTGGAACAGGACACTGGATGTTCAGCCAAACAGAATAACAGTAGGAGGTATCAGATCCCTGGAACCAATACTACAAAGAAAGAGACAAGTACAAAGCCATGACTTTGTAGGATGTATAATGGAATTTGCAGTGAACGGGCGTCCTCTAGAACCCAGCCAAGCTTTGTCAGCACAAGGAATCCTAGATCGGTATGTTTTAGCGACCAAGAAACATCATTTCACAATTGTTTTTTTTCTTTAATGTTTTATTGTAAATCTTTAGGTTTTTTTTGCTATATGGTTACTTGGATCACACATATTGACATTTATGCTTCATTAAGGTATATATTATTTAAAAAGTTGCAATATAAATGTAAGTGTAAAATTAACTTTAAATTACATATAATCATTATCTATATGATCTTGAGTTAAAAGTTATAAAAAAAAATGTATGGGGGCGATTCAGCTGCAGACACAGAGGCTATTGCAGCTGATAACATGGTAGCAGCTGTGATAGCACTAATATGGTAATGCAGCAGGAGAGATCATGCCTCCTGCATGCATTACTGATCCGAGCTGCGTCCTTGGATGCATCATCAGATCATCTGCGCAACCATCGTCCGGCTGGGTGACCATGGGGTCAAGCAAGCAGGCCACCGCAGATGAGTAAAAGAGGCCAGAAAATCTCGGTCAGCTGACAGAGTTACCTCTCCACTCCAATCACCTCCCCAACGGTGGCGACGCGCCTCCATTTTTGGGGATGGAGGTCGTTGCCACCCCCTCCCTGCCCAGAAATGGCAGCAGACTGTCAATCACTGACAGTCTGCTGGTGGACTGCATGCAGGATCTCAGACCCGTTCTGCACATGCGCAGAATGGGTCCTGCACATTCACAATTTCCCGAACATCAGGAATCTACGATCACCATTGCATACTGAATCAGGCTCTTTATTTCTGGTATGGTGAAGTTGCTTTCTGTATAGTTTCTCACAGACCTGCAAATAGTGGCTACCTAGAGCATGGTATCTCCAGTCCATTTCTCAACAGGTCAGATTTTAAAGATTTCCTTAATAACTCAGACGATTATATCTATTTGACAGTCACTAATTATTCCAAATGTTACCAATCCTCAAGTCATAATCTGTGAAAAATTTGACACACTAAAGTTCGACATGTAAGAAGGTCAACAGGTGCAAAAGGTTGACAGGGTCAAAAGATCGACATGAAAATGGTCGACACAAAAATGGTAGACACATTTTTTTTTTCAGGGTTAGGCACTTACTGGAGGGTTAGGCACTTATCCCCACGGTTAGGGTTACCTACCCAGGCAGTTATGGTTAGGCACCAGGAGGGAGGGTTAGGGTTAGGCACCAAGGGGAGGGTTAGGTTGAAGATTAGGGCTAATAAAAATAAAATGTGTCAATCATTTTTGTGTCAAACATTTGACCCTGTCGACCTTTTGTACCTGTCGACCTTCTTACATGACGAACTATAGTGTGTCTAACTTTTGTCCCTGTCAACCTTTTGTGTCTGTCTAACTATTGACTGTCTAACATCTGTTGTCTATCTAGACATTGTCTCTCTAATTACTGTCTATCTACAGTCCAGAACCCCTGTTAGGGTTACTTGGGGTATTAAACAAACATCTCTTAGCAGTGTTGATTGAGTGAATGGAGCAAAATATTTTGCCAGGTGAGACCAAACTATGCTACAAGGCTGTTATCTGTTATAGATCTGCACAACCAACAATTTGAAATCAATAAAGCCTAGAAAAAATCATGACTTTTAATATATTATTTTTGTATCAATAATTACTGTACTACCTTACTGATAGTGGGCATGAGATGAAAATAACAAAAGAAAGTAATTTAGTATGGCATTGGGACACCAAGTATGGTTTGTATGCACATGGAATGGAGTTTACCAATATCTGGTATTATGCAGAAGTTATAAAGCACTAGTCTTACACAAGAAGTGGATTGATGGTAGTAGAAAATCTGTCTCAGGTGTTTTTTCAAAATAACCCATAAATGCTTTGAATGGTCTAGATCTTGTTGCTGAAAAGACTGTGACATATGGATAACCTCAGTTTCATGCTCATTAAACCATTGGGTGGCCGCACATGTTCAGCGGATGGAGGCATTGTCATCCTGACAGACACTCCTCCCATTAAAAGACAAATGATTCTGCATGGGGTGAAAATAATCACTCAGAAACATTAACTAGAACACAAACCAGATAGGAAAATTCTTTCCACAATATTACGTAACCACCAGAGTCCTTCACTGTTGGAAGTAAACACTATTTTGACCGATCGTTTTAAAATGGCAATAGAAATAAATTCTATACCAAGTTTATTTAGCATTTATTTGTATTGCCAGTTTAAAACATTCAACAATCCAGCACTGGATAGACACGAAACAGAAAAGCAGATCTTTTACATGATGGTGACCCATCAAACCGCAGACACATATTCCTAAATTAGAAATGATATAAGATAACTGAAAGAGGCATTGTGCATGTGCCATGGTTATGCATTACACGACTAAACTGCTTTACTTTTTTTTTTCTCTAGGTGTCCAAGATTAGAAGGAGCCTGTACTACATCTTCTTGCCAAAATGGTGGAACCTGTGTTGATAATTGGTCCTGGCAGCAGTGTACCTGTAAAGATGGCTTTACTGGAAATCACTGTGAAAAGTGTAAGTTAAGTTTTACATTGCTATATAATAACCTGACTTCACTAGAAAAATAGCCTAAGTGCTCACAATATAAAGTTATGTGTTTTATAGGCTGATTTTATGCGGTTCTTGTTTTAAGTGTTATCATACACACTACAGGTGTTGCTATTCATTTTCCACGTTTGGGGCTGATTTTACACAGCACTGGTATAGTTATTAAATGATGTTACTTTTCTGGATCATTGAAATGGAAAAAATATATAACTGCACTTCTTTCTTCAAGGTCTACTTTTGAGCTTTGCCTATTTGCCCATATTTTATATTATTTCAAAGCAAATTGTTTGTGCTGATTTTGAACATTTTTGGTAGATTTATCAAACCTTCTAAAAAGGATAGGTGGAGGAATTAACCATCAGTAATAAAGCTATAATTTATCTAGTACATTCTATAAAATCATTGCCCATCAATCATAATATACAGGGGCGTATCTATAATGGGTGCAGGGTGTGCGGTGCACATGGGCCCCTGGATCCAGGGATGGCCCCCACCACAAACCCTACACCAATATTTTCTAATACTTACCTCTCCCGTGTTGGCTGTAGCGCTGCACAAAACGCCTGGAAAAGGTCGCCGCTGCCATTTTTCCAGCATTTTTCGCATGCACAGTGGCTAAATCACAGAAAACATGGCGGCCGCGTCATATTCCCAGTGACTGTGCATGTGCAGTAGATTCTAGGCACAGACTAGTGCCCAGAGTCTACTGCTGTGGTCAGTCAGCTGCCGGCCACCCCCGACGGGGAATGCACACGGGCCCCCATCTCTCTAATACGCCCCTGCTATCATTTATCTAGCACATTCTTTAAAATGATACCTACAACCTGATTGGTTGTTGTAGACCACGCCTTGACGTCCTCTATAGAAGTTTTAATAAATCGCCAAAAAGGTTTTTATAAGAAATACACATCAACAAATAAGTGAAAATCATCAGTTTCAGGAAGTCCTTCCTGTTTCTAGAGCGGGCCATCCACTTTCTTGTGAAGAGGTCATGATGCCACGAGTTGCACCATCAGGCCCCGCCTCCACTGCACGAGGATCACAATATGCATTATCATGGACTTGATGATTTGAAATGCTGCATTATGGCCTTACTAGCCCCTTTCTGCGCGATGACATGAATCATATAATTACTTTACCTTCCATCCCTCCACTAAACACCAGAGGGGAGATCCAAATATTTCAACATATGATCTGAACGTGTTTTTTAATTAATTTGCACTTTTGCATTTTTTTCTCCATAAATATTGTTGGTAGGAAATTAAGAAATTAAGAAACTCATAACAGTATAGTGATAGCGCTGGTGTTTTTTTTCAATATTCCTCTCTTAAAGTTAATTTATTATTATTATTATTATTATTATTATTAATATCTATTTTGATTAATCAAAATTTTTAACATGGACAGAGCAACTCAGGGGCTAATTCAGCATTGCACAAATGTGCAATACTTGAACGCAGATTATCGGGAATCTGCACGTGCGCAGGACCCGTTCTGCGAATGTGCAGAACTGGTTTCTTCTATGCCTCAGAACACCCTCTTCTATGCCTGATTGACAGGCAGAGGCATTTAAGGGGTGGGGTTGGCTGTCGTACCCGGAAACAGGGTGTGTGAGTCCAGTTTTCTGGGAGTGACAAGGCCAGGGGCTACGTCCACGGACGCAGTTTTCTGGCCTCGCAAGCCAGCCAGCTCGAGTAAGCTGAGGCTTACTCAGCTGGCCAGCAGCCCAGCGCCATCCACCATAGCGACTGATGGTCGCGATGGTGATCCCAGCCTGTGACCTCGGTCACAGTGCTGGGATCGCAAATGCAGCAGGAGGTGTCAGTGTGTCATACAGGAGGTGTCATACAGGGGGTGTCATACAGAGGGTGTCATGCACCTCCTGCTGCATTTGCATATTAGCAAGAATGGAATTGGAAAGCTGCTTGCGTGCAGCTTTGCAATTCCGTCCTCAGCTGAATCATCCCTTCAGTATTTTCTGGAAACCCCACAATTTGTATCTACTGCTTGTTTTAGCAATATGTAAATATTAATTGTTTTACAGTTTAGCTTCGTGTTTTTTCTATGATTTCTTACATCTATCATATTTATGCCTTTTTACCATTTCTGAGCATTTAATTTGATCTTATGTTTCATTCATTTCTTAGATATTACTGTAGACACTGCCTTATCTCTTGAAGGTAGAGGTTATTTGGAATATGCTCTAAGTCAGACCAAGAAACGGGAATATCTTTTAAGACACCAAATCGCAGATTCAGACAACATATATGTTAACCACATGGAGATAAAATTTCGGACAAGAAGTGAAAATGGGGTTTTACTACAAATTCATGAAATCAGCAATTACACTATTGTAAAGGTATGTATTTTGCTGAATGCTTTTTTTAGTGATGTCAGTGGGGCCGGCTTCAGACGGTAGGCGTTCCCATGGAAACGCCTCCGTCTGGCAGGCACGCCCCCGGCACGCCCACCAAAGGGGGCGTGCTGTCAATCAACATCGACTGCACGCCCCCTTTGGTGCGAGACCCGGAGAGATGGCAAGCCCGTCGCTCGCCGGGTCTCGCGTATGCGCACGACGGAGCTCCCTCCGTCGTGCGCATGCGCAGTGGGGAACATCGACCCGCTTGCGAGCATCCTGCCGCTCGCGAGCGGGTCTGAATGACCCCCTTATTTCCAAGAATTTTATTTCACGATGAATCCAAATTAATGGAAGGAATTGGAATAAGTATCTATGACTGTTTTGCCTTTTTTTGAGACTTTGGGGTAAATTTACTAACGATCGGTTTTTCAGGGGTTTTGCCGGGAAATTGAAGCACCAAACTACTATATTTATCATTCAGAGGTTTTGCTGGGGTTTTGTAAATCACTGTGCATCTGTTTTACATCAGTTATGTCCGCCACATTTTTTTAATCGGATTTTTAAACCGCTATAAAACCGACGTAAAACATCTATTAAACTGAACTAAAATTGGCCAATCAGAATGAGAGGAATCACAATACACTTATAATGTAGGCAAATATTATGTATTGAAAAATAAGTCAGAAACTGTTACTTTGATCATTCTCTTATGAGGGATATATTATTTTTAATATATTAGTGGAAAACGATTGTTTCATTTTATGAAGAAATCAATATTATTCATTATTTATATTAAAAGGACAATATTAAGTCATATTTAATTGGTATTTAAAATGTATTTAATGATGGGAGAAACATTTATAATTTTAAGGCTGTATAAATAGTACCCACATCATAAAATAATTCTTCACCGTCATGCGTATGTTAAGTCCTCTCCTTCTGATTGACCAGATAGCTCAAACTATTTGCTTTTGAAGCTATCTTTCCTGTCACAACCACTTCATTTATTTGGGTGAGTTTGTCTGTGTCTTTTTGTTGGTTTATAAATCAACACTTAGTAAATACAGGATTTCTGTAGCTGTACTGTTATAACACTAATGTTGATATTTTCTACTCTATTCTAAAATGTGGCTTTACGTTGGTTTCCTGTTGGTTTGGGCTTTGGTAAATCAGCGGATTGCAAAACCGACAGAAAACTGTCTATAAGCCCCAAACTGACGCTTAGTAAATATACCCCATTAAAAGAATTCATGGCATGGCCAAACTAAAGGTCACATTGTTGTCCTAGTTATTTATTGTAAAATGATGGAAGCCCTAGATGTATAACATGCATGAGTCATGGCTCACTGACAGCACTGTCCTGCATGGCATCACAGACCAAACAAGAAAGGAAAAACCTACACAAAGCTATATTGACAAATATTGAATCCTATGTCAATCTATGTGAAACAAAGAGTGTATCTATGTACTAAATCCTGTTCAATGGACAATTAGTCATTAGCACATTCTAAGTTCTGACTCAGACCTGTGACAGTGATTCAAATAATATGAGGATACATTCCTATGCACATATTAAACCAGCCATTACTGAAACAGGGCTGTCTTAACAGCAGTGTGGGCCCTGGGCAAAGCAATGCACTGGGGCCCCTACCCACCCATTCACGGGGTGTCAGGCTCCTGGCATAGGTCTAATGACAGGCGTCAAGATTTTGACACCTGTCATTTGTACCTTGCCGGGATTTGACAGTCGGGAAGCCGGCGGTCGGCATTGCCACCATCGGCTTCCTGACTGCACCCCCAGACAGACACAGAGGCAAGAGGGCCCCTGCTAACTATTAACATTAAGGTACAAACATTGGCCCTGATTCAGAGCCGGACGCTCTGACCAGAGCGCTCGCTCTGAATCAGGGCCGTCCTAGTTAAATTTGGAGCGCCATTTTGGACGCTCGCATAGCTGTGGGTTACCACCCACAGCTTATGCGAGCGTCCATGATGATGGTCGCGATGGTCAAGACCATCGCGACCATCGGGCTTGCGATGAGACCCTGCAGTAGGGTCTCGCTGCCGCAAGCCCTGGAGTGATTTTGGCTCTATCAGAGCCAAAAACACTCCCACTGACATCACTAGTGATGTCAGTGGGGCCGGACCCAGACGGTAGGCATTCCCATGGGAACGCCTCCGTCTGGCAGCAACGCCCCCGGCACGCCCACCAAAGGGGACGTGCTGTCACTCACCATCGACAGCACGCCCCCTTTGGTGCGAGACCCGGAGCGACAGCTTGGCTGTCGCTATCCGGGTCTCGCGCATGCGCACGATGGAGTTCCCTCCGTCGTGCGCATGCGCATTTGGGTACCATCGACCTGCTTGCGAGCGTCCTGCGCTCGCGAGTGGGTCTGAATGAGACCCATTATCCAATCTAGCATGGATACAAAATGGTGTATGCAGACACTGGGGCCACATTCTGAGATAATATCACTCTGGATGGATTATGACATGGTGTCTGTAGATATGGAACCATGTGACATCCTGAGATAATATCAAATGGTGTCTTTAGATACAGGGCCACATCCTGAGATAACATCACACTGGATGGATTAATACAGTACATGGTGTTTGTAGCTATGGGGCCTCATCCTTAGATAATATCACATTGGATGCACCATGACAGTGTCTGTATATATGGAGCCACTTCCTGAGATGATATCACAGTGGATGGATATAAAGATTACACCTGTGTGCAGGAGGAGGACACATACTGTATGTAGTAGATACTGATCGCCTATCCAAACAAATGAAGATCCTTAGTGAAAATATAGTACAAACGCTAACCTGAACATCGCTTAATATAATGATATTCCCTAACTTGATTTTTAGTTTTAATTCCTTACATTCTGAATTTTTTACAACAGTACTAAACGCAATATGGAACAGCATTTACAGAAACGGTCTGTATTGTAAAATAAGTTGCATGTCATTTCTGCAGCCGGAACAGTAGACACTGTCATTGGATGCTGGCCCAAATTCTAAGAAAACTGCTCCCTCCTGTGACTACCCTGTCACACTCACTTCACTTCAGCCTAAGGCAATGTAGCGCCAGCCACCACATCCAGTCTCCAGTGATCCCTCTTAAAACCCAGCAATATTGTTGATAATGATGTAGCCGGAGGCAGGAACCTGGCTATAGCGCTTCCTTACCTCCTAGGGCTTACATGATGCACCTTACTACTGTACTCCGCAGTGGTGGCTCGCCTGTCAGAGGAGAGGAGTCTCCTATCCTGACTCTGAAGAGGCTGTGAGAGCCGGGACAGCCGACGACAGAGATGGACTGGACCTTGACGGATCCTCGAGTGACCAGCAGTCCGGCTCCAGACACTGCGCGGCACGCGGTGGGCGGAAGCGGAACAGCATAAGGAGCCAGGGGAGGAGCTGCTGTGGCACGCGCGTCCCATCAGCAGCCGTCTCTTTGACTGGCGCAGGCGGATAAAGCAGAGCAAATGCATCGGCGTGGGTCTGGGTGAGTACTTTTCAACCGCGGAGGGAGGGGGAGAGTCCGCGGTCCGCTCGTCACCCATGGAACACAGTGGTGCTTTGAAAAAAAAATAAAAAAGAGAAAAAAACTGGCCGCGGCTGCAGGGGGGCTGGCGGGCCCCTTGTTGCTTCGGGCCCTTGGGCACCAACCCAACAAGCCCAATGGAAGAGACGGCCCTGTACTGAAATTATGCCCGTGTCATATATTGGTCCTGCCTATATCTGATTGACTTTTATACACATATTTCAATAAGCCTTCACTGTATCAGTAATCAGAAAAAGTTGTCTAATAGGCTGCAGATAAATAAAATTCTTAGGTTAGTCTTAGGTCCAAAATTTAATAATAAAAAAAAAAAAATTCTTCTTCAAGGTCCATAGGCTCCACAGGGAGACTTTGTGGTGTAGGTGATGGGAACCAATCCGGGCACCACGCAGTTAAAGCTTTTCAGCTCCTAGAATGCATTTGGTCCACTCTCCCTATACCCCGCCCCCGAGCCAGAGGCACCTCAGTTTTGTTGGTGCCCGGCCGGAGTCGGGTCACATTTTGCAGGGGGGCTGTTCATCAGCCCCTAAAGCTTATTTCTTTATTTTACTTTCACAAACAATAGAGCATGCAGCAGCAGCGTGTTCGAGGGACGTCTGCACTGCCGCTCCGTCACCCCTCTGGTGCCGCGACGCCAGTACTGGTCTGGGGATCTTGGCGGGTGTTCCGTGGGTCTGCTAGCCAGGGCCCCTGGATAGAACCCAGACTTCACCCGGACATCAGGGGACAGGTAAGGCAGGGCACCGCTCGCGGTGACCCACTTGTACTGGCAGTTGATACCTCTGGTCTCAGGGGACAGACCAGAGGTGCTGGGTGTGGACGCAGGCTCCGGCCATCGCGCTCCAACTTGACCACCAGGGACATATTGGTGCGGGAAACCAGAGTCCCAGGGATTAATAACCGGCCAGGGGAGACAGCTTCCCTGTTTAAGCGGCTTCTCCCCTCAGCTCAGCACGCCTTACCACTGCGGTCTGGCTTCCCTGAGCTGTTCTCCTCCTCTGGACATGCCCCCTTGAGGTCTCCAGCGGTCATTTTCTAAAGGTGCTGTTGCAGTTCTCCCAGGACAGCGTGTGGTCCAGTCACTGCGATCGGGAGTCAAGTGCTCGTAGCACAAAGACTGAGCCCTACCTTGAGTGACAGATAGTGCCGTTTGTGGGTGGTAACAGGGGAAGGTGTTTGTGAACGGGGGAGTGGTAGTGCGAACGCAGATGAGTCTGGGCGTCAAAACGGCGTTTAAAGGGTGTGCTTAATTAGCATGGAGTCGTCATTGTACATGTGCTTGCAGCGGGGTAGGGGCTACCTAAAGCGCTGCTTGCGACTCCGATGGCTCTCGATGTTACCGATTAATCATACACTTCCTGGAGATGACGTGTGCTAAGAAAAGAAAGTGGGCGTCTTTATACACCTGCGTTTGCTCACTGCCATCACTCTCTTAAGACATAAAGGGCGTCCTTACACCACACAGTGCGATCGCGGAATTTGCATACGCGGTCCTTTTTGGCAGAGAACGATCGCGGCTTAGCATCTGGGTCTGAATCAGGCCCACAGTGCGCTATGTCTGACAAGGGTAATGAAAAAATTCCTGTACTTATGCTGCAATCTTGCAGATTATGTACTGCAGTTTTCAGTGAGGAGGATGTGGTTCAGGATGGGTTATATATGGGGTGGTATAACCCACCATATGCCTCGAACCCCCCTACATCAGTACAGGAGCCCCCTTGGGCATTTTTTTCTCAGATGCTGTGATAGTTGTGGACCACCTGGCGGTACCGACTGTTGTTCCTCCTATGGGGCTACCACAGCAGTCCGTCCCTCACTCTCAGGGACTACCACTGATTATGCAGACACCTCCTGTTCCACAGCAGGCGGTCATTCCCACAGTGGGATTACTTCAGAGTGGGAGGCCGACTTCTTCAGTTCACCCAGTGCTGGTGTCAAACCACCAAGGATGCTTGGGTAAGAGAAGTGTTCTCTCAGGGGTACATCCTCTCATTCCTCCGAAAAGCCTTCCCACCAATTTTTCTGCACAGGCCCTCCTTCCAACAAGACCAAGGCCTTGTAGATCCAGAAAGCCATACAGTCCTTGCTGCAGGCAGGGGTAATTGTACCAGTTCCGCTATCTCAACGAGGGACTGGTTATTATTCTACTCTCTTTTTGGTTCAGAAACCAAATAGGTCTCATCGGCCTATCCTTAACCTCAGGGTGCCCAGGTTCAGGATGGAAACCTTATGATCCATCATACTGGCTATGAAACCTGGGGATTACATGGTATCACTGGACATTCAGGATGCATGTTCCCATAACGATTTCTCACCAGCATTATCTGCGGTTTGCTATTCTGCAATGACACTTCCATTTATGGGCGCTGCCCTCTGGCCTATCCCTGGCTCCAAGGGTATTTATCAAAATTATTGCTGTCATGGCAGCCCACCTGCGGAGTCAGGGTATCTGGCTCCTACCATATCTGGACGACCTCGTCTTGTTGGCAAATTCTCTAGAAGTACTTCACTACCACCTGCAAGTGACAGTTGCTTGTCTACAAGCACATGGGTGGTTAATCAATTGGAAAAAGTCCTCCCTAATTCCCTCACAGAGCATGGTTCATTTGGGAGGCCCTTCTGGACTCTCACCAGCAGAGAATCTTTCTAACTCCAGAAAAGATCTCCACGCTGCAGCTGCGAGTACGCAGATGTCTTTGCAGTTGCTGGTTGTCAGTCCACTCAGCAATGCAGGTTCTGGGATCCATGGTGTCCACATTCGACATGGTGGAATATGCTCAGTTCCATTCCAGGCCCTTGCAGGGGCTGATCCTCTCCAGGTGGAAAGGATTACCCCATCAGATCAGTGCTCAGACAATGGTACTCTCTCCGGAGGTGCGTCTGTCCCTCTCTTGGTGGCTTCAGACATGTCATCTAACCAAGGGTCACCCCTTTTGGATCCCAGACTGAATACTCCTAACAATGGATGCCAGTGTCCAGGGATGGGGCGCAGTGACTGGTCCACACTCCTTTCAGGGCTGGTGGACAATGGTAGAGGCATCCCTGCCCATCAACATATTGGAACTTCGGGCTGGCAAACCCTCATGATGGCAAAGCACATTCTTCACAGAAAGCCCATGCAGGTTCAGTCCAACAACTACACCACAGTGGCTTACATCAACCATCAAGGAGGCACTCAAAGTTGGGCAGCAATGTCAGAAGTGTCACACATTCTGACATGGGCAGAATCTCATCTCCCGGCTATATCGCAGTGTCCATTCCGGGAGTTCTAAATTGGAAAGCGGACTTCCTCAGCCGTCATGACGTGCATCCAGGGGAATGGTCTCTTCACCAAGAGGTGTTTCAACTCCTAGTGTACAAATGGGGTCTCCCAGAGGTGGATCTCATGGCCTCCTGACACAATCACAAGTTACCAGTGTACGGGTCCAGAACAAGAGATGCCAAAGCAAGCGTGTTGGATGCTCTGTCAGTGAAATGGACCTTCCGGTTTGTGTACCTATTTCCTCCAGTCTCCCTGCTTCCTTGGGTTCTTCGGAAGTTCAAGCAAGATGGAGGCACTGTCCTGCTGGTGGCTTCAACTTGGCACAGACGTCATTGGTACTCAGATCTTCAGAGTCTCTCCATCGACACTCCGTTTCTGCTGCCTCAATGTCCGGACCTGTTGTCTCAGGGTCCTTGCCTTTAACCAGACCTGGATCGTCTGTCTTTGATGGCGTGGCTGTTGAGACATCCCTCCTGAAGTCCAAGGGATTCTCTGGCTCGGTCATCAACATGATGCTTAGAGCGCATAAACCTGCCTCCGCCAGGATCTACCACAGAGTGTAGCATACATAGTTCCAGTGGTGTCGTACAAGAGATTACAATCCTCAGGTGTTTTGAAAACTGGCATTCCTTCAAGTGGATTGGACCTCGGCCTATGCCTGGCCTTGTTGAAAGTGCATGTCTCTGCACTGTCAGTGTGGTTCCAATGTAGAATTACTCTGCTTCTGGATATCCACACCTTCCTCCAGGGTGTCCTCCAGATTCAACCTCCCTTTGTTCCCCCACTGGCTCCTTGGGATATGGCAGTAGTTCTTCGGGCCCTCCAGGGTCCTCCATTTGAACCACTAAATTCAGTGGAACTTAAGTGGTTAACAGCTAAGACTCTTTTTCTTCTGCATCTGCCAGAAGGGTGTCAGAATTGGGAGCGCTCCTTTTCTTATATTTCACCGGGACAGGGTGGTGCTTCTTACTCGCCCTGAGTTCCTTCCTAAGGTTGTTTCTAGTTTCCATATTAATCAGGAAATTATAGTACCGCCCTTTCTATCACCAGACCTCTTGGCAGGTGAGGCCACATTGGATGTGGTCCACGCTCTCAGGTTTTATGTGGACAGTACCAGTTCTCTATGGAAATCAGACTCCTTGTTTGTGCTCTATGGATTTCACAAGAAGGGATGGCCAGCCAATAAACAAACATTGGCTAGATGGCTTCATATCTCAGAAGCTTACACGCAGGCAGGCCTGCCTGTTCCGACTTCTGTTAAGGCTCATTCTACTCGGTCTGGGGGTCCCTCGTGGGCAGCTTACCGTGGTGCCTCGGCTGTCCAGCTTTGTAAGGCAGCCACGTGGTCTTCTGTCCAGACCTTTCTAAGGTTCTATGCATTTGAAACCTTCGCTTCTCAGGATGCTTCCTTTGGGCGCCAGATTCTCCTCTCAGCGTAGGAGCATCCCCACCCTTAAAATAACTGCTTTGGGGTCTCCCTGTGGAACCTATGGACCCTGAAGAAGAAAATGAGAGTTAAGTTAAGAACTTACCTTTGCACCCGCCCTGACGCACCTGGCTTCATATGGGCTATCTTACTGGTCACCGGTTTCCCGCCTCCTCTGTGAGTGTGATTCTTGTGTGTTCCAGTCTTCCTTCTCTCTTATCCTTCTCTGGCCTTTGGCTTATTACCAACTGAGGTGCCTTTGGCTCGGGGGCGGGGTATAGGAAGAGTGGACCCAATGCATCCTTGGAACTGAAAAGCTTTAACTGCGTGGTGTCCGGATTGGTTCCCCATCACCTACACCCCAAGGTCTCCCTGTGGACCCTATGGACTTCGAAGAAAGAGAGTTAACAAAGGTAAGTTCTTACCATAACTCTCATTTTTCTTTCCTTGTTTGCAAGTAAACTTTTTTCTTTTGTCTATCTTTACTTTCTCCTGCCTCTTTAAACTATCTACTGTAACTCTGTGCTACCTTTAATCATTTGTGACAAATGAAAGCGTGAAAAGTCTTGATTTCGTGATCATGTATTAATCCACAGAGAATGCCATATCTGATTTAAAATGTAGAACTTTTTTTTTTTTTTTAAAGATGGCAAACTAGTTACAGACATCTAAATGTGTTTTTAAGCCAGTAAAGTGTCCCTATCTTCCTCCCTGTGGTATAAAAAACACAACTCTGCAGAAGTTACCTTTCCCTAAAGAGATCCTGATAAGTTTAGTCTCTGGCCATGGCTCAATCAAGGTTGTCATAATTCTAAATGAGTGCAGCAGTAATGTTGGCAATACACTTTATTGGGACAGACCACGAGCCAAAAGTTTCTTTGATTTCTGGGATGTTTCCCAATACATATATCTATATATATTTATATTTTAACTGACTATAAAGAAGCCTCTTATTCCAAAAGTCTATCAGTTTTCATGTGTACTCACTTTCCATGATATCATCTGATAATTTTATTGATTTAGGTATACATATGTCTAGCCTGATAGAGCATATAAATGCTAAATAACAAAATGAAAGTTCAGGTAGGGGTAGACTGTAAACTGCATATTTCTACCTGAGATTAGTCTAAGAATTAAGTAGATTATTCATACTTATACCCAAGACCTGCACTAGGTTTTGGTTTCGAAAAGCAAACTTAACTAATTATGTCCAGAATGCTCTACATAGCTGTTATAAGCCCTAGGGTATCTCCCCCATACATGGAAAATGTGCCATTCCCTGCACAGAGGTGATGACCCCCTTGCTTCAGGTATTTTGGCCAAGGTGCCATCCCTTGCACAGAGGTGGTGCACATCTTGCTTCAGGTATTGTGATTGTGGCCATTCCCTCCCCACTCTACCACCTTACTCCTATGACCGGGAGTGTAGCACTTTGCTTTGCATCATTAAGCTTCAAATCCATGTACAACAATTTCTTTACAATTATTCAGGATTTTGCACTTAGTGATAATGGATTTATTTAATGCTGGAGCATACTTGTCTATGCTCTCGTAATATCTGGGAAACTCCCTAATTTCAGGGGTTCTCTCAGATTCAGCCCATTTGCTTAGTGTAGCGGAAAGATGGGGCTTGATGACATGATTCAATGGAAATGTTGTCATCACTATGTGATGCCGTGAATCGTGACATTGCACAACAAAGGGCTGAGACATATTTACGGACTAAAAGTATACAAGTGTTTACTGGAAAAAAGTCCTGATGCATTGCCCTCAACAGGAAGAGGTTGTTTACACTAGAAGTGGGCATGCATAATTCAGACGTTGGACTATTGCAGCCACAGCAGCATGATAACTGGCTACTAAACCACAGGAACAAAAAGCCCACAAATGCAACAAGTTTTAGTTGCAATATACAGATAATTTGTGTGGGTTGCCATGAACATTGTGAAGCCATGAATCTAATCCCAAAGTTCTTTGAGTACTGTGATCAATCAATTTGAACATTTTGATAGAATATTACTTAAAAAAAAATCATATTACTGTATTTATGTGAGGGTTAATGGTCATTATAAGTGGCCTAGTTTTCACACATGTGTAAGAACAATATCGTGCAAATCATTGCATATGTATAGAAATCATTCAGTGATACAATTTTTTAAAATTGAATTGTTTAAGAAAAATTCATGGCAACAGTATGAGGGATTCAGTATGATTTATCCCGACAGCGGGAGCCCGGCAGGGGTGAAAATCCCGAAGATATTAAAGGTAAGTATCGCTAACCTTTTTTTACCCCCTAACCCTCCTTTAGGGGTGCCTAACCCTAACCTCCCCTCCAGGTGCTTAACCCCCCTCTAAGTGCCTAAACCTAATCCCCCCTTCACAGCAGCCTAAACCTAAGTCTCCTGGGGGTTGCCTAAACCTAGCCACAACCAGGGTGTATAACCCTAACCCCCCTTCCCTTAGCCTAACCCTAACCTCCAGGGGGGGTGCCTAAACCCTATGTCCCCCCCCGGGAGCCCCTAACCTAAACCCCCCCCCCCACAGCTGTCTGCGCCCCGCCCCCGGCTTACCTTCGATCCGTAAGCCGGGTGTCGAGCTCCCGGTGTAGGTCTAATGACAGGCATCGGGATTTTGACGCTGATCATTAGACACTTGCCGGGATTAGACAGTCGAGAAGCCGGCAGTCAGGATTTTGTCCGTCGGCTTCCCGACTGCTTCCCAGTATGAGTGTGAGCAATGTAAGATAAGAGATATGTGGGCACATGCTCTAAATACCTTCCTACAAGCGTGGTGATATTTTTGTACAGATTCTTGAGTTGACTTAGAGGTGTCCTCATACTACTAGCCTCAATACACCATGCGGTTCCGGGCTGCTACTTTAACCGCAGAGGAATTAGTTTTAAATATGTACAGGGTCCTAGTACAACAGAACTTGGAGTTGAAAAAAGCTGCGGCCGCTGCATTGTAGCACTTCCTATAGAGATTCAGATTTATTCACACTGTACAAGTGTTGCATATGAAATTAATCAGTGCAGGCTTGTTGAGCGGTTTTGTCACATTGCACGGCACCTGACACGCCAAGAAGGGCTGTTTGACATGACTGCAGCAATAGTCTATGAGGGCACATCTGTACAAGGGTCGGTTCAGCAATGGCACAACAACTGACATGTTGTACATTTTTTCTTCCGTCGAAGAATATAGGAACTAGTCTTATCCCATTACTTTTAGGCAAAATACTCAATATGGCTGAAAAATATACTTTACATTCATAATTTTATGATTTTTTTTCACATATTTTAGTTGCAGTTGTCCTTCTAGTTACTGACATATAAATAAATGAAAGCCAGTGATATGTCTTTTTTACACAAAGTATATCGTATATTTGCTCTTGGTCATAAATAATTTGACTTCGATAAATGGAAATAAGTTTGAAATTCTAAAAATGTTTTTATTGCTCTAGGGTTTAACAGATTATATTTTTACTAGGTGAAGTAGAAGATTATCAACTCAAGTACAATGTCTTTTTCTGACTGATTATAGAATGTGCAGCAGACCAATTGCAGTGGAAACACAGTAGACCAATTAAAGTCTGTTTTAGTTATATAAGATGAATATAAAATACATAGAAATAGTTATTTGAACTCGTAAATCGCTACAGCTCTTTAGTCACACATTTATATTGCCAGGTTGAATATGTATTTATCTTAAAGTTGAAGTAGGGTTTTGTGACTCAGTGTTAAAGGTTTTTTTCAAGACATCGGTTTAATTGGAGTTTTGTAGATATGCGGTGCCAGTCCTAATTGCCCTACTTAGCCACACTCAATTTGAATTTAGCTTGGGAAAATGTCTTAGTTAAATATAATTATATACATGTTAAAATTATTTTTCCAGACACAATGGACCCAATTCATTGGTCACCATAGTTACTGTGACCAAAGCTAACAAGTAGTTGAGAGTAACAATAAACAAGAGTAAATGGAATAGGCTTGTGTGTTTAAAGGTCATGTGAGCAAGCACCAGACAAGTAGAGTGGGTGGTATAATGTATTTATGCTTTGTTTCCCATTGAAGGTGAAGAATGGAAAATTACACTACACATCTGATGCAGGTGTTTCAGGAAAAGTGGAGAGAACTATCCCAGAAATGTACATAGCCGATGGTCGTTGGCACACCCTTCTAATGGAGAAGAATGGTTCTACTACTACTATGTCTGTGGATAAAACCTACAATCGAGATATTCATCATGTAACACAAGATTTTGGAGGTCTTAATGTTCTTACTCTTCAGCTTGGAGGCTTTCCACCTGGGCAGACATCTCAAAGCAACCAAAATGGTACAACATTTGTAGATTTTGCAGATCAATTTTCCCCATTATCTAGTTAATTGCTAGAGTAGGTCGCTCTCATTTATCAATAGTCTGTAAAATTATAGATTTATTTGATGTTTGTAAACATGTTGCATTGTTTGCAAGACAAATACATGAAATGTAAAGTCTTGAACATTTTTACTGCAGTTGTTCATATATTATTATGTTAAAAATCCATGCATTTCCTGGTAACTGTGTTTGCTCAGTCACGTCACTGCGATAATGTACACTACTTTGCTGTGCGGAATTTGGCAACATTGCCCTAGTAACTCATGTCTAGTCATTCCTATTCATTTATAAACTGACAAGCGGGTCGATGGTCGGCCAGTGCGCACGTGTGGCGTGTGCAATGTGCGTGCGCAATTTTGTAGGCGGGGAGGGGGGGTGGCTGGGCAAACGAAGGAACGCCTGCCGTTTGTGGGTGGCCCTACTGACATCATTCATGATGTCAGTAGTGAACTTCCTGTTCTTATTAGAGCAGGAAGTTCACTCGGGCTTGCGGGACCCGAGATCCTACCACAAGGGTCTCGTCGCAAGCCCGATGGTCGCAATAATTGCAACCATCGCCAGGCCGCTCGTGAAAGCTGTGGGTGGTCACCCACAGCTATGCTAGCGGCCTGGAGGCAGATTTAAAAAAAAAAAAAATATGCCCTGATTCAGAGCGAACGCTCGAAAATAGCGAGCACCTCTGAATCAGGCCCTTAATCAGCACAGTTTCCTGGTGCTTCCTAGTCGCATTGCATTATGACGGGTGAGGACACATCTGTAGCTTGATTTCAGGATTTATATCACAAAGTGTGCAATTCCAATAAGGTTGCATAGGTTTTTTAGGGTTTTCAGTCACCACTTTTCATTTTGGCAATTTGTCCAGTGCTTTTTGATTTCAGTATGACCTTCAAGCTATTGATGGTAATTTCCGCATAATCTCCACTGAACCCTTCCCTGTTAGCTGTTGCAGCGTCTTCCAGCTGTATTCTCATTTGTGCTCTCAAGGGCTGTTCTGCTCCCACATTCCACTTCCATCTTCTTATCTGAAATCTCCATTTCTCTGAATAACTTCACCATGAATGGCAGCTTAGCTGCATTCATATAATAGTACAGGAATCAAGAATGTCTTTTTGTTCGTTTGTATATTTATATAGTACTATATTATAGCCTGTAGTATTTATTATTTCTTGTTCTTCTAAAATTACTCTGAATTCAAGAGGTAAGAGACAGTGATCCTGTAATAGAGGTACATACATTCCTAGTCAAACACTTTAGATCAGAACGAGACGTTTCAGAAATATATTCCATATGGCGTAATTGCTGTTTTAATTTAGGCTATATGTTGTTCTTAAATGTAAATACTTTGGACTATAGGAAGAATGTAATGTAAAGCTGCTAAAGATTTTATTACATGTTAACTCAATTTTTATATTTTTCTTTTAGGTTTTGATGGATGTATTGCCTATGTGAAGTATAACCGGGAAAATCTTCCTTTCAGTGGAAAACATGACATGGTTCACATAACCAAATCAGATACATCTGCTAAACTAGGATGCAGAGGTCCTAATATTTGTGCCAGTAACCCTTGTTGGGGCGACTTGATGTGCATTAATCAGTGGCATGCATACAGCTGTGTACCACCTGGGGACTGTTCCTCAAGCCCTTGCCAAAATGGAGGGAGTTGTGAACCACACTCCCAATCTGGATTTACCTGCATTTGTCCTGAGACACACACCGGGAAGCTCTGTGAAACAGTTATAGCATGTCTTGGTGTTATATGCCCCCAGGGTAACATTTGCAAGAGTGGATTACATGGGGGGCACATATGTACTCTGAGCACACATACAGAGCATTTATCTCTTCCACTTTGGGCTGTCCCAGCAATTGTTGGGAGCTGTGCTACAATTCTTGCTCTACTGGTACTTAGTTTGATCTTGTGTAATCAATGCAGAGGAAGAAAAAATAAAGTGCCAAAAGAAGAGAAAAAACCTAAAGAAAAGAAGAAAAAGGGAAGTGAGAATGTTGCCTTTGATGATCCTGACAATATCCCACCATATGGGGATGATATGACTATCAGAAAACAACCAGAAGGAAACCCTAAACCAGACATCATTGAAAGGGAAAACCCATATCTAATATATGATGAAACAGATATACCCCACAGCTCAGAGATAATACCTAGTGCCCCTTTGGCTATGCTAGACACTGAAATAGAGCACTATGATATTGACAATGCCAGCAGTATTGCTCCTTCTGATGCAGATATTATCCAGCACTATAAGCAGTTCCGGAGCCACACTCCTAAATTCTCAATTCAAAGACACAGTCCTCTTGGCTTTGCAAGACAATCTCCACTGCCTTTGGGAGCAAGCAGTTTAACATATCAACCATCTTACAGCCAAGGGCTTAGAACTGCTACACTTGGCCATTCTGGTTGTCCACCACCTAACCCTTTGTCTCGTCATAGTCCAGCACCATTTTCCAAGTCATCAACATTTTACAGAAGCAGTCCAGCACGGGAGCTTCATCTTTCATCTTTGGAAATGCATAATGATGTTTGTCAGCCTGGTATTTTTAACTATGCAACTCGATTGGGTAGAAGAAGCAAAAGTCCTCAGACCATGGCAGGTCATAGCTCCAGACCAGGAAGTCGGCTTAAGCAACCTATAGGACAGATTCCTATGGAGAGTGGGCCCCCTGTTGGTCTTTCAATCGAAGAAGTTGAAAGACTTAATACTCCCAGACCAAGAAATCCAAGCATCTGTAGTGCAGACCATGGGAGATCTTCATCTGAGGAGGACTGCCAGAGGCCTCTTTCAAGAGTGAGGAATCCAGCAGATGGGATTCCAGCTCCAGAATCATCTTCTGATAGTGATTCACATGAATCTTTTACATGCTCTGAAATGGAGTATGATAGAGACAAACCAATGGTGTACACATCGAGAATGCCAAAATTAACTCAAGTTAATGAGTCAGATGCAGATGATGAAGATAATTATGGTGCAAGACTAAAGCCCCGGAGATATCCAGGCCGCAGAGCTGAAGGTGGGCCATCAGGAGCTCAAACATCAACAGCCACTCTACCAGCTGAAAATACATTACCCATGAAGCTAAGCCAGCAAGCTGGTAATTTCAATTGGGACAATCTGTTAAATTGGGGTCCAGGTTTTGGGCATTATGTAGATGTTTTTAAAGATTTGGCATCACTTCCAGAAATGACATCAGCAAATCTAAATGAGGATTCGAAAATGAGTACATCTAATACAGTTTCCAAAGATGGAGAAGCAGAACAATATGTTTAGAGGTGACATGTCTGGATTGTCAAAACGCAAAAGCCTATGACAGTCAAACATTATATGTTTGTTTACAACAAAATGTCTCCATTTTAAGAACAGGCCAGTGAACGTCCATAATTTAAGGAGACAATTTTAAAATAATAATATTATTGCTGCTGGAAAGGACAGAGACATATTTAAAACAACTGTGTTCAATATTAAATTTACCTGCATGCATTACAATTCACAGCCTAATTTCCAGCATGCACAATGTTAAGTAGATGTCCTACTTTAAACTGGGTTATTGCGATAATTTTTTGATGTTATAGTTTGTTCCTTTCAATTATGTGTGTAAGCCAGATGTAGTACATTAATTTTGGAATAATTGCTCTGAAGAAATGGGGATGTTGAAAGTTGGGTGCATTCTCTAAAAGAACTACTAGAGTATCTAGACCTTAACCTCACATATGTTATGTAGATAAATTCTGCATCGTGTGGAAGATAAATGACAATAAAAAGGGACAGTAGCAAGTTCAGCACCTTAGGATTGTTTTAACATTGGTTTCTTAATTAAAAGAAAAAGAAAATGTATTTCCCTATTGGATTTTAAAATTGCATTTACTACTTTGTCAAAGATTTATTTTTGTGAGGACATTTCCAAATCTCCTTAAAAATTACAAATACGTTGGTAAAACCTTGATTCTAGATTTTACTGAAATCCTTACATAGATATTTGTACAATGCAATATGAAACAACATCACACTTGTGAAACTTTGTACTGTGGAATATTTGTTTTTATAAGTGCTTTTATCTGACCTATGTTTTTGATATTGATATTTTCGAACGCTGTATAGTTTTCTTACTTTCAGGGAAAGCAAGAAAATGCTTTTCTGTAAAATCTGTTACTTGTGTAACATTCATATTTTTAAAATTTTGATACAATTGTAACAAATCAATATGCTTTTTTCTCCTTGTAAATGTCAATAATAAAATTAAAATATTTATTTAAAATATTGTGTTTGCTAGGTAAGTTGTATTTCAGTTCTGTGTCACTGTATATTGTGATCTCTGAAAGATTAATTGGTTTTGGCAATGGAAACGTTAAACTTTAAAGGCCTGATTCTGAGTGACATGCAAATTCAAATCTGTTTGTATCTAGCGTTGTTTAGCAAACTGCGCATGCATCGTGGGCTACATACTCGTCTTTAAGTACACGATTAGGACACGTGCACATCTCAATCTCAGTGGGCGTTCCTAGGTGCAGAGGCGGATTTAGGCGTCATAGGGCCCTAAGCAAGATACAAATTGGGGCCCCCCTTCTTCAAACAATTCCTCTCCCAGTCAGTCTGCATATGCCAAATCCCCCCACCCCACCAGTCAGTCAGTGTATGCCTAATCCCCTCCCCTTTTTCCCTGGACTGGAACATTTTCAGATATGTGGATATTACAGAGAGGGACTTATGTCTACAGTAACTTATGTGCCAGGTTTAACCCCCCCACACCCCGGACTGCACGCACACCACCCCCAACTACCCAATTGTAGCAGGAGAATGTAGGTGAAAGCTGGAATCAGTAAGGGTGCCTGCCAGAGTGATGAGGGGGTAGGGTTGTTGCCGGCCCGAAGCACCCTGCCTCCCCCCCACACTGGCAGGCACCACAAACCCCACACCTGTGCCACCTCCCCCTTCCCCCAGTAGAATCAAAGGCAGCAGGCGCACCTTACTTTGTACTCTACTTTCCACTTTGGGTGGCAGTGCACCTCACTTTGTACTCTACTTTCCACTTTGGGCGGCAGCACACCTCAATGTCTATCTTCTTGGCTTCCCCCTCTCTCTGTCACGTCACATGCAGGCAGACAACACAGTGGAGAGCAGGAGAGGAGACAGAGCAGCCCCAGGCACCTGTCCAGAATTGATGAGCTGACAGTCTGCCGGGCCCCGGAAGTAAAAATGCACACGGACACTCCAATAAACAGCCCTGTCACCACAGTGGCAGAACGGAATCAGTATGATTCTGTTCTGTGGCCGGCGGTTCAAATACCGACAGCGGAAGCCTGGCAGGGGTGAAGATCCAGACTGCTAATTAAGGTAAGTACCGCAAACCTAATTCCCTACCCTAACCCTCCTTCAAGGGTGCCTAACCATAACCTTCCCCCCCAAGTGCCGAATGCTAACCCCCCTCTAAGTGCCTAAACCTAACCCCCCCTTCCCTGCAGCCTAAACCTAAGTCTCCCGGGGGGGTGCCTAACCCTAACCTCCCCCGGGGGTGCCTACCTCTAACCCCCCTTCCTCTAGCTTAAGCCTATCCCTCCCCGGGGGGCTGCCTAACCCTACGTCTCCCCTGGGTGTTCCTAACCTAACCGTCCCCCCCACGGCTGTCTGCGCCTGGCTTCCATTCGATCGGGGTGCTGGGTGTCGGGCTCCCAGCGTAGGTAAAATTACAGACGTCTGGATTTCGACGCCTGTCATTAGACCCTTGCCGGGATTAGACAGTCGGGATGCCGATGGTCGGCATTTAGACCGTCGGCATCCCGACTGCATACCGGCAGAACTAGTGAGTGGTGGGACAATATGTGAGTGGGTGCAACAATATGCTTTGGGGAAACCACCCCACTGCAAGCAAGGGACTATGTGTGCGCCAAAGGCACACAACCAGGAAAAGAGGTGTGGTCTTGTAGTGAAGTCTCATATAATGCAGAAAGCATTGCAGTGAGCGCCATATAATGCAGAGAGCGTCACAGTAAGCGCCATATAATGGAGAGAGCGTCACAGTGAGCGCCATATAATGCAGAGTTCGTCACAGTCAGTTCCATATAATGCAGAGAGCATCACAGTCAGCACCATATAATGCAGAGAGCATCACAGTAAGCGCCATATAATGGAGAGAGCATCACAGTCAGCGCCGTATAATGCAGAGAGCGTCACGTCAGCGTCATATAATGCAGAGAGCGTCACAGTGCCATATAATGCAGAGAGCATCACAGTCAGCACCGTATAATGCAGAGAGCATCACAGTGAGCTTCATATAATGCAGAGAGAGTCACAGTCAGTGCCATATAATGCAGAGAGCATCACAGTCAGTGCCATATAATGCAGAGAGAGTCACAGTCAGTGCCATATAATGCAGAGAGCGTCACGGTCAGCGCCATATAATGCAGAGAGAGTCACAGTCAGTGCCATATAATGCAGAGAGCGTCAGTCAGCGCCATACAATGCAGAGAGATTCACAGTCAGTGCCATATAATGCAGAGAGCATCACAGTCAGTGCCATATAAAGCAGACAGCGTCACAGTCAGTGCCATATAATGCAGAAAGCATCATAGTCAGCGCCATATAATGCGGAGAGAGTCACAGTCAGTGCCATATAATGCAGAGAGCGTCAGTCAGTGCCATATAATGCAGAGAGCGTCACAGTAAGTGCCATATAATGCTGAAAGCGTCACAGTAAGCGCCATATAATGCAGAAAGCATCACAGTCAGTGTCATATAATGCAGAGAGCGTCACAGTCAGTGCCATATAATGCAGAGAGTGTCACGGTCAGTGCCATATAATGCAGAGAGCATCACGGTCAGTGCCATATAATGCAGAGAGCATCACGGTCAGTGCCATATAATGCAGAGAGCGTCACGGTCAGTGCCATATAATGCAGAGAGCGTCACAGTGAGCTTCATATAATGCAGAAAGCATCAGTCAGCGCCATACAATGCAGAGAGATTCACAGTCAGTGCCATATAATGCAGAGAGCATCACAGTCAGTGCCATATAAAGCAGATAGCGTCACAGTCAGTGCCATATAATGCAGAAAGCATCACAGTCAGCGCCATATAATGCGGAGAGAGTCACAGTCAGTGCCATATAATGCAGAGAGCGTCAGTCAGTGCCATATAATGCAGAAAGCATCACAGTAAGCGCCATATAATGCTGAAAGCATCACAGTAAGCGCCATATAATGCAGAAAGCATCACAGTCAGCGCCATATAATGCAGAGAGCGTCACAGTCAGCACCATATAATGCAGAGAGCGTCACAGTCAGCGCCATATAATGGAAAGAGCGTCACTGTCGGCGCCATATAATGCAGAGAGCATCACAGTAAGCACCATAGAATGCAGAGAGCGTCACAGTCAGCGCCATATAATGCAGAGAGCGTCACAGTCAGCGCCATATAATGCAGAGAGCGTCACAGTATGCACCATATAATGCAGAGAGCATCACAGTCAGCGCCATTTAATGCAGAGAGCGTCACAGTAAGCACCATATAATGCAGAGAGCGTCACAGTCAGCACCATATAATGCAGTGCGCGTCCCAGTAGCCAGTAAGCACCATATAATGCAGAGAGCGTCACCGTAAGCGCCATATAATGCAGAGAGCATCACAGTCAGCGCCATATAATGCAGAGAGCATCACAGTAAGCGCCATATAATGGAGAGAGCGTCACAGTCAGCGCCGTATAATGCAGAGAGCGTCACGGTCAGCTCCATATAATGCAGAGCGTCACAGTGCCATTTAATGCAGAGAGCGTCACAGTCAGCACCGTATATTGCAGAGAGCATCACGGTGAGCTTCAAATAATGCAGAGAGAGTCACAGTCAGTGCCATATAATGCAGAGAGCATCACAGTCAGTGCCATATAATGCAGAGAGAGTCACAGTCATCGCCATATAATGCAGAGAGCGTCACGGTCAGCGCCATATAATGCAGAGAGAGTCACGGTCAGCGCCATATAATGCAGAGAGCGTCACGGTCAGCGCCATATAATGCAGAGAGCCTCACAGTCAGTGCCATATAATACAGAGAGCATCACAGTCAGTGCCATATAATGCAGAGAGCGTCACAGTCAGCGCCATATAATGCAGAGAGCATCACAGTCAATGCCATATTATGCAGAGAGCGTCACAGTCAGTGCCATATAATGCAGAGAGTGTCACGGTCCGTGCCATATAATGCAGAGAGCATCACGGTCAGTGCCATATAATGCAGAGAGCATCACGGTCAGTGTCATATAATGCAGAGAGCGTCAGTCAGTGCCATATAATGCAGAGAGCATCACGGTCAGTGTCATATAATGCAGAGAGCGTCACGGTCAGTGCCATATAATACAGAGAGCATCACAGTCAGTGCCATATAATGCAGAGAGCGTCACAGTCAGCGCCATATAATGCAGAGAGCATCACAGTCAGTGCCATATTATGCAGAGAGCGTCACAGTCAGTGCCATATAATGCAGAGAGTGTCACGGTCCGTGCCATATAATGCAGAGAGCATCACGGTCAGTGCCATATAATGCAGAGAGCATCACGGTCAGTGTCATATAATGCAGAGAGCGTCAGTCAGTGCCATATAATGCAGAGAGCATCACGGTCAGTGTCATATAATGCAGAGAGCGTCACGGTCAGTGCCATATAATGCAGAGAGCGTCACAGTGAGCTTCATATAATGCAGAGAGCGTCACAGTCAGCGCCATATACTGCAGAAAGCGTCAGTCAGTGCCATACAATGCAGAGAGATTGACAGTCAGTGCCATATAATGCAGAGAGCATCACAGTCAGTGCCATATAATGCAGACAGCATCACAGTCAGTGCCATATAATGCAGAAAGCATCACAGCGCCATATAATGCAGAAAGCGTCACAGTCAGCGCCATATAATGCGGAGAGAGTCACAGTCAGTGCCATATAATGCAGAGATCATCACAGTAAGCGCCATATAATGCAGAGAGCATCACAGTCACCGCCATATAATGCAGAGATCGTCACAGTCGGCGCCTTATAATGGAGAGAGCGTCACTGTCAGCGCCATATAATGCAGAGAGTGTCACAGTAAGCACCATATAATGCAGAGAGCGTCACAGTCAGTGCCATATAATGCAGAGAGCGTCACAGCGCCATATAATGCAGAGAGCGTCACAGTCAGCACCATATAATGCAGAGAGCATCACAGTAAGCACCCTATAATGCAGAGAGCGTCACAGTCAGTGCCATATAATGCAGAGAGTGTCACAGTAAGCACCATATAATGCAGAGAGCGTCACAGTCAGCGCCATATAATGCAGAGAGCGTCACAGTAAGTACCATATAATGCAGAGAGTGTCACAGGCAGCGCCATATAATGCAGAGCGCGTCCCAGTAGCCAGTAAGCACCATATAATGCAGAGAGCGTCACAGTAAGAACCATATGATGCAGGGAGCATCACAGTCAGTGCCATATAATGCATAGAGCGTCACAGTCAGCGCCAGATAATGCAGAGAGCATCACAGTAGCCAGTAAGCACCATATAATGCAGAGAGCATCACAGTCAGTGCCATATAAAGCAGACAGCGTCACAGTCAGTGCCATATAATGCAGAAAGCGTCACAGTCAGCGCCATATAATGCGGAGAGAGTCATAGTCAGTGCCATATAATGCAGAGAGCGTCAGTCAGTGCCATATAATGCAGAAAGCGTCACAGTAAGCGCCATATAATGCTGAAAGCATCACAGTAAGCGCCATATAATGCAGAAAGCATCACAGTCAGCGCCATATAATGCAGAGAGCGTCACAGTCAGTGCCATATAATGCAGAGAGCATCACAGTCGGCGCCATATAATGGAGAGAGCGTCACTGTCGGCACCATATAATGCAGAGAGCATCACAGTAAGCACCATATAATGCAGAGAGCGTCACAGTCAGCACCATATTATGCAGAGAGCATCACAGTCAGCACCATATAATGCAGAGAGCGTCACAGTAGCCAGTAAGCACCATATAATGCAGAGAGCGTCACAGTAAGCACCATATAATGCAGGGAGCATCGTAGTCAGTGCCATATAATGCAGAGAGCGTCACAGTCAGCGCCAGATAATGCAGAGAGCATCACAGTAGCCAGTAAGCACCATATAATGCAGAGAGCATCACAGTCAGTGCCATATAAAGCAGACAGCGTCACAGTCAGTGCCATATAATGCAGAGAGCGTCACAGTAAGCACCATATAATGCAGAGAGCATAACAGTCAACGCCATATAATGCAGATAGCATCACAGTAAACACCATATAATGCAGAGAGCGTCACAGTCAGCACCATATAATGCAGAGCGCGTCCCAGTAGCCACTAAGCACCATATATTGCAGAGAGCGTCACAGTAAGCGCCATATAATGGAGAGAGCGTCACAGTGAGCGTCATATAATGCAGAGTTCGTCGCAGTCAGCACCGTATAATGCAGAGCGCGTCCCAGTAGCCACTAAGCACCATATAATGCAGAGAGCATCACAGTAAGCTCCATATAATGGAGAGAGCGTCACAGTCAGCGCCGTATAATGCAGAGAGCGTCACGGTCAGCACCATATAATGCAGAGAGCGCCACAGTGCAATATAATGCAGAGAGCTTCACAGTCAGCACCATATGATGCAGGGAGCATCACAGTCAGTGCCATATAATGCAGAGAGCATCACAGTCAGCGCCAGATAATGCAGAGAGCATCACAGTAGCCAGTAAGCACCATATAATGCAGAGAGCATCACAGTCAGTGCCATATAAAGCAGACAGCGTCACAGTCAGTGCCATATAATGCAGAAAGCGTCACAGTCAGCGCCATATAATGCGGAGAGAGTCATAGTCAGTGCCATATAATGCAGAGAGCGTCAATCAGTGCCATATAATGCAGAAAGCGTCACAGTAAGCGCCATATAATGCTGAAAGCATCACAGTAAGCGCCATATAATGCAGAAAGCATCACAGTCAGCGCCATATAATGTAGAGAGCGTCACAGTCAGCGCCATATAATGCAGAGAGCGTCACAGTCGGCACCATATAATGGAGAGAGCGTCACTGTCGGCACCATATAATGCAGAGAGCATCACAGTCAGCACCATATAATGCAGAGAGCGTCACAGTCAGCACCATATTATGCAGAGAGCGTCACAGTCAGCGCCATATAATGCAGAGAGCGTCACAGTAACCAGTAAGCACCATATAATGCAGAGAGCGTCACAGTAACCACCATATAATGCAGGGAGCATCGCAGTCAGTGCCATATAATGCAGAGAGCATCACAGTCAGCGCCAGATAATGCAGTGAGCATCACAGTAGCCAGTAAGCACCATATAATGCAGAGAGCATCACAGTCAGTGCCATATAAAGCAGACAGCGTCACAGTCAGTGCCATATAATGCAGAGAGCGTCACAGTAAGCACCATATAATGCAGAGAGCATAACAGTCAACGCCATATAATGCAGATAGCGTCACAGTAAACACCATATAATGCAGAGAGCGTCACAGCCAGCAACATATAATGCAGAGCGCATCCCAGTATCCACTAAGCACCATATATTGCAGAGAGCGTCACTGTAAGCGCCATATAATGGAGAGAGCGTCACAGTGAGCGCCATATAATGCAGAGTTCGTCGCAGTCAGTGCCATATAATGCAGAGAGCATCACAGTAAGCACCATATAATGCAGAGAGCATCACAGTAAGCTCCATATAATGGAGAGAGCGTCACAGTCAGCGCCGTATAATGCAGAGAGCATCACGGTCAGCACCATATAATGCAGAGAGCGCCACAGTGCCATATAATGCAGAGAGCTTCACAGTCAGCACCGTATAATGCAGAGAGCATCACAGTGAGCTTCATATAATGCAGATAGAGTCACAGTCAGTGCCATATAATGCAGAGAGCATCACAGTCAGTGCCATATAATGCAGAGAGAGTCGCGATGAGAGCATCACAGTCAGTGACATATAATGCAGAGAGCGTCACAGTCAGTGACATATAATGCAGAGAGCGTCACGGTCAGCGCCATATAATGCAGAGAGAGTCACGGTCAGCGCCATATAATGCAGAGAGCGTCACGGTCAGCGACATATAATGCAGAGAGCCTCACGGTCAGTGCCATATAATGCAGAGAGCATCACGGTCAGTGCCATATAATGCAGAGAGCGTCACAGTCAGCGCCATATAATGCAGAGAGCGTCACAGTCAGTGCCATATAATGCAGAGAGTGTCACGGTCAGTGCCATACAATGCAGAGAGATTCACAGTCAGTGCCATATAATGCAGAGAGCATCACAGTCAGTGCCATATAATGCAGACAGTGTCACAGTCAGTGCCATATAATGCAGAAAGCGTCACAGTTAGCGCCATATAATGCAGAAAGCGTCACAGTCAGCGCCATATAATGCGGAGAGCGTCAGTCAGTGCCATATAATGCAGAAAGCGTCACAGTAAGCGCCATATAATGCAGAGAGCATCACAGTCAGCGCCATATAATGCAGAGATCATCACAGTCGGCGCCATATAATGGAGAGAGCGTCACTGTCAGCGCCATATAATGCAGAGAGTGTCACAGTAAGCACCATATAATGCAGAGAGCGTCACAGTCAGTGCCATATAATGCAGAGAGCGTCACATCGCCATATAATGCAGAGAGCGTCACAGTCAGCACCATATAATGCAGAGAGCATCACAGTAAGCACCCTATAATGCAGAGAGCATCACAGTCAGCGCCATATAATGCAGAGAGCATCACAGTAAGCACCATATAATGCAGAGAGCGTCACAGTCAGCACCATATAATGCAGAGAGCGTCACAGTAAGCACCATATAATGCAGAGAGCGTCACAGTCAGCACCATATAATGCAGAGTGCGTCCCAGTAGCCAGTAAGCACCATATAATGCAGAGAGCGTCACAGTAAGCACCATATAATGCAGGGAGCATCACAGTCAGTGCCATATAATGCAGAGAGCGTCACAGTCAGCGCCAGATAACGCAGAGAGCATCACAGTAGCCAGTAAACACCATATAATGCAGAGAACGTCACAGTCAGCGCCATATAATGCAGAGAGTGTCACAGTAGCCAGTAAGCACCATATAATGCAGAGAGTGTCACAGTAGCCAGTAAGCACCATATAATGCAGAGAGCATTACTGTAAGCACCATATAATGCAGAGTGTGTCACATTAAGCACCATATAATGCAGAGTGTCACAATGAGCGCCATATAATGCAGAGAGCGTCACAGTAGCCAGTAAGCACCATATAATGCAGAGAGCATCACAGTAAGCACCATATAATGCAGAGAGCGTCACAGTAGCCAGTAAGCGCCATATAATGCAGAGAGCATCACAGTAAGCGCCATATAATGCAGAGAGCATCACAGTAGCCAGTAAGCACCATATAATGCAGAGAACGTCACAGTAAGCACCATATAATGCAGAGAGCGTCACAGTCAGTGCCATATAATGCAGAGCGCGTCCTAGTAGCCAGTAAGCACCATATAATGCAGAGAGCGTCACAGTAAGAACCATATAATGCAGGGAGCATCACAGTCAGTGCCATATAATGCAGAGAGCATCACAGTCAGCGCCAGATAATGCAGAGAGCATCACAGTAGCCAGTAAGCACCATATAATGCAGAGACCATCACAGTCAGTGCCATATAAAGCAGACAGCATTACAGTCAGTGCCATATAATGCAGAAAGCGTCACAGTCAGCGCCATATAATGCGGAGAGAGTCACAGTCAGTGCCATATAATGCAGAGAGCGTCAGTCAGTGCCATATAATGCAGAAAGCGTCACAGTAAGTGGCATATAATGCTGAAAGCATCACAGTAAGCGCCATATAATGCAGAAAGCATCACAGTCAGCGCCATATAATGCAGAGAGCGTCACAGTCAGCGCCATATAATGCAGAGAGCGTCACAGTCGGCGCCATATAATGGAGAGAGCGTCACTGTCGGCGCCATATATTGCAGAGAGCATCACAGTAAGCACCATATAATGCAGAGAGCGTCACAGTCAGCACCATATAATGCAGAGAGCGTCACAGTCAGCGCCATATAATGCAGAGAGCGTCACACTATCCAGTAAGCACCATATAATGCAGAGAGCGTCACAATAAGCACCATATAATGCAGGGAGCATCGCAGTCAGTGCCATATAATGCAGAGAGCGTCACAGTCAGCGCCAGATAATGCAGAGAGCATCACAGTAGCCAGTAAGCACCATATAATGCAGAGAGCATCACAGTCAGTGCCATATAAAGCAGACAGCGTCACAGTCAGTGCCATATAATGCAGAGAGCGTCACAGTAAGCACCATATAATACAGAGAGCGTCACAGTCAGCACCATATAATGCAGAGCACGTCCCAGTAGCCACTAAGCACCATATAATGCAGAGAGCGTCATAGTAAGCGCCATATAATGGAGAGAGCGTCACAGTGAGCGCCATATAATGCAGAGTTCGTCGCAGTCAGTGCCATATAATGCAGAGAGCATCACAGTAAGCGCCATATAATGCAGAGAGCATCACAGTAAGCGCCATATAATGGAGAGAGCATCACAGTCAGCACCGTATAATGCAGAGAGCATCACGGTCAGCGCCATATAATGCAGAGAGCGTCACAGTGCCATATAATGCAGATAGAGTCACAGTCAGTGCCATATAATGCAGAGAGAGTCACAGTCATCGCCATATAATGCAGAGAGCGTCACAGTCAGTGACATATAATGCAGAGAGCGTCACGGTCAGCGCCATATAATGCAGAGAGAGTCACAGTCAGCGCCATATAATGCAGAGAGCGTCACAGTCAGCGACATATAATGCAGAGAGCCTCACAGTCAGTGCCATATAATACAGAGAGCATCACAGTCAGTGCCATATAATGCAGAGAGCGTCACAGTCAGCGCCATATAATGCAGAGAGAGTCACAGTCAGTGCCATATTATGCAGAGAGCATCACAGTCAGTGTCATATAATGCAGAGCGTCACAGTCAGTGCCATATAATGCAGAGAGTGTCACGGTCAGTGCCATATAATGCAGAGAGCGTCACGGTCAGTGCCATGTAATGCAGAGAGCATCACGGTCAGTGCCATATAATGCAGAGAGCGTCACGGTCAGTGCCATATAATGCAGAGAGCGTCACAGTCGGCGCCATATACTGCAGAAAGCGTCAGTCAGCGCTATACAATGCAGAGAGATTCACAGTCAGTGCCATATAATGCAGAGAGCATCACAGTCAGTGCCATATAATGCAGACAGTTTCTCAGTCAGTGCCATATAATGCAGAAAGCGTCACAGTTAGCGCCATATAATGCAGAAAGCGTCACAGTCAGCGCTATATAATGCGGAGAGAGTCACAGTCAGTGCCATATAATGCAGAGAGCGTCAGTCTGTGCCATATAATGCAGAAAGCGTCACAGCGCCATATAATGCAGAGAGCGTCACAGTCAGCACCCTATAATGCAGAGAGCATCACAGTAAGCACCCTATAATGCAGAGAGCATCACAGTCAGCGCCATATAATGCAGAGAGCATCACAGTAAGCACCATATAATGCAGAGAGCGTCACAGTCAGCGCCATATAATGCAGAGAGCGTCACAGTAAGCACCATATAATGCAGAGAGCGTCTCAGTCAGCGCCATATAATGCAGAGTGCGTCCCAGTAGCCAGTAAGCACCATATAATGCAGAGAGCGTCACAGTAAGCACCATATAATGCAGGGAGCATCACAGTCAGTGCCATATAATGCAGAGAGCATCACAGTCAGCGCCAGATAATGCAGAGAGCATCACAGTAGCCAGTAAGCACCATATAATGCAGAGAACGTCACAGTCAGCGCCATATAATGCAGAGAGTGTCACAGTAGCCAGTAAGCACCATATAATGCAGAGAGTGTCACAGTAGCCAGTAAGCACCATATAATGCAGAGAGCATTACAGTAAGCACCATATAATGCAGAGTGTGTCACATTAAGCACCATATAATGCAGAGTGTCACAATGAGCGCCATATAATGCAGAGAGCGTCACAGTAGCCAGTAAGCGCCATATAATGCAGAGAGCATCACAGTAAGTGCCATATAATGCAGAGAGCGTCACAGTAGCCAGTAAGCGCCATATAATGCAGAGAGCATCACAGTAAGTGCCATATAATGCAGAGAGCGTCACAGTAGCCAGTAAGCGCCATATAATGCAGAGAGCATCACAGTAAGTGCAATATAATGCAGAGAGCGTCACAGTAGCCAGTAAGCGCCATATAATACAGATAGCATCACAGTCAGCGCCATATAATGCAGAGAGCGTCACAGTAGCCAGTAAGCGCCATATAATGCAGAGAGTATCACAGTTAGCACCATATAATGCAGAGAGCATCACAGTAAGCAGCATATAATGCAGAGTGTCACAATGAGGGCCATATAATGCAGAGAGCATCACAGTAGCCAGTATGCATCATATAATGCAGAGAGCGTCACAGTAAGGGCCATATAATGCAGAGAGCGTCACAGTAAACACCATATAATGTAGAGTGTCACACTGAGCATCATATAATGCAGAGAGCGTCACAGTAAGCGCCATATAATGCAGAGAGCGTCACAGTAAACACCATATAATGCAGAGTGTCACACTGAGCATCATATAATGCAGAGAGCGTCACAGTAAGCGCCATATAATGCAGAGAGCATCACAGTAAACACCATATAATGCAGAGTGTCACACTGAGCATCATATAATGCAGAGAGCGTCACAGTAAGCGCCATATAATGCAGAGAGCATCACAGTAAGCGCCATATAATGGAGAGAGCGTCACAGTCAGCGCTGTATAATGCAGAGAGCGTCACGGTCAGCGCCATATAATGCAGAGAGCGTCACAGTGCCATATAATGCAGAGAGCATCACAGTCAGCACCATATAATGCAGAGAGCATCACAGTGAGCTTCATATAATGCAGAGAGAGTCACAGTCAGTGCCATATAATGCAGAGAGCATCACAGTCAGTGCCATATAATGCAGAGAGAGTCACAGTCAGTGCCATATAATGCAGAGAGCGTCACGGTCAGCGCCATATAATGCAGAGAGAGTCACAGTCAGTGCCATATAATGCAGAGAGCGTCACAGTCAGCGCCATATAATGCAGAGAGCCTCACAGTCAGTGCCATATAATTCAGAGAGCATCACAGTCAGCGCCATATAATGCAGAGAGAGTCACAGTCAGCGCCATATAATGCAGAGAGCATCACAGTCAGTGCCATATTATGCACAGAGCGTCACAGTCAGTGTCATATAATGCAGAGAGCGTCACAGTCAGTGCCATATAATGCAGAGAGCGTCACGGTCAGCGCCATATAATGCAGAGAGCGTCACGGTCAGTGCCATATAATGCAGAGAGCGTCACGGTCAGTGCCATATAATGCAGAGAGCGTCACAGTGAGCTTCATATAACGCAGAAAGCGTCAGTCAGTGCCATACAATGCAGAGAGATTCACAGTCAGTGCCATATAATGCAGAGAGCATCACAGTCAGTGCCATATAAAGCAGACAGCGTCATAGTCAGTGCTATATAATGCAGAAAGCGTCACAGTCAGCGCCATATAATGCGGAGAGAGTCACAGTCAGTGCCATATAATGCAGAGAGCGTCAGTCAGTGCCATATAATGCAGAGAGCGTCACAGTAAGCGCCATATAATGCTGAAAGCATCACAGTAAGCGCCATATCAAGCAGAAAGCATCACAGTCAGTGTCATATAATGCAGAGAGTGTCACAGTCAGTGCCATATAATGCAGAGAGCATCACAGTCAGTGCCATATAATGCAGAGAGCATCACGGTCAGTGCCATATTATGCAGAGAGCATCACGGTCAGTGCCATATAATGCAGAGAGCGTCACGGTCAGTGCCATATAATGCAGAGAGCGTCACAGTGAGCTTCATATAATGCAGAAAGCGTCAGTCAGCGCCATACAATGCAGAGAGATTCACAGTCAGTGCCATATAATGCAGAGAGCATCACAGTCAGTGCCATATAAAGCAGATAGCGTCACAGTCAGAGCCATATAATGCAGAAAGCATCACAGTCAGCGCCATATAATGCGGAGAGAGTCACAGTCAGTGCCATATAATGCAGAGAGCGTCAGTCAGTGCCATATAATGCAGAAAGCATCACAGTAAGCGCCATATAATGCTGAAAGCATCACAGTAAGCGCCATATAATGCAGAAAGCATCACAGTCAGCGCCATATAATGCAGAGAGCGTCACAGTCAGCGCCATATAATGCAGAGAGCGTCACAGTCAGCGCCATATAATGGAGAGAGCGTCACTGTCGGCGCCATATAATGCAGAGAGCATCACAGTAAGCACCATAGAATGCAGAGAGCGTCACAGTCAGCGCCATATAATGCAGAGAGCGTCACAGTAAGCACCATATAATGCAGAGAGCATCACAGTCAGCGCCATATATTGCAGAGAGCGTCACAGTCAGCACCATATAATGCAGTGCACATCCCAGTAGCCAGTAAGCACCATATAATGCAGAGAGCGTCACAGTAAGCGCCATATAATGGAGAGAGCGTCACAGTGAGCGCCATATAATGCAGAGTTCATCGCAGTAAGTGCCATATAATGCAGAGAGCATCACAGTCAGCGCCATATAATGCAGAGAGCATCACAGTAAGCGCCATATAATGGAGAGAGCGTCACTGTCGGCGCCATATAATGCAGAGAGCATCACAGTAAGCACCATAGAATGCAGAGAGCGTCACAGTCAGCGCCATATAATGCAGAGAGCGTCACAGTAAGCACCATATAATGCAGAGAGCATCACAGTCAGCGCCATATATTGCAAAGAGCGTCACAGTCAGCACCATATAATGCAGTGCACATCCCAGTAGCCAGTAAGCACCATATAATGCAGAGAGCGTCACATTAAGCGCCATATAATGGAGAGAGCGTCACAGTGAGCGCCATATAATGCAGAGTTCATCGCAGTAAGTGCCATATAATGCAGAGAGCATCACAGTCAGCGCCATATAATGCAGAGAGCATCACAGTAAGCGCCATATAATGGAGAGAGCGTCACAGTCAGCGACTTATAATGCAGAGAGCGTCACGGTCAGCGCCATATAATGCAGAGCGTCACAGTGCCATTTAATGCAGAGAGCATCACAGTCAGCACCGTATAATGCAGAGAGCATCACAATGAGCTTCATATAAAGTAGAGAGAGTCACAGTCAGTGCCATATAATGCAGAGAGCATCACAGTCAGTGCCATATAATGCAGAGAGAGTCACAGTCATCGCCAAATAATGCAGAGAGCGTCACAGTCAGCGCCATATAATGCAGAGAGCATCACGGTCAGCGCCATAAAATGCAGAGAGAGTCACGGTCAGCGCCATATAATCCAGAGAGCGTCACGGTCAGCGCCATATAATGCAGAGAGCCTCACAGTCAGTGCCATATAATACAGAGAGCATCACAGTCAGTGCCATATAATGCAGAGAGCGTCACAGTCAGCGCCATATAATGCAGAGAGCATCACAGTCAGTGCCATATTATGCAGAGAGCGTCACAGTCAGTGCCATATAATGCAGAGAGTGTCACGGTCAGTGCCATATAATGCAGAGAGCGTAACGGTCAGTGCCATATAATGCAGAGAGCATCACGGTCAGTGTCAAATAATGCAGAGAGCATCACGGTCAGTGCCATATAATGCAGAGAGCATCACGGTCAGTGTCATATAATAAAGAGAGCGTCACAGTCAGTGCCATATAATGCAGAGAGCGTCACAGTGAGCTTCATATAATGCAGAGAGCGTCACAGTCAGCGCCATATACTGCAGAAAGCGTCAGTCAGCGCCATACAATGCAGAGAGATTGACAGTCAGTGCCATATAATGCAGAGAGCATCACAGTCAGTGCCATATAATGCAGACAGCGTCAGAGTCAGTGCCATATAATGCAGAAAGCATCACAGTTAGCGCCATATAATGCAGAAAGCGTCACAGTCAGCGCCATATAATGCGGAGAGAGTCACAGTCAGTGCCATATAATGCAGAGAGCATCACAGTCAGTGCCATATAATGCAGAGAGAGTCACAGTCATCGCCATATAATGCAGAGAGCGTCACAGTCAGTGACATATAATGGAGAGAGCGTCACGGTCAGCGCCATATAATGCAGAGAGAGTCACGGTCAGCGCCATATAATGCAGAGAGCATCACAGTCAGCGACATATAATGCAGAGAGCCTCACAGTCAGTGCCATATAATACAGAGAGCATCACAGTCAGTGCCATATAATGCAGAGAGCGTCACAGTCAGCGCCATATAATGCAGAGAGAGTCACAGTCAGTGCCATATTATGCAGAGAGCGTCACAGTCAGTGCCATATAATGCAGAAAGCGTCACAGTCAGCACCATATAATGCGGAGAGAGTCACCGTCAGTGCCATATAATGCAGAGAGCGTCAGTCAGTGCCATATAATGCAGAGCATCACAGTAAGCGCCATATAATGCTGAAAGCGTCACAGTAAGCGCCATATAAAGCAGAAAGCATCACAGTCAGTGTCATATAATGCAGAGAGTGTCACAGTCAGTGCCATATAATGCAGAGAGCATCACAGTCAGTGCCATAAAATGCAGAGAGCATCACGGTCAGTGCCATATTATGCAGAGAGCATCACGGTCAGTGCCATATTATGCAGAGAGCATCACGGTCAGTGCCATATAATGCAGAGAGCGTCACGGTCAGTGCCATATAATGCAGAGAGCGTCACAGTGAGCTTCATATAATGCAGAAAGCGTCAGTCAGCGCCATACAATGCAGAGAGATTGACAGTCAGTGCCATATAATGCAGAGAGCATCACAGTCAGTGCCATATAATGCAGACAGCGTCACAGTCAGTGCCATATAATGCAGAAAGCATCACAGTTAGCGCCATATAATGCAAAAAGCATCACAGTCAGCGCCATATAATGCGGAGAGAGTCACAGTCAGTGCCATATAATGCAGAGAGCATCACAGTCAGTGCCATATAATGCAGAGAGAGTCACAGTCATCGCCATATAATGCAGAGAGCGTCACAGTCAGTGACATATAATGCAGAGAGCGTCACGGTCAGCGCCATATAATGCAGAGAGAGTCACGGTCAGCGCCATATAATGCAGAGAGCGTCACAGTCAGCGACATATAATGCAGAGAGCCTCACAGTCAGTGCCATATAATGCAGAGAGTGTCATGGTCAGTGCCATATAATGCAGAGAGCATCACGGTCAGTGCCATGTAATGCAGAGAGCATCACGGTCAGTGCCATGTAATGCAGAGAGCGTCACGGTCAGTCCCATATAATGCAGAGGAGCGTCACAGTCGGCGCCATATACTGCAGAAAGCGTCAGTCAGCGCCATACAATGCAGAGAGATTCACAGTCAGTGCCATATAATGCAGAGAGCATCACAGTCAGTGCCATATAATGCAGACAGTGTCACAGTCAGTGCCATATAATGCAGAAAGCGTCACAGTTAGCGCCATATAATGCAGAAAGCATCACAGTCAGCGCTACATAATGCGGAGAGAGTCACAGTCAGTGCCATATAATGCAGAGAGCGTCAGTCAGTGCCATATAATGCAGAAAGCGTCACAGTAAGCGCCATATAATGCAGAAAGCGTCACAGTCAGCGCCATATAATGCGGAGAGAGTCACAGTCAGTGCCATATAATGCAGAGAGCATCACAGTCAGTGCCATATAATGCAGAGAGAGTCACAGTCATCGCCATATAATGCAGAGAGCGTCACAGTCAGTGACATATAATGCAGAGAGCGTCACGGTCAGCGCCATATAATGCAGAGAGAGTCACGGTCAGCGCCATATAATGCAGAGAGCGTCACAGTCAGCGACATATAATGCAGAGAGCCTCACAGTCAGTGCCATATAATACAGAGAGCATCACAGTCAGTGCCATATAATTCAGAGAGCGTCACAGTCAGCGCCATATAATGCAGAAAGCGTCACAGTTAGCGCCATATAATGCAGAAAGCGTCACAGTCAGCGCTACATAATGCGGAGAGAGTCACAGTCAGTGCCATATAATGCAGAGAGCGTCAGTCAGTGCCATATAATGCAGAAAGCGTCACAGTAAGCGCCATATAATGCAGAGAGCATCACAGTCAGCGCCATATAATGCAGAGATCGTCACAGTCGGCGCCATATAATGGAGAGAGCGTCACTGTCAGCGCCATATAATGCAGAGAGTGTCACAGTAAGCACCATATAATGCAGAGAGCGTCACAGTCAGTGCCATATAATGCAGACAGCGTCAGAGTCAGTGCCATATAATGCAGAAAGCATCACAGTTAGCGCCATATAATGCAGAAAGCGTCACAGTCAGCGCCATATAATGCGGAGAGAGTCACAGTCAGTGCCATATAATGCAGAGAGCATCACAGTCAGTGCCATATAATGCAGAGAGAGTCACAGTCATCGCCATATAATGCAGAGAGCGTCACAGTCAGTGACATATAATGCAGAGAGCGTCACGGTCAGCGCCATATAATGCAGAGAGAGTCACGGTCAGCGCCATATAATGCAGAGAGCATCACAGTCAGTGCCATATAATGCAGACAGCGTCAGAGTCAGTGCCATATAATGCAGAAAGCATCACAGTTAGCGCCATATAATGCAGAAAGCGTCACAGTCAGCGCCATATAATGCGGAGAGAGTCACAGTCAGTGCCATATAATGCAGAGAGCATCACAGTCAGTGCCATATAATGCAGAGAGCGTCACAGTCATCGCCATATAATGCAGAGAGCGTCACAGTCAGTGACATATAATGCAGAGAGCGTCACGGTCAGCGCCATATAATGCAGAGAGAGTCACGGTCAGCGCCATATAATGCAGAGAGCATCACAGTCAGCGACATATAATGCAGAGAGCCTCACAGTCAGTGCCATATAATACAGAGAGCATCACAGTCAGTGCCATATAATGCAGAGAGCGTCACAGTCAGCGCCATATAATGCAGAGAGAGTCACAGTCAGTGCCATATTATGCAGAGAGCGTCACAGTCAGTGCCATATAATGCAGAAAGCATCACAGTCAGCACCATATAATGCGGAGAGAGTCACCTTCAGTGCCATATAATGCAGAGAGCGTCAGTCAGTGCCATATAATGCAGAGCATCACAGTAAGCGCCATATAATGCTGAAAGCGTCACAGTAAGCGCCATATAAAGCAGAAAGCATCACAGTCAGTGTCATATAATGCAGAGAGTGTCACAGTCAGTGCCATATAATGCAGAGAGCATCACAGTCAGTGCCATAAAATGCAGAGAGCATCACGGTCAGTGCCATATTATGCAGAGAGCATCACGGTCAGTGCCATATAATGCAGAGAGCGTCACGGTCAGTGCCATATAATGCAGAGAGCGTCACAGTGAGCTTCATATAATGCAGAAAGCGTCAGTCAGCGCCATACAATGCAGAGAGATTGACAGTCAGTGCCATATAATGCAGAGAGCATCACAGTCAGTGCCATATAATGCAGACAGCGTCACAGTCAGTGCCATATAATGCAGAAAGCATCACAGTTAGCGCCATATAATGCAAAAAGCATCACAGTCAGCGCCATATAATGCGGAGAGAGTCACAGTCAGTGCCATATAATGCAGAGAGCATCACAGTCAGTGCCATATAATGCAGAGAGAGTCACAGTCATCGCCATATAATGCAGAGAGCGTCACAGTCAGTGACATATAATGCAGAGAGCGTCACGGTCAGCGCCATATAATGCATAGAGAGTCACGGTCAGCGCCATATAATGCAGAGAGCGTCACAGTCAGCGACATATAATGCAGAGAGCCTCACAGTCAGTGCCATATAATGCAGAGAGTGTCATGGTCAGTGCCATATAATGCAGAGAGCATCACGGTCAGTGCCATGTAATGCAGAGAGCATCACGGTCAGTGCCATATAATGCAGAGAGCGTCACGGTCAGTCCCATATAATGCAGAGGAGCGTCACAGTCGGCGCCATATACTGCAGAAAGCGTCAGTCAGCGCCATACAATGCAGAGAGATTCACAGTCAGTGCCATATAATGCAGAGAGCATCACAGTCAGTGCCATATAATGCAGACAGTGTCACAGTCAGTGCCATATAATGCAGAAAGCGTCACAGTTAGCGCCATATAATGCAGAAAGCATCACAGTCAGCGCTACATAATGCGGAGAGAGTCACAGTCAGTGCCATATAATGCAGAGAGCGTCAGTCAGTGCCATATAATGCAGAAAGCGTCACAGTAAGCGCCATATAATGCAGAAAGCGTCACAGTCAGCGCCATATAATGCGGAGAGAGTCACAGTCAGTGCCATATAATGCAGAGAGCATCACAGTCAGTGCCATATAATGCAGAGAGAGTCACAGTCATCGCCATATAATGCAGAGAGCGTCACAGTCAGTGACATATAATGCAGAGAGCGTCACGGTCAGCGCCATATAATGCAGAGAGAGTCACGGTCAGCGCCATATAATGCAGAGAGCGTCACAGTCAGCGACATATAATGCAGAGAGCCTCACAGTCAGTGCCATATAATACAGAGAGCATCACAGTCAGTGCCATATAATGCAGACAGCGTCAGAGTCAGTGCCATATAATGCAGAAAGCATCACAGTTAGCGCCATATAATGCAGAAAGCGTCACAGTCAGCGCCATATAATGCGGAGAGAGTCACGGTCAGCGCCATATAATGCAGAAAGCATCACAGTTAGCGCCATATAATGCAGAAAGCGTCACAGTCAGCGCCATATAATGCAGAGAGAGTCACGGTCAGCGCCATATAATGCAGAGAGCATCACGGTCAGTGCCATATAATGCAGACAGCGTCAGAGTCAGTGCCATATAATGCAGAAAGCATCACAGTTAGCGCCATATAATGCAGAAAGCGTCACAGTCAGCGCCATATAATGCGGAGAGAGTCACAGTCAGTGCCATATAATGCAGAGAGCATCACAGTCAGTGCCATATAATGCAGAGAGAGTCACAGTCATCGCCATATAATGCAGAGAGCGTCACAGTCAGTGACATATAATGCAGAGAGCGTCACGGTCAGCGCCATATAATGCAGAGAGAGTCACGGTCAGCGCCATATAATGCAGAGAGCATCACAGTCAGCGACATATAATGCAGAGAGCCTCACAGTCAGTGCCATATAATACAGAGAGCATCACAGTCAGTGCCATATAATGCAGAGAGCGTCACAGTCAGCGCCATATAATGCAGAGAGAGTCACAGTCAGTGCCATATTATGCAGAGAGCGTCACAGTCAGTGCCATATAATGCAGAAAGCATCACAGTCAGCACCATATAATGCGGAGAGAGTCACCGTCAGTGCCATATAATGCAGAGAGCGTCAGTCAGTGCCATATAATGCAGAGCATCACAGTAAGCGCCATATAATGCTGAAAGCGTCACAGTCAGCGCCATATAATGCAGAGAGAGTCACGGTCAGCGCCATATAATGCAGAGAGCATCGCAGTCAGCGACATATAATGCAGAGAGCCTCACAGTCAGTGCCATATAATACAGAGAGCATCACAGTCAGTGCCATATAATGCAGAGAGCGTCACAGTCAGCGCCATATAATGCAGAGAGAGTCACAGTCAGTGCCATATTATGCAGAGAGCGTCACAGTCAGTGCCATATAATGCAGAAAGCGTCACAGTCAGCACCATATAATACAGAGAGCATCACAGTCAGTGCCATATAATGCAGAGAGAGTCACAGTCATCGCCATATAATGCAGAGAGCGTCACAGTCAGTGACATATAATGCAGAGAGCGTCACGGTCAGCGCCATATAAAGCAGAAAGCATCACAGTCAGTGTCATATAATGCAGAGAGTGTCACAGTCAGTGACATATAATGCAGAGAGCATCACAGTCAGTGCCATAAAATGCAGAGAGCATCACGGTCAGTGCCATATTATGCAGAGAGCATCACGGTCAGTGCCATATAATGCAGAGAGCGTCACGGTCAGTGCCATATAATGCAGAGAGCGTCACAGTGAGCTTCATATAATGCAGAAAGCGTCAGTCAGCGCCATACAATGCAGAGAGATTGACAGTCAGTGCCATATAATGCAGAGAGCATCACAGTCAGTGCCATATAATGCAGACAGCGTCACAGTCAGTGCCATATAATGCAGAAAGCATCACAGTTAGCGCCATATAATGCAAAAAGCATCACAGTCAGCGCCATATAATGCGGAGAGAGTCACAGTCAGTGCCATATAATGCAGAGAGCATCACAGTCAGTGCCATATAATGCAGAGAGAGTCACAGTCATCGCCATATAATGCAGAGAGCGTCACAGTCAGTGACATATAATGCAGAGAGCGTCACGGTCAGCGCCATATAATGCAGAGAGAGTCACGGTCAGCGCCATATAATGCAGAGAGCGTCACAGTCAGCGACATATAATGCAGAGAGCCTCACAGTCAGTGCCATATAATGCAGAGAGTGTCATGGTCAGTGCCATATAATGCAGAGAGCATCACGGTCAGTGCCATGTAATGCAGAGAGCATCACGGTCAGTGCCATATAATGCAGAGAGCGTCACGGTCAGTCCCATATAATGCAGAGGAGCGTCACAGTCGGCGCCATATACTGCAGAAAGCGTCAGTCAGCGCCATACAATGCAGAGAGATTCACAGTCAGTGCCATATAATGCAGAGAGCATCACAGTCAGTGCCATATAATGCAGACAGTGTCACAGTCAGTGCCATATAATGCAGAAAGCGTCACAGTTAGCGCCATATAATGCAGAAAGCATCACAGTCAGCGCTACATAATGCGGAGAGAGTCACAGTCAGTGCCATATAATGCAGAGAGCGTCAGTCAGTGCCATATAATGCAGAAAGCGTCACAGTAAGCGCCATATAATGCAGAAAGCGTCACAGTCAGCGCCATATAATGCGGAGAGAGTCACAGTCAGTGCCATATAATGCAGAGAGCATCACAGTCAGTGCCATATAATGCAGAGAGAGTCACAGTCATCGCCATATAATGCAGAGAGCGTCACAGTCAGTGACATATAATGCAGAGAGCGTCACGGTCAGCGCCATATAATGCAGAGAGAGTCACGGTCAGCGCCATATAATGCAGAGAGCGTCACAGTCAGCGACATATAATGCAGAGAGCCTCACAGTCAGTGCCATATAATACAGAGAGCATCACAGTCAGTGCCATATAATTCAGAGAGCGTCACAGTCAGCGCCATATAATGCAGAAAGCGTCACAGTTAGCGCCATATAATGCAGAAAGCGTCACAGTCAGCGCTACATAATGCGGAGAGAGTCACAGTCAGTGCCATATAATGCAGAGAGCATCAGTCAGTGCCATATAATGCAGAAAGCGTCACAGTAAGCGCCATATAATGCAGAGAGCATCACAGTCAGCGCCATATAATGCAGAGATCGTCACAGTCGGCGCCATATAATGGAGAGAGCGTCACTGTCAGCGCCACATAATGCAGAGAGTGTCACAGTAAGCACCATATAATGCAGAGAGCGTCACAGTCAGTGCCATATAATGCAAAGAGCGTCACAGCGCCATATAATGTAGAGAGCATCACAGTCAGCGCCATATAATGCAGAGAGCATCACAGTAAGCACCATATAATGCAGAGAGCATCACAGTCAGCGCCATATAATGCAGAGAGCGTCACAGTAAGCACCATATAATGCAGAGAGCGTCTCAGTCAGCGCCATATAATGCAGAGTGCGTCCCAGTAGCCAGTAAGCACCATATAATGCAGAGAGCGTCACAGTAAGCACCGTATAATGCAGAGAACGTCACAGTCAGCGCCATATAATGCAGAGAGTGTCACAGTAGCCAGTAAGCACCATATAATGCAGAGAGTGTCACAGTAGCCAGTAAGCACCATATAATGCAGAGAGCATTACAGTAAGCACCATATAATGCAGAGTGTGTCACATTAAGCACCATATAATGCAGAGTGTCACAATGAGCGCCATATAATGCAGAGAGCATCACAGTAGCCAGTAAGCACCATATAATGCTGAGAGCATCACAGTAAGCGCCATATAATGCAGAGAGCATCACAGTAGCCAGTAAGCGCCATATAATGCAGAGAGCATCACAGTAAGTGCCATATAATGCAGAGAGCGTCACAGTAGCCAGTAAGCGCCATATAATGCAGAGAGCATCACAGTAAGTGCAATATAATGCAGAGAGCGTCACAGTAGCCAGTAAGCGCCATATAATGCAGATAGCATCACAGTCAGCGCCATATAATGCAGAGAGCGTCACAGTAGCCAGTAAGCGCCATATAATGCAGAGAGTATCACAGTTAGCACCATATAATGCAGAGAGCATCACAGTAAGCACCATATAATGCAGAGTGTCACAATGAGGGCCATATAGTGCAGAGAGCATCACAGTAGCCAGTAAGCATCATATAATGCAGAGAGCGTCACAGTCAGCGCCATATAATGCAGAGAGTGTCACGGTCAGCGCCATAAAATGCAGAGAGAGTCACGGTCAGCGCCATATAATGCAGAGAGCATCACGGTCAGCGCCATATAATGCAGAGAGCCTCACAGTCAGTGCCATATAATACAGAGAGCATCACAGTCAGTGCCATATAATGCAGAGAGCGTCACAGTCAGTGCCATATAATGCAGAGAGCATCACAGTCAGTGCCATATTATGCAGAGAGCGTCACAGTCAGTGCCATATAATGCAGAGAGTGTCACGGTCAGTGCCATATAATGCAGAGAGCGTAACGGTCAGTGCCATATAATGCAGAGAGCATCACGGTCAGTGTCATATAATGCAGAGAGCATCACGGTCAGTGCCATATAATGCAGAGAGCATCACGGTCAGTGTCATATAATAAAGAGAGCGTCACAGTCAGTGCCATATAATGCAGAGAGCGTCACAGTGAGCTTCATATAATGCAGAGAGCGTCACAGTCAGCGCCATATACTGCAGAAAGCGTCAGTCAGCGCCATACAATGCAGAGAGATTGACAGTCAGTGCCATATAATGCAGAGAGCATCACAGTCAGTGCCATATAATGCAGACAGCGTCAGAGTCAGTGCCATATAATGCAGAAAGCATCACAGTTAGCGCCATATAATGCAGAAAGCGTCACAGTCAGCGCCATATAATGCGGAGAGAGTCACAGTCAGTGCCATATAATGCAGAGAGCATCACAGTCAGTGCCATATAATGCAGAGAGAGTCACAGTCATCGCCATATAATGCAGAGAGCGTCACAGTCAGTGACATATAATGCAGAGAGCGTCACGGTCAGCGCCATATAATGCAGAGAGAGTCACGGTCAGCGCCATATAATGCAGAGAGCGTCACAGTCAGCGACATATAATGCAGAGAGCCTCACAGTCAGTGCCATATAATACAGAAAGCATCACAGTCAGTGCCATATAATTCAGAGAGCGTCACAGTCAGCGCCATATATTGCAGAGAGAGTCACAGTCAGTGCCATAATATGCAGAGAGCGTCACAGTCAGTGTCATATAATGCAGAGAGCATCACAGTCAGTGCCATATAATGCAGAGAGTGTCACGGTCAGTGCCATATAATGCAGAGAGCATCACGGTCAGTGCCATGTAATGCAGAGAGCATCACGGTCAGTGCCATATAATGCAGAGAGCGTCACGGTCAGTCCCATATAATGCAGAGGAGCGTCACAGTCGGCGCCATATACTGCAGAAAGCGTCAGTCAGCGCCATACAATGCAGAGAGATTCACAGTCAGTGCCATATAATGCAGAGAGCATCACAGTCAGTGCCATATAATGCAGACAGTGTCACAGTCAGTGCCATATAATGCAGAAAGCGTCACAGTTAGCGCCATATAATGCAGAAAGCGTCACAGTCAGCGCTACATAATGCGGAGAGAGTCACAGTCAGTGCCATATAATGCAGAGAGCGTCAGTCAGTGCCATATAATGCAGAAAGCGTCACAGTAAGCGCCATATAATGCAGAGAGCATCACAGTCAGCGCCATATAATGCAGAGATCGTCACAGTCGGCGCCATATAATGGAGAGAGCGTCACTGTCAGCGCCATATAATGCAGAGAGTGTCACAGTAAGCACCATATAATGCAGAGAGCGTCACAGTCAGTGCCATATAATGCAGAGAGCGTCACAGCGCCATATAATGTAGAGAGCATCACAGTCAGCGCCATATAATGCAGAGAGCATCACAGTAAGCACCATATAATGCAGAGAGCATCACAGTCAGCACCATATAATGCAGAGAGCGTCACAGTAAGCACCATATAATGCAGAGAGCGTCTCAGTCAGCGCCATATAATGCAGAGTGCGTCCCAGTAGCCAGTAAGCACCATATAATGCAGAGAGCGTCACAGTAAGCACCGTATAATGCAGAGAACGTCACAGTCAGCGCCATATAATGCAGAGAGTGTCACAGTAGCCAGTAAGCACCATATAATGCAGAGAGTGTCACAGTAGCCAGTAAGCACCATATAATGCAGAGAGCATTACAGTAAGCACCATATAATGCAGAGTGTGTCACATTAAGCACCATATAATGCAGAGTGTCACAATGAGCGCCATATAATGCAGAGAGCATCACAGTAGCCAGTAAGCACCATATAATGCTGAGAGCATCACAGTAAGCGCCATATAATGCAGAGAGCGTCACAGTAGCCAGTAAGCGCCATATAATGCAGAGAGCATCACAGTAAGTGCCATATAATGCAGAGAGCATCACAGTAGCCAGTAAGCGCCATATAATGCAGAGAGCATCACAGTAAGTGCAATATAATGCAGAGAGCGTCACAGTAGCCAGTAAGCGCCATATAATGCAGATAGCATCACAGTCAGCGCCATATAATGCAGAGAGCGTCACAGTAGCCAGTAAGCGCCATATAATGCAGAGAGTATCACAGTTAGCACCATATAATGCAGAGAGCATCACAGTAAGCACCATATAATGCAGAGTGTCACAATGAGGGCCATATAGTGCAGAGAGCATCACAGTAGCCAGTAAGCATCATATAATGCAGAGAGCGTCACAGTCAGCGCCATATAATGCAGAGAGTGTCACGGTCAGCGCCATAAAATGCAGAGAGAGTCACGGTCAGCGCCATATAATGCAGAGAGCGTCACGGTCAGCGCCATATAATGCAGAGAGCCTCACAGTCAGTGCCATATAATACAGAGAGCATCACAGTCAGTGCCATATAATGCAGAGAGCGTCACAGTCAGTGCCATATAATGCAGAGAGCATCACAGTCAGTGCCATATTATGCAGAGAGCGTCACAGTCAGTGCCATATAATGCAGAGAGTGTCACGGTCAGTGCCATATAATGCAGAGAGCGTAACGGTCAGTGCCATATAATGCAGAGAGCATCACGGTCAGTGTCATATAATGCAGAGAGCATCACGGTCAGTGCCATATAATGCAGAGAGCATCACGGTCAGTGTCATATAATAAAGAGAGCGTCACAGTCAGTGCCATATAATGCAGAGAGCGTCACAGTGAGCTTCATATAATGCAGAGAGCGTCACAGTCAGCGCCATATACTGCAGAAAGCGTCAGTCAGCGCCATACAATGCAGAGAGATTGACAGTCAGTGCCATATAATGCAGAGAGCATCACAGTCAGTGCCATATAATGCAGACAGCGTCAGAGTCAGTGCCATATAATGCAGAAAGCATCACAGTTAGCGCCATATAATGCAGAAAGCGTCACAGTCAGCGCCATATAATGCGGAGAGAGTCACAGTCAGTGCCATATAATGCAGAGAGCATCACAGTCAGTGCCATATAATGCAGAGAGAGTCACAGTCATCGCCATATAATGCAGAGAGCGTCACAGTCAGTGACATATAATGCAGAGAGCGTCACGGTCAGCGCCTTATAATGCAGAGAGAGTCACGGTCAGCGCCATATAATGCAGAGAGCATCACAGTCAGCGACATATAATGCAGAGAGCCTCACAGTCAGTGCCATATAATACAGAGAGCATCACAGCCAGTGCCATATAATGCAGAGAGCGTCACAGTCAGCGCCATATAATGCAGAGAGAGTCACAGTCAGTGCCATATTATGCAGAGAGCGTCACAGTCAGTGCCATATAATGCAGAAAGCGTCACAGTCAGCACCATATAATGCGGAGAGAGTCACAGTCAGTGCCATATAATGCAGAGAGCGTCAGTCAGTGCCATATAATGCAGAGCATCACAGTAAGCGCCATATAATGCTGAAAGCGTCACAGTAAGCGCCATATAAAGCAGAAAGCATCACAGTCAGTGTCATATAATGCAGAGAGTGTCACAGTCAGTGCCATATAATGCAGAGAGCATCACAGTCAGTGCCATAAAATGCAGAGAGCATCACGGTCAGTGCCATATTATGCAGAGAGCATCACGGTCAGTGCCATATAATGCAGAGAGCGTCATGGTCAGTGCCATATAATGCAGAGAGCGTCACAGTGAGCTTCATATAATGCAGAAAGCGTCAGTCAGCGCCATACAATGCAGAGAGATTGACAGTCAGTGCCATATAATGCAGAGAGCATCACAGTCAGTGCCATATAATGCAGACAGCGTCACAGTCAGTGCCATATAATGCAGAAAGCATCACAGTTAGCGCCATATAATGCAGAAAGCATCACAGTCAACACCATATAATGCGGAGAGAGTCACAGTCAGTGCCATATAATGCAGAGAGCATCACAGTCAGTGCCATATAATGCAGAGAGAGTCACAGTCATCGCCATATAATGCAGAGAGCGTCACAGTCAGTGACATATAATGCAGAGAGCGTCACGGTCAGCGCCATATAATGCAGAGAGAGTCACGGTCAGCGCCATATAATGCAGAGAGCGTCACAGTCAGCGACATATAATGCAGAGAGCCTCACAGTCAGTGCCATATAATACAGAGAGCATCACAGTCAGTGCCATATAATGCAGAGAGCATCACAGTCAGCGCCATATATTGCAGAGAGAGTCACAGTCAGTGCCATATTATGCAGAGAGCGTCACAGTCAGTGTCATATAATGCAGAGAGCGTCACAGTCAGTGCCATATAATGCAGAGAGTGTCACGGTCAGTGCCATATAATGCAGAGAGCATCACGGTCAGTGCCATGTAATGCAGAGAGCATCACGGTCAGTGCCATATAATGCAGAGAGCGTCACGGTCAGTCCCATATAATGCAGAGGAGCGTCACAGTCGGCGCCATATACTGCAGAAAGCGTCAGTCAGCGCCATACAATGCAGAGAGATTCACAGTCAGTGCCATATAATGCAGAGAGCATCACAGTCAGTGCCATATAATGCAGACAGTGTCACAGTCAGTGCCATATAATGCAGAAAGCGTCACAGTTAGCGCCATATAATGCAGAAAGCGTCACAGTCAGCGCTACATAATGCGGAGAGAGTCACAGTCAGTGCCATATAATGCAGAGAGCGTCAGTCAGTGCCATATAATGCAGAAAGCGTCACAGTAAGCGCCATATAATGCAGAAAGCGTCACAGTCAGCGCCATATAATGCGGAGACAGTCACAGTCAGTGCCATATAATGCAGAGAGCATCACAGTCAGTGCCATATAATGCAGAGAGAGTCACAGTCATCGCCATATAATGCAGAGAGCGTCACAGTCAGTGACATATAATGCAGAGAGCGTCACGGTCAGCGCCATATAATGCAGAGAGAGTCACGGTCAGCGCCATATAATGCAGAGAGCGTCACAGTCAGCGACATATAATGCAGAGAGCCTCACAGTCAGTGCCATATAATACAGAGAGCATCACAGTCAGTGCCATATAATTCAGAGAGCGTCACAGTCAGCGCCATATATTGCAGAGAGAGTCACAGTCAGTGCCATAATATGCAGAGAGCGTCACAGTCAGTGTCATATAATGCAGAGAGCATCACAGTCAGTGCCATATAATGCAGAGAGTGTCACGGTCAGTGCCATATAATGCAGAGAGCATCACGGTCAGTGCCATGTAATGCAGAGAGCATCACGGTCAGTGCCATATAATGCAGAGAGCGTCATGGTCAGTCCCATATAATGCAGAGGAGCGTCACAGTCGGCGCCATATACTGCAGAAAGCGTCAGTCAGCGCCATACAATGCAGAGAGATTCACAGTCAGTGCCATATAATGCAGAGAGCATCACAGTCAGTGCCATATAATGCAGACAGTGTCACAGTCAGTGCCATATAATGCAGAAAGCGTCACAGTTAGCGCCTTATAATGCAGAAAGCGTCACAGTCAGCGCTACATAATGCGGAGAGAGTCACAGTCAGTGCCATATAATGCAGAGAGCGTCAGTCAGTGCCATATAATGCAGAAAGCGTCACAGTAAGCGCCATATAATGCAGAGAGCATCACAGTCAGCGCCATATAATGCAGAGATCGTCACAGTCGGCGCCATATAATGGAGAGAGCTTCACTGTCAGCGCCATATAATGCAGAGAGTGTCACAGTAAGGACCATATAATGCAGAGAGCGTCACAGTCAGTGCCATATAATGCAGAGAGCGTCACAGTAAGCGCCATATAATGCTGAAAGCGTCACAGTAAGCGCCATATAAAGCAGAAAGCATCACAGTCAGTGTCATATAATGCAGAGAGTGTCACAGTCAGTGCCATATAATGCAGAGAGCATCACAGTCAGTGCCATAAAATGCAGAAAGCATCACGGTCAGTGCCATATTATGCAGAGAGCATCACGGTCAGTGCCATATAATGCAGAGAGCGTCACGGTCAGTGCCATATAATGCAGAGAGCGTCACAGTGAGCTTCATATAATGCAGAAAGCGTCAGTCAGCGCCATACAATGCAGAGAGATTGACAGTCAGTGCCATATAATGCAGAGAGCATCACAGTCAGTGCCATATAATGCAGACAGCGTCACAGTCAGTGCCATATAATGCAGAAAGCATCACAGTTAGCGCCATATAATGCAGAAAGCATCACAGTCAACGCCATATAATGCGGAGAGAGTCACAGTCAGTGCCATATAATGCAGAGAGCATCACAGTCAGTGCCATATAATGCAGAGAGAGTCACAGTCATCGCCATATAATGCAGAGAGCGTCACAGTCAGTGACATATAATGCAGAGAGCGTCACGGTCAGCGCCATATAATGCAGAGAGAGTCACGGTCAGCGCCATATAATGCAGAGAGCGTCACAGTCAGCGACATATAATGCAGAGAGCCTCACAGTCAGTGCCATATAATACAGAGAGCATCACAGTCAGTGCCATATAATGCAGAGAGCATCACAGTCAGCGCCATATATTGCAGAGAGAGTCACAGTCAGTGCCATATTATGCAGAGAGCGTCACAGTCAGTGTCATATAATGCAGAGAGCGTCACAGTCAGTGCCATATAATGCAGAGAGTGTCACGGTCAGTGCCATATAATGCAGAGAGCATCACGGTCAGTGCCATGTAATGCAGAGAGCATCACGGTCAGTGCCATATAATGCAGAGAGCGTCACGGTCAGTCCCATATAATGCAGAGGAGCGTCACAGTCGGCGCCATATACTGCAGAAAGCGTCAGTCAGCGCCATACAATGCAGAGAGATTCACAGTCAGTGCCATATAATGCAGAGAGCATCACAGTCAGTGCCATATAATGCAGACAGTGTCACAGTCAGTGCCATATAATGCAGAAAGCGTCACAGTTAGCGCCATATAATGCAGAAAGCGTCACAGTCAGCGCTACATAATGCGGAGAGAGTCACAGTCAGTGCCATATAATGCAGAGAGCATCAGTCAGTGCCATATAATGCAGAAAGCGTCACAGTAAGTGCCATATAATGCAGAAAGCATCACAGTCAGCGCCATATAATGCGGAGAGAGTCACAGTCAGTGCCATATAATGCAGAGAGCATCACAGTCAGAGCCATATAATTCAGAGAGAGTCACAGTCATCGCCATATAATGCAGAGAGCGTCACAGTCAGTGACATATAATGCAGAGAGCGTCACGGTCAGCGCCATATAATGCAGAGAGAGTCACGGTCAGCGCCATATAATGCAGAGAGCGTCACAGTCAGTGACATATAATGCAGAGAGCCTCACAGTCAGTGCCATATAATACAGAGAGCATCACAGTCAGTGCCATATAATTCAGAGAGCGTCACAGTCAGCGCCATATATTGCAGAGAGAGTCACAGTCAGTGCCATAATATGCAGAGAGCGTCACAGTCAGTGTCATATAATGCAGAGAGCATCACAGTCAGTGCCATATAATGCAGAGAGTGTCACGGTCAGTGCCATATAATGCAGAGAGCATCACGGTCAGTGCCATGTAATGCAGAGAGCATCACGGTCAGTGCCATATAATGCAGAGAGCGTCATGGTCAGTCCCATATAATGCAGAGGAGCGTCACAGTCGGCGCCATATACTGCAGAAAGCGTCAGTCAGCGCCATACAATGCAGAGAGATTCACAGTCAGTGCCATATAATGCAGAGAGCATCACAGTCAGTGCCATATAATGCAGACAGTGTCACAGTCAGTGCCATATAATGCAGAAAGCGTCACAGTTAGCGCCTTATAATGCAGAAAGCGTCACAGTCAGCGCTACATAATGCGGAGAGAGTCACAGTCAGTGCCATATAATGCAGAGAGCGTCAGTCAGTGCCATATAATGCAGAAAGCGTCACAGTAAGCGCCATATAATGCAGAGAGCATCACAGTCAGCGCCATATAATGCAGAGATCGTCACAGTCGGCGCCATATAATGGAGAGAGCTTCACTGTCAGCGCCATATAATGCAGAGAGTGTCACAGTAAGCACCATATAATGCAGAGAGCGTCACAGTCAGCGCCATATAATGCAGAGAGCGTCACAGTAAGCACCATATAATGCAGAGAGCGTCTCAGTCAGCGCCATATAATGCAGAGTGCGTCCCAGTAGCCAGTAAGCACCATATAATGCAGAGAGCGTCACAGTAAGCACCATATAATGCAGAGAACGTCACAGTCAGCGCCATATAATGCAGAGAGTGTCACAGTAGCCAGTAAGCACCATATAATGCAGAGAGTGTCACAGTAGCCAGTAAGCACCATATAATGCAGAGAGCATTACAGTAAGCACCATATAATGCAGAGTGTGTCACATTAAGCACCATATAATGCAGAGTGTCACAATGAGCGCCATATAATGCAGAGAGCGTCACAGTAGCCAGTAAGCACCATATAATGCTGAGAGCATCACAGTAAGCGCCATATAATGCAGAGAGCGTCACAGTAGCCAGTAAGCGCCATATAATGCAGAGAGCATCACAGTAAGTGCCATATAATGCAGAGAGCGTCACAGTAGCCAGTAAGCGCCATATAATGCAGAGAGCATCACAGTAAGTGCAATATAATGCAGAGATCGTCACAGTAGCCAGTAAGCACCATATAATGCAGATAGCATCACAGTCAGCGCCATATAATGCAGAGAGCGTCACAGTAGCCAGTAAGCGCCATATAATGCAGAGAGTATCACAGTTAGCACCATATAATGCAGAGAGCATCATCACAGTAAGCACCATATAATGCAGAGTGTCACAATGAGGGCCATATAGTGCAGAGAGCATCACAGTAGCCAGTAAGTATCATATAATGCAGAGAGCGTCACAGTAAGCGCCATATAATGCAGAGAGCGTCACAGTAAACACCATATAATGTAGCGTGTCACACTGAGCATCATATAATGCAGAGAGCGTCACAGTAAGCGCCATATAATGCAGAGTGCGTCACAGTAAGCACCATATAATGCAGAGTGTCACACTGAGCATCATATAATGCAGAGAGCATCACAGTAAGTGCCATATAATGCAGAGAGCATCACAGTCAGCACCGTATAATGCAGAGAGCATCACAGTGAGCTTCATTAATGCAGAGAGAGTCACAGTCAGTGCCATATAATGCAGAGAGCATCACAGTCAGTGCCATATAATGCAGAGAGAGTCACAGTCAGTGCCATATAATGCAGAGAGCGTCACGGTCAGCGCCATATAATGCAGAGAGTCACAGTCAGTGCCATATAATGCAGAGAGCATCACAGTCAGCACCATATAATGCAGAGAGCCTCACAGTCAGTGCCATATAATACAGAGAGCATCACAGTCAGCGCCATATAATGCAGAGAGCGTCACAGTCAGTGACATATAATGCAGAGAGCGTCACGGTCAGCGCCATATAATGCAGAGAGAGTCACGGTCAGCGCCATATAATGCAGAGAGCGTCACAGTCAGCGACATATAATGCAGAGAGCCTCACAGTCAGTGCCATATAATACAGAGAGCATCACAGTCAGTGCCATATAATGCAGAGAGCATCACAGTCAGCGCCATATATTGCAGAGAGAGTCACAGTCAGTGCCATATTATGCAGAGAGCGTCACAGTCAGTGTCATATAATGCAGAGAGCGTCACAGTCAGTGCCATATAATGCAGAGAGTGTCACGGTCAGTGCCATATAATGCAGAGAGCATCACGGTCAGTGCCATGTAATGCAGAGAGCATCACGGTCAGTGCCATATAATGCAGAGAGCGTCACGGTCAGTCCCATATAATGCAGAGGAGCGTCACAGTCGGCGCCATATACTGCAGAAAGCGTCAGTCAGCGCCATACAATGCAGAGAGATTCACAGTCAGTGCCATATAATGCAGAGAGCATCACAGTCAGTGCCATATAATGCAGACAGTGTCACAGTCAGTGCCATATAATGCAGAAAGCGTCACAGTTAGCGCCATATAATGCAGAAAGCGTCACAGTCAGCGCTACATAATGCGGAGAGAGTCACAGTCAGTGCCATATAATGCAGAGAGCGTCAGTCAGTGCCATATAATGCAGAAAGCGTCACAGTAAGCGCCATATAATGCAGAAAGCGTCACAGTCAGCGCCATATAATGCGGAGACAGTCACAGTCAGTGCCATATAATGCAGAGAGCATCACAGTCAGTGCCATATAATGCAGAGAGAGTCACAGTCATCGCCATATAATGCAGAGAGCGTCACAGTCAGTGACATATAATGCAGAGAGCGTCACGGTCAGCGCCATATAATGCAGAGAGAGTCACGGTCAGCGCCATATAATGCAGAGAGCGTCACAGTCAGCGACATATAATGCAGAGAGCCTCACAGTCAGTGCCATATAATACAGAGAGCATCACAGTCAGTGCCATATAATTCAGAGAGCGTCACAGTCAGCGCCATATATTGCAGAGAGAGTCACAGTCAGTGCCATAATATGCAGAGAGCGTCACAGTCAGTGTCATATAATGCAGAGAGCATCACAGTCAGTGCCATATAATGCAGAGAGTGTCACGGTCAGTGCCATATAATGCAGAGAGCATCACGGTCAGTGCCATGTAATGCAGAGAGCATCACGGTCAGTGCCATATAATGCAGAGAGCGTCATGGTCAGTCCCATATAATGCAGAGGAGCGTCACAGTCGGCGCCATATACTGCAGAAAGCGTCAGTCAGCGCCATACAATGCAGAGAGATTCACAGTCAGTGCCATATAATGCAGAGAGCATCACAGTCAGTGCCATATAATGCAGACAGTGTCACAGTCAGTGCCATATAATGCAGAAAGCGTCACAGTTAGCGCCTTATAATGCAGAAAGCGTCACAGTCAGCGCTACATAATGCGGAGAGAGTCACAGTCAGTGCCATATAATGCAGAGAGCGTCAGTCAGTGCCATATAATGCAGAAAGCGTCACAGTAAGCGCCATATAATGCAGAGAGCATCACAGTCAGCGCCATATAATGCAGAGATCGTCACAGTCGGCGCCATATAATGGAGAGAGCTTCACTGTCAGCGCCATATAATGCAGAGAGTGTCACAGTAAGGACCATATAATGCAGAGAGCGTCACAGTCAGTGCCATATAATGCAGAGAGCGTCACAGTAAGCGCCATATAATGCTGAAAGCGTCACAGTAAGCGCCATATAAAGCAGAAAGCATCACAGTCAGTGTCATATAATGCAGAGAGTGTCACAGTCAGTGCCATATAATGCAGAGAGCATCACAGTCAGTGCCATAAAATGCAGAAAGCATCACGGTCAGTGCCATATTATGCAGAGAGCATCACGGTCAGTGCCATATAATGCAGAGAGCGTCACGGTCAGTGCCATATAATGCAGAGAGCGTCACAGTGAGCTTCATATAATGCAGAAAGCGTCAGTCAGCGCCATACAATGCAGAGAGATTGACAGTCAGTGCCATATAATGCAGAGAGCATCACAGTCAGTGCCATATAATGCAGACAGCGTCACAGTCAGTGCCATATAATGCAGAAAGCATCACAGTTAGCGCCATATAATGCAGAAAGCATCACAGTCAACGCCATATAATGCGGAGAGAGTCACAGTCAGTGCCATATAATGCAGAGAGCATCACAGTCAGTGCCATATAATGCAGAGAGAGTCACAGTCATCGCCATATAATGCAGAGAGCGTCACAGTCAGTGACATATAATGCAGAGAGCGTCACGGTCAGCGCCATATAATGCAGAGAGAGTCACGGTCAGCGCCATATAATGCAGAGAGCGTCACAGTCAGCGACATATAATGCAGAGAGCCTCACAGTCAGTGCCATATAATACAGAGAGCATCACAGTCAGTGCCATATAATGCAGAGAGCATCACAGTCAGCGCCATATATTGCAGAGAGAGTCACAGTCAGTGCCATATTATGCAGAGAGCGTCACAGTCAGTGTCATATAATGCAGAGAGCGTCACAGTCAGTGCCATATAATGCAGAGAGTGTCACGGTCAGTGCCATATAATGCAGAGAGCATCACGGTCAGTGCCATGTAATGCAGAGAGCATCACGGTCAGTGCCATATAATGCAGAGAGCGTCACGGTCAGTCCCATATAATGCAGAGGAGCGTCACAGTCGGCGCCATATACTGCAGAAAGCGTCAGTCAGCGCCATACAATGCAGAGAGATTCACAGTCAGTGCCATATAATGCAGAGAGCATCACAGTCAGTGCCATATAATGCAGACAGTGTCACAGTCAGTGCCATATAATGCAGAAAGCGTCACAGTTAGCGCCATATAATGCAGAAAGCGTCACAGTCAGCGCTACATAATGCGGAGAGAGTCACAGTCAGTGCCATATAATGCAGAGAGCATCAGTCAGTGCCATATAATGCAGAAAGCGTCACAGTAAGTGCCATATAATGCAGAAAGCATCACAGTCAGCGCCATATAATGCGGAGAGAGTCACAGTCAGTGCCATATAATGCAGAGAGCATCACAGTCAGAGCCATATAATTCAGAGAGAGTCACAGTCATCGCCATATAATGCAGAGAGCGTCACAGTCAGTGACATATAATGCAGAGAGCGTCACGGTCAGCGCCATATAATGCAGAGAGAGTCACGGTCAGCGCCATATAATGCAGAGAGCGTCACAGTCAGTGACATATAATGCAGAGAGCCTCACAGTCAGTGCCATATAATACAGAGAGCATCACAGTCAGTGCCATATAATTCAGAGAGCGTCACAGTCAGCGCCATATATTGCAGAGAGAGTCACAGTCAGTGCCATAATATGCAGAGAGCGTCACAGTCAGTGTCATATAATGCAGAGAGCATCACAGTCAGTGCCATATAATGCAGAGAGTGTCACGGTCAGTGCCATATAATGCAGAGAGCATCACGGTCAGTGCCATGTAATGCAGAGAGCATCACGGTCAGTGCCATATAATGCAGAGAGCGTCATGGTCAGTCCCATATAATGCAGAGGAGCGTCACAGTCGGCGCCATATACTGCAGAAAGCGTCAGTCAGCGCCATACAATGCAGAGAGATTCACAGTCAGTGCCATATAATGCAGAGAGCATCACAGTCAGTGCCATATAATGCAGACAGTGTCACAGTCAGTGCCATATAATGCAGAAAGCGTCACAGTTAGCGCCTTATAATGCAGAAAGCGTCACAGTCAGCGCTACATAATGCGGAGAGAGTCACAGTCAGTGCCATATAATGCAGAGAGCGTCAGTCAGTGCCATATAATGCAGAAAGCGTCACAGTAAGCGCCATATAATGCAGAGAGCATCACAGTCAGCGCCATATAATGCAGAGATCGTCACAGTCGGCGCCATATAATGGAGAGAGCTTCACTGTCAGCGCCATATAATGCAGAGAGTGTCACAGTAAGCACCATATAATGCAGAGAGCGTCACAGTCAGCGCCATATAATGCAGAGAGCGTCACAGTAAGCACCATATAATGCAGAGAGCGTCTCAGTCAGCGCCATATAATGCAGAGTGCGTCCCAGTAGCCAGTAAGCACCATATAATGCAGAGAGCGTCACAGTAAGCACCATATAATGCAGAGAACGTCACAGTCAGCGCCATATAATGCAGAGAGTGTCACAGTAGCCAGTAAGCACCATATAATGCAGAGAGTGTCACAGTAGCCAGTAAGCACCATATAATGCAGAGAGCATTACAGTAAGCACCATATAATGCAGAGTGTGTCACATTAAGCACCATATAATGCAGAGTGTCACAATGAGCGCCATATAATGCAGAGAGCGTCACAGTAGCCAGTAAGCACCATATAATGCTGAGAGCATCACAGTAAGCGCCATATAATGCAGAGAGCGTCACAGTAGCCAGTAAGCGCCATATAATGCAGAGAGCATCACAGTAAGTGCCATATAATGCAGAGAGCGTCACAGTAGCCAGTAAGCGCCATATAATGCAGAGAGCATCACAGTAAGTGCAATATAATGCAGAGATCGTCACAGTAGCCAGTAAGCACCATATAATGCAGATAGCATCACAGTCAGCGCCATATAATGCAGAGAGCGTCACAGTAGCCAGTAAGCGCCATATAATGCAGAGAGTATCACAGTTAGCACCATATAATGCAGAGAGCATCACAGTAAGCACCATATAATGCAGAGTGTCACAATGAGGGCCATATAGTGCAGAGAGCATCACAGTAGCCAGTAAGTATCATATAATGCAGAGAGCGTCACAGTAAGCGCCATATAATGCAGAGAGCGTCACAGTAAACACCATATAATGTAGCGTGTCACACTGAGCATCATATAATGCAGAGAGCGTCACAGTAAGCGCCATATAATGCAGAGTGCGTCACAGTAAGCACCATATAATGCAGAGTGTCACACTGAGCATCATATAATGCAGAGAGCATCACAGTAAGTGCCATATAATGCAGAGAGCATCACAGTCAGCACCGTATAATGCAGAGAGCATCACAGTGAGCTTCATATAATGCAGAGAGAGTCACAGTCAGTGCCATATAATGCAGAGAGCATCACAGTCAGTGCCATATAATGCAGAGAGAGTCACAGTCAGTGCCATATAATGCAGAGAGCGTCACGGTCAGCGCCATATAATGCAGAGAGAGTCACAGTCAGTGCCATATAATGCAGAGAGCATCACAGTCAGCACCATATAATGCAGAGAGCCTCACAGTCAGTGCCATATAATACAGAGAGCATCACAGTCAGCGCCATATAATGCAGAGAGCGTCACAGTCAGCGCCATATAATGCAGAGAGCGTAACAGTCAGTGCCATATTATGCAGAGAGCGTCACAGTCAGTGTCATATAATGCAGAGAGCGTCACAGTCAGTGCCATATAATGCAGAGAGCGTCACGGTCAGCGCCATATAATGCAGAGAGCGTCACAGTGCCATATAATGCAGAGAGCATCACAGTCAGCACCGTATAATGCAGAGAGCATCACAGTGAGCTTCATATAATGCAGAGAGAGTCACAGTCAGTGCCATATAATGCAGAGAGCATCACAGTCAGTGCCATTAATGCAGAGAGCGTCACAGTCAGTGCCATATAATGCAGAGAGCGTCACGGTCAGCGCCATATAATGCAGAGAGAGTCACAGTCAGTGCCATATAATGCAGAGAGCGTCACAGTCAGCGCCATATAATGCAGAGAGCCTCACAGTCAGTGCCATATAATACAGAGAGCATCAAAGTCAGCGCCATATAATGCAGAGAGCGTCACAGTCAGCGCCATATAATGCAGAGAGCGTCACAGTCAGTGCCATATTATGCAGAGAGCGTCACAGTCAGTGTCATATAATGCAGAGAGCGTCACAGTCAGTGCCATATAATGCAGAGATCGTCACGGTCAGCGCCATATAATGCAGAGAGCATCACGGTCAGTGCCATATAATGCAGAGAGCGTCATGGTCAGTGCCATATAATGCAGAGAGCGTCACAGTGAGCTTCATATATTGCAGAAAGCGTCAGTCAGTGCCATACAATGCAGAGAGATTCACAGTCAGTGCCATATAATGCAGAGAGCATCACAGTCAGTGCCATATAAAGCAGACAGCGTCATAGTCAGTGCCATATAATGCAGAAAGCGTCATAGTCAGCGCCATATAATGCGGAGAGAGTCACAGTCAGTGCCATATAATGCAAAGAGCGTCAGTCAGTGCCATATAATGCAGAGAGCGTCACAGTAAGCGCCAAATAATGCTGAAAGCGTCACAGTAAGTGCCATATAAAGCAGAAAGCATCACAGTCAGTGTCATATAATGCAGAGAGCGTCACAGTCAGTGCCATATAATGCAGAGAGCATCACGGTCAGTGCCATATAATGCAGAGAGCATCACGGTCAGTGCCATATAATGCAGAGAGCATCACAGTGAGCTTCATATAATGCAGAGAGCGTCACAGTCAGCGCCATATACTGCAGAAAGCTTCAGTCAGCGCCATACAATGCAGAGAGATTGACAGTCAGTGCCATATAATGCAGAGAGCATCACAGTCAGTGCCATATAATGCAGACAGCATCACAGTCAGTGCCATATAATGCAGAAAGCATCACAGTTAGCGCCATATAATGCAGAAAGCATCACAGTCAGCGCCATATAATGTGGAGAGAGTCACAGTCAGTGCCATAAAATGCAGAGAGCGTCACAGCACCATATAATGCAGAGAGCATCACAGTCAGCACCATATAATGCAGAGAGCGTCACAGTAAGCATCCTATAATGCAGAGAGCATCACAGTCAGCGCCATATAATGCAGAGAGTGTCACAGTAAGCACCATATAATGCAGAGAGTGTCACAGTCAGCGCCATATAATGCAGAGAGCGTCACAGTAAGCACCATATAATGCAGAGAGCGTCACAGTCAGCGCCATATAATGCAGAGCGCGTCCCAGCAGCCAGTTAACACCATATAATGCAGAGAGCATCACAGTAAGAATCATATAATGCAGGGAGCATCACAGTCAGTGCCATATAATGCAGAGAGCGTCACAGTCAGCGCCAGAGAATGCAGAGAGCATCACAGTAGCCAGTATGCACCATATAATGCAGAGAGCATCACAGTCAGTGCCATATAAAGCAGACAGCGTCACAGTCAGTGCCATATAATGCAGAAAGCGTCACAGTCAGCGCCATATAATGCGGAGAGAGTCATAGTCAGTGCCATATAATGCAGAGAGCGTCAGGCAGTGCCATATAATGCAGAAAGCATCACAGTAAGCGCCATATAATGCTGAAAGCATCACAGTAAGCACCATATAATGCAGAAAGCATCACAGTCAGCACCATATAATGCAGAGAGCGTCACAGTCAGCGCCATATAATGCAGAGAGCGTCACAGTCGGAGCCATATAATGGAGAGAGCATCACTGTTGGCGCCATATAATGCAGAGAGCATCACCGTAAGCACCATATAATGCAGAGAGCGTCACAGTCTGCACCATATAATGCAGAGAGCGTCACAGTCAGCGCCATATAATGCAAAGAGCGTCACAGTAGCCAGTAAGCACCATATAATGCAGAGAGCATCACAGTAAGCACCATATAATGCAGGGAGCATCGCAGTCAGTGCCATATAATGCAGAGAGCATCACAGTCAGCGCCAGATAATGCAGAGAGCATCACAGTAGCCAGTAAGCACAATATAATGCAGAGAGCATCACAGTCAGTGCCATATAAAGCAAACAGCGTCACAGTCATTGCCATATAATGCAGAGAGCGTCACAGTAAGCACCATATAATGCAGAGAGCATCACAGTCAGCGCCATATAATGCAGATAGCGTCACAGTAAACACCATATAATGCAGAGAGCGTCACAGTCAGCACCATATAATGCAGAGCGCGTCCCAGTAGCCACTAAGCACCATATAATGCAGAGAGCGTCACGGTAAGCGTCATATAATGGAGAGAGCATCACAGTGAGCGCCATATAATGCAGAGTTCGTCGCAGTCAGTGCCATATAATGCAGAGAGCATCACAGTAAGCGCCATATAATGCAGAGAGCATCACAGTAAGCTCCATATAATGGAGAGAGCGTCACAGTCAGCACTGTATAATGGAGAGAGCATCACGGTCAGCGCCATATAATGCAGAGAACGTCACAGTGCCATATAATGCAGAGAGCATCACAATCAGCACCGTATAATGCAGAGAGCATCACAGTGAGCTTCATATAATGCAGATAGAGTCACAGTCAGTGCCTTATAATGCAGAGAGCCTCACAGTCAGTGCCATATAATGCAGAGAGAGTCGCGATGAGAGCGTCACAGTCAGTGACATATAATGCAGAGAGCGTCACAGTCAGTGACGTATAATGCAGAGAGCGTCACGGTCAGCGCCATATAATGCAGAGAGAGTCACAGTCAGCGCCATATAATGCAGAGAGCGTCACAGTAAGCACCATGTAATGCAGAGAGCGTCACAGTCAGCGCCAAATAATGCAGAGCGCGTCCCAGCAGCCAGTTAGCACCATATAATGCAGAGAGCGTCACAGTAAGAACCATATAATGCAGGGAGCATCACAGTCAGTGCCATATAATGCAGAGAGCGTCACTGTCAGCGCCAGATAATGCAGAGAGCATCACAGTAGCCAGTAAGCACCATATAATGCGGAGAGAGTCATAGTCAGTGCCATATAATGCAGAGAGCGTCAGTCAGTGCCATATAATGCAGAAAGCATCACAGTAAGCGCCATATAATGCTGAAAGCATCACAGTAAGCGCCATATAATGCAGAAAGCATCACAGTCAGCACCATATAATGCAGAGAGCGTCACAGTCAGCGCTATATAATGCAGAGAGCGTCACAGTCGGCGCCATATAATGGAGAGAGCATCACTGTTGGTGCCATATAATGCAGAGAGCATCACCGTAAGCACCATATAATGCAGAGAGCGTCACAGTCTGCACCATATAATGCAGAGAGCGTCACAGTCAGTGCCATATAATGCAGAGAGCGTCACAGTAGCAACTAAGCACCATATAATGCAGAGAGCATCACAGTAAGCACCATATAATGCAGGGAGCATCGCAGTCAGTGCCATATAATGCAGAGAGCGTCACAGTCAGCGCCAGATAATGCAGAGAGCATCACAGTAGCCAGTAAGCACCATATAATGCAGAGAGCATCACAGTCAGTGCCATATAAAGCAAACAGCGTCACAGTCATTGCCATATAATGCAGAGAGCGTCACAGTAAGCACCATATAATGCAGAGAGCATCACAGTCAGCGCCATATAATGCAGATAGCGTCACAGTAAACACCATATAATGCAGAGAGCATCAGAGTCAGCACCATATAATGCAGAGCGCGTCCCAGTAGCCACTAAGCACCATATAATGCAGAGAGCGTCACAGTAAGCGTCATATAATGGAGAGAGCATCACAGTGAGCGCCATATAATGCAGAGTTCGTCGCAGTCAGTGCCATATAATGCAGAGAGCATCACAGTAAGCGCCATATAATGCAGAGAGCATCACAGTAAGCGCCATATAATGAAGAGAGCGTCACAGTCAGCGCCATATAATGCAGAGAGTGTCACAGTAAGCACCATATAATGCAGAGAGTGTCACAGTCAGCGCCATATAATGCAGAGAGCGTCACAGTAAGCACCATATAATGCAGAGAGCGTCACAGTCAGCGCCATATAATGCAGAGCGCGTCCCAGCAGCCAGTTAACACCATATAATGCAGAGAGCATCACAGTAAGAATCATATAATGCAGGGAGCATCACAGTCAGTGCCATATAATGCAGAGAGCGTCACAGTCAGCGCCAGAGAATGCAGAGAGCATCACAGTAGCCAGTATGCACCATATAATGCAGAGAGCATCACAGTCAGTGCCATATAAAGCAGACAGCGTCACAGTCAGTGCCATATAATGCAGAAAGCGTCACAGTCAGCGCCATATAATGCGGAGAGAGTCATAGTCAGTGCCATATAATGCAGAGAGCGTCAGGCAGTGCCATATAATGCAGAAAGCATCACAGTAAGCGCCATATAATGCTGAAAGCATCACAGTAAGCACCATATAATGCAGAAAGCATCACAGTCAGCACCATATAATGCAGAGAGCGTCACAGTCAGCGCCATATAATGCAGAGAGCGTCACAGTCGGAGCCATATAATGGAGAGAGCATCACTGTTGGCGCCATATAATGCAGAGAGCATCACCGTAAGCACCATATAATGCAGAGAGCGTCACAGTCTGCACCATATAATGCAGAGAGCGTCACAGTCAGCGCCATATAATGCAAAGAGCGTCACAGTAGCCAGTAAGCACCATATAATGCAGAGAGCATCACAGTAAGCACCATATAATGCAGGGAGCATCGCAGTCAGTGCCATATAATGCAGAGAGCATCACAGTCAGCGCCAGATAATGCAGAGAGCATCACAGTAGCCAGTAAGCACCATATAATGCAGAGAGCATCACAGTCAGTGCCATATAAAGCAAACAGCGTCACAGTCATTGCCATATAATGCAGAGAGCGTCACAGTAAGCACCATATAATGCAGAGAGCATCACAGTCAGCGCCATATAATGCAGATAGCGTCACAGTAAACACCATATAATGCAGAGAGCGTCACAGTCAGCACCATATAATGCAGAGCGCGTCCCAGTAGCCACTAAGCACCATATAATGCAGAGAGCGTCACGGTAAGCGTCATATAATGGAGAGAGCATCACAGAGAGCGCCATATAATGCAGAGTTCGTCGCAGTCAGTGCCATATAATGCAGAGAGCATCACAGTAAGCGCCATATAATGCAGAGAGCATCACAGTAAGCTCCATATAATGGAGAGAGCGTCACAGTCAGCACTGTATAATGGAGAGAGCATCACGGTCAGCGCCATATAATGCAGAGAACGTCACAGTGCCATATAATGCAGAGAGCATCACAATCAGCACCGTATAATGCAGAGAGCATCACAGTGAGCTTCATATAATGCAGATAGAGTCACAGTCAGTGCCTTATAATGCAGAGAGCCTCACAGTCAGTGCCATATAATGCAGAGAGAGTCGCGATGAGAGCGTCACAGTCAGTGACATATAATGCAGAGAGCGTCACAGTCAGTGACGTATAATGCAGAGAGCGTCACGGTCAGCGCCATATAATGCAGAGAGAGTCACAGTCAGCGCCATATAATGCAGAGAGCGTCACAGTAAGCACCATGTAATGCAGAGAGCGTCACAGTCAGCGCCAAATAATGCAGAGCGCGTCCCAGCAGCCAGTTAGCACCATATAATGCAGAGAGCGTCACAGTAAGAACCATATAATGCAGGGAGCATCACAGTCAGTGCCATATAATGCAGAGAGCGTCACTGTCAGCACCAGATAATGCAGAGAGCATCACAGTAGCCAGTAAGCACCATATAATGCGGAGAGAGTCATAGTCAGTGCCATATAATGCAGAGAGCGTCAGTCAGTGCCATATAATGCAGAAAGCATCACAGTAAGCGCCATATAATGCTGAAAGCATCACAGTAAGCGCCATATAATGCAGAAAGCATCACAGTCAGCACCATATAATGCAGAGAGCGTCACAGTCAGCGCTATATAATGCAGAGAGCGTCACAGTCGGCGCCATATAATGGAGAGAGCATCACTGTTGGTGCCATATAATGCAGAGAGCATCACCGTAAGCACCATATAATGCAGAGAGCGTCACAGTCTGCACCATATAATGCAGAGAGCGTCACAGTCAGCGCCATATAATGCAGAGAGCGTCACAGTAGCAACTAAGCACCATATAATGCAGAGAGCATCACAGTAAGCACCATATAATGCAGGGAGCATCGCAGTCAGTGCCATATAATGCAGAGAGCGTCACAGTCAGCGCCAGATAATGCAGAGAGCATCACAGTAGCCAGTAAGCACCATATAATGCAGAGAGCATCACAGTCAGTGCCATATAAAGCAAACAGCGTCACAGTCATTGCCATATAATGCAGAGAGCGTCACAGTAAGCACCATATAATGCAGAGAGCATCACAGTCAGCGCCATATAATGCAGATAGCGTCACAGTAAACACCATATAATGCAGAGAGCATCAGAGTCAGCACCATATAATGCAGAGCGCGTCCCAGTAGCCACTAAGCACCATATAATGCAGAGAGCGTCACAGTAAGCGTCATATAATGGAGAGAGCATCACAGTGAGCGCCATATAATGCAGAGTTCGTCGCAGTCAGTGCCATATAATGCAGAGAGCATCACAGTAAGCGCCATATAATGCAGAGAGCATCACAGTAAGCGCCATATAATGAAGAGAGCGTCACAGTCAGCGCAGTATAATGCAGAGAGCATCACGGTCAGCGCCATATAATGAAGAGAACATCACAGTGCCATATAATGCAGAGAGCATCACAGTCAGCACCGTATAATGCAGAGAGCATCACAGTGAGCTTCATATAATGCAGATAGAGTCACAGTCAGTGCCATATAATGCAGAGAGCATCACAGTCAGGGCCATATAATGCAGAGAGAGTCGCGATGAGAGCATCACAGTCAGTGACATATAATGCAGAGAGCGTCACAGTCAGTGACGTATAATGCAGAGAGCGTCACGGTCAGTGCCATATAATGCAGAGAGAGTCACAGTCAGCGCCATATAATGCAGAGAGCGTCAAAGTCAGCGACATATAATGCAGAGAGCCTCACAGTCAGTGCCATATAATACAGAGAGCATCACAGTCAGTGCCATATAATGCAGAGAGCGTCACAGTCAGCGCCATATAATGCAGAGAGTCACAGTCAGTGCCATATTATGCAGAGAGCGTCACAGTCAGTGTCATATAATGCAGAGAGCGTCACAGTCATTGCCATATAATGCAGAGAGTGTCACGGTCAGTGCCATATAATGCAGAGAGCATGACGGTCAGTGCCATATAATGCAGAGAGCATCACGGTCAGTGCCATATAATGCAGAGAGCGTCACGGTCAGTGCCATATAATGCAGAGAGCGTCACAATGAGCTTCATATAATGCAGAGAGCGTCACAGTCAGCGCCATATACTGCAGAAAGCGTCAGTCAGCGCCATACAATGCAGAGAGATTCACAGTCAGTGCCATATAATGCAGAGAGCATCACAGTCAGTGCCATATAATGCAGACAGTGTCACAGTCAGTGCCATATACTGCAGAAAGCATCACAGTTAGCGCCATATAATGCAGAAAGCGTCACAGTCTGCGCCATATAATGCGGAGAGCGTCAGTCAGTGCCATATAATGCAGAAAGCGTTACAGTAAGCACCATATAATGCAGAGAGCATCACAGTCAGCGCCATACAATGCAGAGATCATCACAGTCGGCGCAATATAATGGAGAGAGCGTCACTGTCGGCACCATATAATGCAGAGAGTGTCACAGTAAGCACCATATAATGCAGAGAGCATCACAGTCAGCGCCATATAATGCAGAGATCGTCACAGTCGGCGCCATATAATGGAGAGAGCGTCACTGTCAGCGCCATATAATGCAGAGAGCGTCACAGTATGCACCATATAATGCAGAGAGCGTCACAGTCAGTGCCGTATAATGCAGAGAGCGTCACAGCGCCATATAATGCAGAGAGCGTCACAGTCAGCACCATATAATGCAGAAAGCATCACAGTAAGCACCCTATATTGCAGAGAGCATCACAGTCAGCACCATATAATGCAGAGAGCATCACAGTAAGCACCATATAATGCAGAGAGCATCACAGTCAGCGCCATATAATGCAGAGAGCATCACAGTAAGCACCATATAATGCAGAGAGCGTCACAGTCAGCGCCATATAATGCAGAGTGCGTCTCAGTAGCCAGTAAGCCCCATATAATGCAGAGAGCGTCACAGTAAGCACCATATAATGCAGGGAGCATCACAGTCAGTGCCATAGAATGCAGAGAGCGTCACAGTCAGCGCCAGATAATGCAGAGAGCATCACAGTAGCCAGAAAACACCATATAATGCAGAGAACGTCACAGTCAGCGCCATATAATGCAGAGAGTGTCACAGTAGCCAGTAAGCACCATATTATGCAGAGAGTGTCACAGTAGCCAGTAAGCACCATATCATGCAGAGAGCATTACAGTAAGCACCATATAATGCAGAGTGTGTCACATTAAGCACCATATAATGCAGAGTGTCACAATGAGTGCCATATAATGCAGAGAGCATCACAGTAGCCAGTAAGCACCATATAATGCAGAGAGCATCACAGTCAGTGCCATATAAAGCAGACAGCGTCACAGTCAGTGCCATATAATGCAGAGAGCATCACAGTAAGCACCATATAATACAGAGAGCATCACAGTCAGCGCCATATAATGCAGATAGCGTCACAGTAAACACCATATAATGCAGAGAGCGTCACAGTCAGCACAATATAATGCAGAGCGCGTCCCAGTAGCCACTAAGCACCATATAATGCATAGAGCGTCACAGTAAGCACCATGTAATGGAGAGAGCGTCATAGTGAGCGCCATATAATGCAGAGTTCATCGCAGTCAGTGCCATATAATGCAGAGAGCATCACAGTAAGCACCATATAATGCAGAGAGCATCACAGTAAGCACCATATAATGGAGAGAGCGTCACAGTCAGCACCGTATAATGCAGAGAGCGTCACGGTCAGTGCCATATAATGCAGAGAGTGTCACAGTGCCATATAATGCTGAGAGCGTCACAGTCAGCACCGTATAATGCAGAGAGCATCACAGTGAGCTTCATATAATGCAGATAGAGTCACAGTCAGTGCCATGTAATGCAGAGAGCATCACAGTCAGTGCCATATAATGCAGAGAGAGTCACAGTAATCGCCATATAATGCAGAGAGCGTCACAGTCAGTGACATATAATGCAGAGAGTGTCATGGTCAGCGCCATATAATGCATAGAGAGTCACAGTCAGCGCCATATAATGCAGAGAGCGTCACAGTCAGCGACATATAATGCAGAGAGCCTCACAGTCAGTGCCATATAATACAGAGAGCATCACAGTCAGTGCCATATAATGCAGAGAGCGTCATAGTCAGCGCCATATAATGCAGAGAGAGTCACAGTCAGTGCCATATTATGCAGAGAGCGTCACAGTCAGTGTCATATAATGCAGAGAGCATCACAGTCAGTGCCATATAATGCAGAGAGTGTCACGGTCAGTGCCATATAATGCAGAGAGCATCACGGTCAGTCCCATGTAATGCAGAGAGCATCACGGTCAGTGCCATATAATGCAGAGAGCGTCACGGTCAGTGCCATATAATGCAGAGAACGTCACAGTGAGCTTCATATAATGCAGAGAGCGTCACAGTCGGCGCCATATACTGCAGAAAGCGTCAGTCAGCGCCATACAATGCAGAGAGATACACAGTCAGTGCCATATAATGCAGAGAGCATCACAGTCAGTGCCATATAGTGCAGACAGTGTCACAGTCAGTGCCATATAATGCAGAAAGCATCACAGTTAGCGCCATATAATGCAGAAAGCGTCACAGTCCGCGCTATATAATGCGGAGAGAGTCACAGTCAGTGCCATATAATGCAGAGAGCGTCAGTCAGTGCCATATAATGCAGAAAGCGTCACAGTAAGTGCCATATAATGCAGAGAGCATCACAGTCAGCGCCATATAATGCAGAGATCGTCACAGTCGGCACCATATAATGGAGAGAGCGTCACTGTCAGCACCATATAATGCAGAGAGTGTCACAGTAAGCACCATATAATGCAGAGAGCGTCACAGTCAGTGCCATATAATGCAGAGAGCGTCACAGCGCCATATAATGCAGAGAGCGTCACAGTCAGCACCATATAATGCAGAGAGCATCACAGTAAGCACCCTATAATGCAGAGAGCATCACAGTCAGCACCATATAATGCAGAGAGCATCACAGTAAGCACCATATAATGCAGAGAGCGTCACAGTCAGCGCCATATAATGCAGAGAGCGTCACAGTAAGCACCATATAATGCAGAGAGCATCTCAGTCAGTGCCATATAATGCAGAGTGCCTCCCAGTAGCCAGTAAGCACCATATAATGCAGAGAGCATCACAGTAAGCACCATATAATGCAGGGAGCATCACAGTCAGTGCCATATAATGCAGAGAGCGTCACAGTCAGCGCCAGATAATGCAGAGAGCATCACAGTAGCCAGTAAGCACCATATAATGCAGAGAACATCACAGTCAGCGCCATATAATGCAGAGAGTGTCACAGTAGCCAGTAAGCACCATATAATGCAGAGAGTGTCACAGTAGCCAGTAAGCACCATATAATGCAGAGAGCATTACAGTAAGCACCATATAATGCAGAGTGTGTCACATTAAGCACCATATAATGCAGAGTGTCACAATGAGTGCCATATAATGCAGAGAGCATCACAGTAGCCAGTAAGCACCATATAATGCTGAGAGCATCACAGTAAGCGCCATATAATGCAGAGAGCGTCACAGTAGCCAGTAAGCACCATATAATGCAGAGAGCATCACGGTAAGCGCCATATAATGCAGAGAGCGTCACAGTAGCCAGTAAGAGCCATATAATGCTGAGAGCATCACAGTAAGTGCCATATAATGCAGAGAGCGTCACAGTAGCCAGTAAGCGCCATATAATGCAGATAGCATCACAGTCAGCGCCATATAATGCAGAGAGCGTCACAGTAGCCAGTAAGTGCCATATAATGCAGAGAGTATCACAGTTAGCACCATATAATGCAGAGAGCATCACAGTAAGCACCATATAATGCAGAATGTCACAATGAGAGCCATATAATGCAGTGAGCATCACAGTAGCCAGTAAGCATCATATAATGCAGAGACCGTCACAGTAAGCGCCATATAATGCAGAGAGCGTCACAGTAAACACCATATAATGTAGAGTGTCACACTGAGCATCATATAATGCAGAGAGCGTCACAGTAAGCGCCATATAATGCAGAGAGCGTCACAGTAAGCACCATATAATGCAGAGTGTCACACTGAGCATCATATAATGCAGAGAGCGTCACAGTAAGCGCCATATAATGCAGAGAGCGTCACAGTAAACACCATATAATGCAGTGTCACAATGAGCGCCATATAATGCAGAGAGCATCTCAGTAAGCACCATATAATGCAGAGTGTCACACTGAGCATCATTTAATGCAGAGAGCGTCACAGTAAGCACCATATAATGGAGAGTGCCACAATGAGCGCCATATAATGCAGAGAGCATCACAGTAGCCAGTAAGCACTATATAATGCAGAGAACATTGGTAACCCACATATAAGTTATAAAACAAATCAAGTGTATGAATACACCTCTTACACATACAGAATATCAATACACCCCCCCAGACACACATTACATTAATACATCCCCACCACAGATAGAATTAAAACACATTCCAACCCCCCCAAAAAAAATAATAACACCCCTCCCCATTACATACATATACCACCACCCCTAGATGACACTGGCACTTACCTCAGGATCTGTGTGATCCCTGCTGGTCTCAAAGGCACAGGAAAGGAAGAACTGAAGGAGAGAGACACTGAATGGGCTAAACAGAAAAGGGGCGGGGGTCTTGTGTTAGAGGGCGTGGTCTCAGGTATTGTTCATGGATAGGAGGGTCGAAAGTGACTATAGAATAGACATAGGAGGGGCGGGGACACTTGGTAAAGGGGCGGTCTTGGCATTTGGGGGCATGGTATCGGGCAGCGTTCAGGGATAGGAGTGGTGACTATAGAATATACAGAAGAGGGGGCTGGGTCTCGGGCATACTAGTGACAGGTAGAGCGATAAGAAGGGGAGAAGCCTCTCTCCTCTCCTCCACCCAGACCTGCTCCTCCTTCCTTACAGCCCGCTGTCAGCCGCAGAATATTATAATAATGAATCAGTTTGACAGTACTGCTTGGCTGCCGACCCCTTCCTTGCTGCGGGCCCTGGTGTAAGCTGCCGATGCTGCGGGTCCCCTAGGACCCACCGGGCCCTAAGTGCTCGCTTTGGTAGCCTAGCGGTAAATCCGCTACTGCCTAGGTGGCAACAGGGCGTTTATACATAAGAGAAACATTCTGTGGGCGTGTCGTAGGCATATAACTACAGTTGTGACCTTTACTGAGTTGTTCATATGCACAGTCCATGCCAAATTCGTTGCATCTTTTGCACTTGTCTTGGGACTGGTAATGATAGTGATGGCGGCTGCTCTCATGGGTGGAGGACTGAGTCGGTGCTGTCACATAGGTGTGTACGACTCCGAATAAATGCATGAAGTCGCCTTAGCATTCCGCTCACAGTAGGTGCCTAGAATTGCCTTTGCATTACCTGCCACTCATTTTTTTTTCTAAATTACAATTATCTTTTTCTAAGATAATGGTAATTTAGAAAAAAAAATGCCTACTCTACCCATCAAAAGGTTTAGAACACAACTTTTTCCATTTTCTTAAAGTTAAGCAATTCAAGTCCAATGAATAACCTGAAATGCTTTAATAGGTAAGCAGAAAACTGCTAGAGGTTAAAAAAAAGTGTTTAGGTTAGCAAAAGCAGAAAAATAATCTAAAAGTAAGAGTTATAAAAAAAATATATTTTTCAGGGAACAAGTAATGCGTGAATAGTGTACAGCTGGCTTGCCTGGGTCATGAAGTACCACCAGTGGACTACTACAGACTGGAAGATCATATAGACCAATGAATCAAATGTTTACACTAGATGTGCTCCTATAGTAGGTGTATGGACAGGCACAAAAATATCAAGTGATGCATTGTGCAACAGGAGAAATGTAAAATCATCGTCCAGCCATCTACCACTAAAGTACTACCTGTTTTGTTATCTGAAATGAATCATCAGCATTCTATTATGTATCTATTACAGGTGTCACTTTATGAGTATGAAGCAATTTATTAAACTTCTCAAATGCAATTCTCTGCCAGAGTACAATATGGAGGCGCAAAATGTGCCCAGTTAACACAAATGTAATCCACATTCATATGTTGTCTCAAGTACCATATCATTATTGTTTTTTTTTTCATATAAAACATATGTTATTACAATGTTCTCATAGATATTAGACTGACAATATTACTCTTTTGTAACAAATCATTTTATGTCTCTTTATTCAGTCTGGTTGTGAAATCAAAATAACAGCAACATTCATGAGACATTCCCTGATAGTGTTACTTTATCTCAATGGAGTCAATATTAATAATTAGATAGCAGCTATACCAGATGTATCACCGATTTGTGATGGACCAGCCAATGAGTAGTCAGTACAGGTCTACTATCAGGCTAATTATATCTTATATTAGATGTGTTTTCCTATCTGAAATCATGACTGAGCAGTGCACTACTATCTGGGCTGTACTAATATCTTAATAATATGTAATAGATAATAATTATATTAGAATTAACAATGGCACTAAGTATAGAGTACAACGATACACTGCTCATATCCTATTCAGTACAACCTACTCTGTCTATGATTGGCATACGTGCATGACACTGAACATGTGACTATGGCCCTCATTCAGAGCCACTCGCTAGCGGCAGTACGCTCGTTCCGAGCGATGTTCGCACATCTGCGCATGCGTACGGTTTTTAGTACGCATGCACGAACCAGACAGTGCGGCTGAAAATCATTTCTACGCAATATAGCGAGTGCCTGCTATTTTGAGTGACAGAATGAGGCGTATGTGGGTGGTAACAGGGGAAGGTGCTTGAAAACGGGGAATGGAGATCCGTTCGCAGGCGTGCTTAAAGGTCAAAACGGGCGTTTTAAGGGAGTGCATAATTAATACAGCAGCGTCATTGACCACGTCACTTGGGTTTTTTTAACTCAGAACTGCTCGCAAAATAGCGGTTGAAAACACCAACCACAAGAATAGCGAGCAGTTCATACGCTGTACGATGTACTCGATTAATCTAATAAATAGCGGACATGACGTATGGTGCGTGCGGCCAGGGGGCGTTTTTATCAAATAAACGAGCGTATGTTTTGCTCGCTCGTTCAGACTTAGAGGTGTGAACAGACTGCAATTTGCGAACGGATCATTTGAATAGCCACCCTTTGTTTTTGAACGAACGACCGCAAATAGCGAACGGCTCTGAATCAGGCCCTATGTCCAACTTTAACTTCACTAAAGCAAATGGTTTTATAGGTATGATTCCAGGCTGTAATATTCGGCACCTTTGGTTTTCCTGCCGTCACCAACATAAAGAAGATACATAAAAGTATAAAATTGAAACAGATATATAAGTGTTACGATGCCATCTAATAATTTATCAATATAAATATACTATGTCGTATTTAAAGCTTTTAGCATAAGGAGTACTGTGTACATTTACATGTATGTTTGCAGTTAATCTTGCTTGTAATGTGAGGTGAGCAATGTGATATACAAATTGTGTGTATGATGCTATCAGGTTAAACAAAAGAGAATATTATGGGGGAAATCATAATAATAGCTGATTCAGATCACAACGGATTTACTTATTTCACAGAATCTATTGAAGAATCTGTGCTTGGAAAAATTCTATAAGTTTTCCCTTTGGCACAGCAGTCAAGGCCACCTGTCCTGGGCCCAGGCAGAGAGGGTGGCCCGGGCTGGCAGCGGTACGGATTTGTGCCGGGCCGCCAGCTGGCGCACTGGAATTGCAGATATGAATATGCCATGAAGAAACAACCTAGCCTGCGGCATTATGAATATGGCGCTGGCTGCGTGCCAATCAGAGCTCATGGAACGGCAGCCAATCCTGATTGGCCGCTGGTCCATGAGCTGTGATTGGCTCACGGCTGAAGCCATATTTGTAATGCAGCCGGTGCTGTTTCTAGTAGCCGCTCAGCTCACTGGTATCTCCGAGCGTGAACCCGCCCCCTGCCCGGCAGCCTCAACAGAGGATAGGTGTAATCAGGGGGTTCCAGACTATAGATAGACAGTAAAAAGGTTGACAATGTCTAGATAGACACCAGGGGCCAAATGTAATATAGTGAGAGTTTACAAAATGTGAGAGTTTAGCAGTAAACTCTCACACTGGTCGAGTTTTATCTTAAAAATAGAGATTAAAACATGCGAGTTTGCATGTTCTCAGACTCTATTACATTGGCCTAGTTTAAAAAGTGTTAGTGTTTACTGTATTTTCTAAACTCTCAGCCTATTACATTTGGCCCCATATGTTAGACAGTCAATAGGTCGATAGGAACAAAAGGTCAACAGGCACAAAAGATCGACACACTAAAGGTAAACATGTAAGATGGTCGACAAGTACAAATGGTCAACAAGGTCAAATGTCGAAACAAAATTTGGCGACATAAGAATTATCTACGCATTTTTTTTATGTTTTAGGGTTAGGCACTTACCGGAGGGTTAGGGTCAGGCACTTACCCCGACGGTTAGGGTTAGGCACTTACCCCGACGGTTAGGGTTAGGCACCAGGAGGGAGGGTTAGTGTTAGGAACTTACCGGAGGGATAAGGTTAGGCACTAGAAGGGACAGTTAGGGTCAGGCACCTACCCCGATGGTTAGGGTTAGGCACCAGGAGGGAAGGTTAGGGTTAGGCACCTACGGTAGGATTAGGGTTAGGGTTATGGTGTAGATTAGTGTTAGAAAAAAAACAGGTATCAACCATTTTTGTGTCAGCCTTTTGACCCAGTTGACCATTTGCACCTGTCAACCTTCTTAAGGTGCATACACACGGGACGATCTGTACAGCCAACGACTTGAAAGATATCTTTCAAAAGATATCTTTCATATAGATATTGTTCATTGATCGTTCATAGATCGTTCATAGATTGTTCAAAGATCTTTCAAAGATATCTTTCAGTGAGTCATTCTGCCACATCTCTGAACAGGCAAAGTTGACGATATCGTCCAGATTGGTCTTCATGTACAGGGGATCTTAGTTATCGTTATCGTTCATGCGGGAACACGCATTGTTGGTTGTACACTGAATAAAAAATGACAGATATGAACGATATATCATTGAACGATATCGTTATCGTTCATATCGTAATGATATATCATCCCGTGTGTATGCACCTTTACATGTCAACCACTAGTGTGTCGACCTTTTGTCCCTGTCCACCTATTGACTGTCTAACATCTGGGCCAAATGTAATAGGGTGAGAATTTAGAAAATGTGAGAGTTTAGCAGTAAAACTCTCACTCTAATACAATGATCGAGTTGTATATTCAAACAGGAAACACCTGGATGAGAGATTAAATCTTGAGAGTTCTTTGCGTCTGAAAAACATGCAAGTTCTCATGTTCTGTGACTTTATTGCATTGGCTGATTTTAAAAATGTGAGAGTTTTTTAACATTTTCTAAACTCTGACCCTATCACATTTGGCCCCTGGTGTCTATCTAGACACTGTCAACCTTTTACTGTCTGTCTTTTATACCACACCCATAATCAGGTTAGTGCAGTTTCGAGCACCACCCGGAGAAAGGCTGCACTCTGACAGGGACCACAGACAGAAAGCAGAGAGCAAGCCTCCTGGTGACTGGAGAGGGTAGGGGCGCTGTTTGCATGTAACCTATCTGGTGGAAAGATAAATGTAGTTTTATGTATTCTACAAATTATATATATATTCCCCTGTGCCCTACGCAAACCACTTTTTGTCTTGTGAAGCCCCTCATCCTGACACCTCCTTTCATCTTCTTCATCTCTTACCATCCTCTTCTGCTGAAGGCGAAAAAATCATGATGGCCGATGATCAGAAGCAGTGTGGAGAACATGAGCATGGCAAATAAGCACAAACTTCTCATTTAATTGTTTTTTCCCCCTCTAACACTGGTGAAAACTCTGACGGCATTAAAATTTGCCACTGAAACCTTCCCCATATGACCTACACTAGTGTTATGGTGGTATGTGGATCTGGCTTTTTAATTTTTTCTTTAAATGTGGACAAGGCTTTTTCAATTTTTGTTTATGTGGTTCTGGCTTTTTCAGTGTATTTTATGTGGATCTGGCAATTTTAGTATATTTCATATGGATCTGGCTTTTTCAATGTACTTTATGTGGACCCGGCTTTTCTTATACAGTATATATATATGTAGAATAGAAGTTGCTTTCCCTATATATTTAGTATAGATTCTGGTTTTCTGTGTGTGTGTGATATTACCGCAGTTTTCTCTCCTATATTTCTGTATTTGTATAGTTTCATATAATTATATGATAGATTGACATGTTATAATAACACCCATCGCCACAGCTCAAACTTGGCAAATTTTTAAACTGGCTGATCCCCCACTCCCGCTGTAGCTTCACCCACATTATCCACATCTCCTCCCACATCTCCCTTCCCATCCCATCAAGGGGGGAAGGCTGCCTATTATGTCTGCTTTGACACCAGTTATGTCCTTTTGTACGGACCAGGCGGCACTCACATGGACTTCATATAAACAAATAATGTGCTTTTACTGCCAATGTGTCAAGGCCACGCAGGCATTTTCGTCAGGGTGAAGAAAGTGCAAAGCTTAAAAGTACCTACTTTATATAGGGCGATATAATCCCAGAAGTGACCGGAGGATTCTCCGTCTCTCACCTCCGGAGCAGGTGTCGCGTGTAACGTGACATCATCAAAGCGGGTAGAGTAGCACAGCTGTGCTGAAAAGTAACCTAGGAAACCAGGATGTAGCGTCTATCGATGCGTTCACCACGACATCCAGCACATAGGGGGTGAGAGGGCAAGAAATACTGGCCTGATAGATTAAAAAAATCTAATTAAAAATGTCATATTAAAAATTGTTTAACAGCTAAAATGCACAATACAAATGCAGAATATATCACAATAAAGTCAACAAAGTGCAATACATAAAACAACATATGGTTACCTACAATACTATCCCAATAATAAATGGAAAAACAAAAAAACAGGGACATAGGAAAACCTGGCAATGTCAAACAGAAAAACAGTTTTAAATATAAAAGTATCTCCAGATTTGGAAACACAAGGTTTTAGTTCAAAGATATTGGAATCTTATCAAATAAATACGCTCCACATAATTTTATAATTTAACCCTCTAGAGTATATGGTATCTAAAGTGTAGATCCATCTGGATTCAATTTGAAATAGCCGTCTAGCCCGGTCCCCACCCCGACTAAGCGGTGGGACATGATCAATGATCTTATAGCGTAAAGTGGCTAAAGAATGCTTAACCTCTTTAAAATGATGGGCTACTGGCTGATCTGAGTCTTTACCCGCATATACTGTATATACATATATACTTGTCGAGATTCGGCACTCACTTCCATAGTGTAAAGCAGCTTGTCGGAACCTCTCCACTAATATGTAACAATGTGTGGGTGAATCACGGTACATGAAAAAACGGGTCCGGTGGAACCTCCTGCAATTTCTTAGTTTCAGTTTTACTGTGAAATATGTTTACTGTGAAAACTCCTGAGGAAAGTTATCACAGTACAACTGAAAAGGTGAAAAGCATGATGTTCCAGTGGACCTGTCTCTTCATGTACCGTGAGTGCCGCCAATAAACACACACACACACACACACACACACATATATATATATATATATATATATATATATAAATATATATATACTGTATATAATTGAACTTTTAGTTTGACTATATACTCCTTGTAATATAATTAATTAAAATCTTACTTCTGCAAGTATGCTACCGAAAGAAGGTACACTTTGTAATGAAAAAAAAAGTAACTTAATTAATTTAATTGATTTGAGTAGACTAAAGAATTAACTAATTATTACTAATAAAAGGAACTGGAAGATATACCAGTCTGGTCCCATAGGACTAAAGGGGGTGGGTATGCGCACGCCTGGATGCTGACTACATGCCAGCTATAGGGTGCTTTGTGGGTCCTTAGTAAATCAATTTATTAAATTTCCTTTTTGTTAAAGATATCTTTAAACTGAAATTAAAAAAACATACCTAACTCCATTAGCAGTCAATATTTCTTGTGCAGAATAAAAAAAAACGTGTATAAATCTTTCTTTTACCATCTTAATTCTCTAGAACATGTTAAGAAAAGTGAAAATGATTATTCCATTGTCAGTTATGAGTTTCCTACATCTGTCATAATAGATTATATATATGTTCCATGGAATTTGTGTCTTTTTACCCACTCTGCTTCCTTACAAGTACCTGGCTGGCTTTGGAATGGGCTTACTAAATATACCTGAAACCACTGAGCTTGCCAACCCACACATTATCCACTAAAGTATGGTCTTGGTGTTTATTACTTAACATAGTTATAGCAGAGAAGTCTGTGGAGCTGCACAGTCTGGTAATGTGTTGGAAAATAACATAAAAGTGATGCTTTTTGGATAACTTAACATTCCCCAGTTATTACCAGTATTATATATCCTTGAGTTTCATTGACAGTGTCCATTACATATTTAACCTTAAGTTATCATGTGGAAGTCCTGATTCAAATGTTTAATTTATAAGTAGGAAGAATCATTGGTACCTAATGCATTAGAACTTTATTCTATTCAATTTGTCTGCCTGAGAACACTTGGTCATGTTTATTGTTGGCAAGAAGATGTTCTCCGATGTTTCATCTATTCTTCAGTTATTATAATGACGTTTTTATACTGTAGGTGACAAAACAATTGCTTTGTAAATGCAGAAACCCACAAGTTCTGTGCTTACTACATGTACAGTACAGTACACCACTTGCAGAACATTTGGTATCTCATAGATCACCAATATCCTGGTAACCTTAACCACTATTCAAAGGTAATGTGTCTAGCTTTGCTGTTTTTCAGGTGTGTTTTGATATGTACAGAAATGCACATAAGCCAAGGGACTTCAATTATCTGTAGGAAACATGGCGTCAGGGCCAGCAACAGAAATCTTGGGGCTTAGCACACTCATGAAGTTACAGGTTGGTTGGCTATCGGCTCTCTCCCCCTGTCTCTCTCCCGTCTCACCCCTCATTTCTCCTGCCTCATCTCCTTTGTGACTCTCCAGCACCATCCCCGCTGTGGCTCTTCTACTCCAGTTGTGTGACTTCAGAACCATTCCCCCTATGTCTCTCCTGTCTCATCACTAGTGACTCTACATCTCCAGCCATCGGCTTATCCCCCATGTCTCTCAACCTCATTTCCCCTGTGTCTCTCAACCTCATCCCCTGCCCAGGTCTCTCAGCCTCATCCACCCCTCTGTTTCTCAGCCTCATCAACAACTTTTGTCTCAGCCTCAGACCCCCCCCATTGTCTCTCTGCCTTATCCCCATTATGTTTCTCAGCATCATCTCCCATGTCTCTCAGCCCCATCACCCTCTGTATCTCCAGCACAGTCACTTGTCTTTCAGCTCCATTCCCCCATGTCTTTTCAGCACATCCCCCTGTGTCTCCCCAGCCCCGTGCCTTCAACATCATTCACCAACCTATGTCTGCATCTCCAGCCCCCCTCCCTGTGTCTATCCAGCTCAGGGCTGGCTCTTGTGCCGTTCGACTAGTGTGCTGAACAGGGGCGCTACCCAATAGGTCCTCCCAACCATCCTGATTTCAGTGGGACAGTCCCATTTTTCGGGCACTGTCCCACTGTTCCACCTGCGGGCCAAAGTGTGCCTCGGGAGGTTGGGGACACTCAGGCACCTTCACTTTGCTTTGTTAGCAAAGAGCAGCAGTGCCAGTGAAGCTGAAAGGAGGGAAACAACTGGGGGCAGCCCAACTGTTGACAGAGTGCTGGGCTCGCCTCCAGCATTATGTAAAATGGGAGGCACTCCCCTAAAATGGCATCATCTAGTTGCATTGTCTTGGGAAATTAGCCACGTCCCCTTTCTAGGTGTGCATGGCTATGCCACTCACTGAGGGGGTGGGGGCGAAAAACAATGATTGCACAGGGCGCTACTCCACCCAGCCCTTGTTTTCCTACTGCTGACTGCTTTTCGCAGATCCTCTGACATCCATCAGAAATCGGGGCCAGGTACAAGTGTCTCTCTTGTATCCCCTGTCACCGGGCCTATTTGGTGTGTAGCATGCCCTCACTGTACACTTTGTGTGAAGGAAAAATCTTCCCCTAAATACTGCTTTTTTAAAATATCTACTGTAGTTCAAAAGCAGGCACATAAGACTTGGTCACTGGCAATGAAACTTCTCTCACTAGCTCCATGTATCTAGAACTGCACAAACTCATGCATATTGCGTGACACAGGACATTTAACACAGGTGACAATTTTGCGTGATACATTTTTTAGTTGTGCTATTCATCACATTCCTCACAGTGGGCCTGATTCTTTAGTGGACGCAGCTTTGGCGTTGGCTACGTCTTTTGCCATAGTCACGTCTGTGACTTTATGCTAATGCCACCTCCAATTTGTAAAGAACTGAGATGCCCACTTGATGTGTCTTAAGACAGTGCATTTCCATCCAGTGCGTCTTTAGACACAATATCGGTCATACCATTGAAGCTTGCATCAGCCCTATGGCAGGTACAGCCTCTGTCTGGGTATAGACTCTTGCATCAGTGGCTGTACATCTTTGAACACAGCCTCTCTCAGTGACATACCCGCATCAGCTTTACTACCTACTCCTGTTACCTTCCATGAACATCCACTAAATCTCACAGACCATGCATCTCAGTGCACAGACAATTTGGGTGTATGCGTTGTGCAACTCAAATTTCAAACATCAGCCATTTGCAAGCACCATTGTCACTGCATCCACCTCTGAATCAGGCCATGAATTTATAAAGCTGCATTTTACTTGTGTGGTTATAAGTACCACCCACACTTTCATGTACACTCCAGTGGCAAACACAGGATTTCCAGAGGGGGGTTTCCAAATGCTTGATTTTAGAGTGAGTATGGCCACTCCATGAAGAGGGTAGAATTAGCACTTATCCATCTTTAATATGCGTCATACAAAGTGTATTGTGGGTAATAATTCCAGTATATACAGGACCAGTGATCACAGTAAGCCACTAGATGCGTCAGTAGGGCCATCCTGCCCGAGCTGAATGTATTTATTTTAGATGTGGGCACCATTCCAGTCTATTGGAGCACATCCGGGAGCCTGGAGGAGCAGCATAAGAACCTAGCACTGCCCTGGACATACTGTATATGTACATATTGGGCTCTATAGCAGTGCATCTCTAACAGTGCATGTTTTCCAGATCTTCTAGTTGTGCACAGGTTATTTATTATTGGCTGATACATGTTAAAAGATCCACAGGTGGTGCTAATTATTTAATTTGTGATACTGAGAAGAACATGCAGCACTAGTAACAATCTATTATATTACTATTTCTATTGTGGTCATGGTGTGGGCTGGGGAGGGGGGTTTCCAGGCAGATGGAAACCACCCCTGCGTTTGCCTATGCACTCGCTCATACAGTGGGAAACACATGCTTGCACGCAAATGCTCAATCAGTTCTTTGCATTGCTATTTTATTGCTTGCCACATGTGAGATATCTCAGCCGGTAACAGGAAATTGCACTGATGTTGCAGCAACGGACTATATAGTCTGCAATGCCTAACAATTAATTGATCAAAATCAATGGGAGTACTATAAAACAGTTAACAAATGCAGGGCCGTATTCAATTAGAAGCGAAAAGCCGAGATCCGCGAACAAGTATCGCAGATTGTGACTTTTCGACAGTCAGAAACTTATCTCCGTATTCAATTCCAAATACTTTTCGCATACGCGGAAACTCAATGCAATGTAATAGGCGAAAAAGATTCGCCTCTGAATAGCAGGAGAAAAGTGCTTTTTTTATTTTTGGGGTGCAAAGGTGGGGAAACCACTCAGAACTCTTGGGACAGCCCCCCAAAGGATAACTGCATCATAAAATCCCTAAAAAAAGTGAGGAACACCCCAAAAAAGTAGCTTGAATTTGGTGATGAAAAAGTACTCAGTGGGGTACAAACATAAAAAGTAGCGAAATAGACTTTTTGGTGGTCTGTAAGTAGGGGTGAGGTGTTTTTTGGATTGCAGGTGCATGCTTCAGGTGCGTTTTTTACGTTTTTTAAAACTTCACTTTAGCGACTGTAAAATATGCTTACATGCATTTCCAAGTACCCCAAATTTGACAGGACTACTTATTTTCTCCCAAAAAAACTGCTTAATGCTATTCTTCACCACTTGTGCAAAGACACTAATTAGAAGCAATTGACACAACTTAAGTACCGCAAATAGCTTTATTAGGGCTTTTCGGGCACATCTATATTGAGCCACAATGTTAGTGCATTTTTCTACATCAGGGTCCATAGGATATCCACAGGATACCTTGGGGTATTGGTGATGACGTCAGGCATTGGACACCACAGAGTTAAATTTTCATCCTCCCAGGATGCACTGGGGTCCCTCTCCTGCCCCCGAGCCAAGGCATCAGTTTCATTGTTGTCCGGCCAGGAGTCGGATCACTTGCAAGCAGAGTGGGGCTATAATTGCCCCTGAAGTTTTCTACAAGCAGCTGTGGCTGCACAAATGAGCTATACAGCATGGACAGTCAGTAGCTCCTACACCCCGCCAGACCAGATCGCCGGTACTGATCCGGGGATGTTGGTAGGTATCTGGGGTCCCAGCTAGTGGTGACTCAGGATTATCTGGACTGTGGCCGGATTCAAGGGGGCAGGTAAGTGGCGGGGTACCCGCTGGTAACACAGTCCTGTAGGTTTCCAGGTAGCGGGCTCCCTGGGGACAGGCTGCGCGTGGAGCCAGGTATTAACCTGCGCTTCCACTAGACAAGCAGGGACAGTGGGCCACAGCATGTGCGGTACAGAGCGGCATTCCATGGGTTAATAGCATGCCAGGGGAACGCGCCTTCCCTGTCTAGCAGCCGGCGCCTCCCCCACTGCACAGTGCCTCTCCACAGCAGTCTGGCGGGCTGTGTCAGCACTCCTCCCCGGGCCCGCCTCCTCTCAGCTCCTCTGCGGCCATTTTCTAATGAAGTGTGCAAACGCTGTTGGAAGCTGACAGGTGGCATCGTGGTCCGGGTCCCCCTTCATACCTCTCCTCCAGAGTAAGGCCGGAGTATGCTGCACTGTTTCCTACCAGGCTCTGTGTCTGCGTAGTTGATCTCAGTGCTGATAGTGCAGGTATTTATTTCTGCATTCTATGTGACTTAATGCTAGCGCTGTCTGCCTGTACTTTCACTTCTGACTGTCAGCGTTTTTTCTATCCCTGTTCTTCTTCTGCAAAAGCCCTTGCGGTGCGCTGTTGCAGGGTATTCATTGCATCACAGTAAAAATATTGTCTGTGAGGGGAGTCACATACACTCCGTTACACTCAACATGTCTGAGAGTGAACATTAATTTCCTCTCCAGCTAAAGTGTACCGCATGTACTGTACCAATAGCAGAGGATGAGGGGCACACTGAAGGTTTATGTCGGGCATTTATGTAATTTCAAGCCCGATTTCTGTAACTCTGCCTGTGCAGGATCCGCCCTGGGCTTGTTCTGCTAAGGCACTTACAACCCTTGTGGGCCAGCTGGTGACGCCCCCTGTGTTTTCCCAAATGGGGTTATTGCAGCAGTCGGTAGGGTCATCACCCATGCAGGAGTTCCCTAGACAGCTGATGGTACCCCAGTGTCTCCCACTTTCGCCCCCCCAGGTTTCCCAGGAACCTGTGTGGGTAAACTCATTGTCGAATATGGTACAGCACCTGATGGACGTTTTACAGGGGGAGTCATCATTGTGGCCTGCTAAGCGGCCTTTAATGTCTCAGACAGCTCATTATGATGAGGATGACATAACGTCTTATGACGGGGAGATTTTTACCTCTCAGACCAGGAGCTCCCTCATACTAATGAGGTGGAGTCCAAGTCTAAAATATATATACCTGGCCTTATACGGGCAGTCCGTGTGGCCTTGGTTATTACAGATGTAGATCCCCCGTGGCCAAATCTAAATATGCCTTCTTTAAGGATATTAACGGTGATGCCACTGTATTCCCTCTATCTGGTCGGTTAGTGGATCATTTAGAGGAGGCGTGAAAAAAGCCAGGTAGGCGGTACCAGCCTCAAAAACATTTGGCTTTTGCATACCCCTTTGCGGATAATTATTTTTCAAAATGGGAAACCCCTCCACAGGTGGATTCTCATGACACACGCCTAGTGAGGAGTGCTACATTGCCCATGCCCTCCATGTTCTCCTTAAAGGATGCTACGGATTGCAAGGTGGAAATATGCCTGAAATCCATTTATTCCCTTGCGGGGGAGAGGGGGTGTCCAGACCGGCAATGGCCATGTGCTGGGTTGCCAGAGCCATGGAGCGTTGGGCTGATAGCTTAGAGATGTCTCTCTAGACGCTGACTCGTCACCTGAGCAGGTGGAGTTAGTGGGTAACCTCAGAGACAGCTACGTACATTAATGAGGCAGTCTTAGATATAGGGCTCCTCACTTCCAGAATCTCCTCAGCAGCAGTGGCTGCGCGCTGCACCCTCTTGTTGCGTTCTTGGAAAGCAAGCACAGATTTCAAAAAGGGATTGGAATGCTTGCCCTTTAATGGACAGGTCCTGTTTGGCTCTGATCTGGACAAAATTGTGGCCACTCTGGCAACAGCTAAGTCTGCGTGTCTGCCATCGGCGACAGTCCCTTCAGGGTCTGGTACTTTGTCTTTTCGGCCCTATAAGGCCCAGGCTAAGTTCAAAGTGTAGTCCTTTCCTAGACAGGCAGGGGCCAAGAAATCTGCCAAGCCAAAAAAGCAGGCTTGGAGTACAAGACATCCAACTCCCAAGTCGGACGGTAAGCCTGATGGGACGGGCCTCCCCTTGGGGGACCCCAAAGAGGGAAGCCAGCTTCTTCAGTTCACCCAGTGCTGGTGTCTCACAACCGTAGACACTTGGGTAAGAGAAGTGGTCTCTCATGGATATGCCCTCTCCATCCGGCGAAGGCCTCCCAGTAGGTTTTTCACCATGGTCCTTCAGTCACACCAAGACAAGGCCCGGGAATTCCGGAAGGTGATCCACTCTATGCTCCAGGCTGCAGTTATAGTGCCGGTCCTGTTTTCCCAGAGAGGATCGGGGTATTACTCCAATCTTTTTCTGGTACATAAACCAATAGGTCTTACAGGCCCATCTTCAACCTCAAATCACTCAAAAAATTTTTGATGGTTCCTCGGTTCAGGATGGAGACCCTGCTTTCCATCATTTTGGCAATGGAGCCGGGGGATTTTATGGTGTTGCTAGATATTCAGGATGCTTACCTGCATATTCCCATTGTCACAGCACACCAGCGTTTCCTCAGGTTTGCAGTAGGAGACCAACACTTCCAATTTCAGGCACTACCCTTTGGTCTGGCCACAGTGCCTTGAGTGTTTACCAAAGTCATAGCAGCCCACCTGTAGATGCAGGGGGTCCGCTTGTTACCCTATCTGGACGACCTTCTGATGTTGGCATGGTCTCCAGAGATCCTTCAGCGCCATCTGCAATTGACAGTCTCTGTATTGCAGGCTCATGGCTGGCTGATAAACTGGAAGAAGTCATCTCTGGTGCCATCACAGAGGATGCTCCATCTTGGAGCCCTGTTGGACTCCCAACATCAGAGGATCTTTGTGACGGAGGAAAAGATCTCTGCATTACAGGAAAAAGTACACAGTTGCCTGCAGAGTCGCCGGGTGTCTATTCACTCAGCGATGAGGTTACTGGGCTCCACAGTGTTGGTGTTCGACATGGTGGAATTTGCCCAGTTTCACTCCAGACCCCTGCAGAAGTTGATCGTCTCCAGATGGAATGGGTTGCCCCACCGGATAAAGACACATACAATGGTGCTGTCACCAGAGGTATGTCTGTCATTAGCCTGGTGGCTGCAGACTACTCACTTGAACAGGGGGCACCCCTTTTGGATTGTGGACTGGGTCCTTCTGACGATGGACGCCCGTCTTTGAGGTTGAGGAGCAGTGTCGGGTCCACACTTCTTCCAGGGAAGATGGACGCCAGCAGAATCTGCACTTCCAATCAACATCTTGGAACTAAGGGCAGTATTCAAAGCTCTCCAACTAGCAAGACATGTCCTCCATGGAAAGTCCGTGCAGGTGCAGTCGGACAATGCCAACATGGTGGCTTACATAAACCGCCAACGAGGAACCTGCAGTCAGGCGGCCCTGACAGATGCATTCTAGCATGGGCGGAAGGCAATCTCCAGTGTTCATACCAGGAGCCCTCAACCAGCAGCCCTCAACTTCTCAGCCATCAAGACGTGCATCAAGGAAAGTGACTTGTTACGAAACTGAGATGCCTTGGCTCGGGGGCGGGGTATAGGAGAGGGACCCCAGTGCATCCTGGGAGGATGAAAATTTAACTCTGTGGTGTCCGATGCCTGACGTTATCACCAATACCCCAAGGTATCCTGTGGAACCCTATAGACTTCGTAGAAATAGAGATAACAAGGGTAAGTTCTTACCATATCTCTTATTTTTTGGGGGTGACAGGCTGGTTTCCCCAATTCTGTCAGCACTTTTCGCCTGTTTCACATTCACCGGTACGCGTCTTTTGGAATTGAATACGGCGAATAGCGGGGACGTGCACGATAAGTTTTCACGTCCAAAAGACGCAATGTAGGCGAAAAGTCTGGCAGGCGGAACTTTATTGCATACGTGAAACTAATTGAATACCGCCCGCAGTCGTAATATGAGTCTGTGTATGCTCTCATTAACCCATTTACCAAACATCTTTTGACATCAGATTGGCATGTGAATGGCAGCTACATACTATAATGTACACATGGACACCTGGAGCTGGGTTATTCCCCTGCATAAGTAATGGCCTCCTAGTTTCCTGAAAACTCAGTTTAGGTCTGCAAGAAAAAAAAAAAAAAGAAGCAGAAACAGTAACTCTGTTTTATCTGTAAGTGGAGCTAGTAATGTGATCTCCACTTAAAGGAAACAAATAGTTGCTGTAAAAACTGAAAATATATCTGGTGCTTTTCATTACTAGCCCTCTTAACAGTCCCTGAATTACACACAAATACAAGTATTAGGTACAGTATCAAATTAAATGGAGGACACGGCAATGGACTTATTAAGGCCATTATTTTAAAAGCCCACTAATTACTTGAAAATAAGCATAGTAATAAGTATGGAAAACTATAATTTTACTATTTTCATCTAATTTATATTTTATTAAAAAAATAAGAAAAATCCCTATCGGTTACCAAAGCTGTATTCACTCTGATGCCCAGAAAATTAACAAATTTATGTTTGTTCAATCAGCAAATGGCTAATAAGCAAAATGTGTCTTTTTTGCACAGCTACAAAGTAATTTGTTCATACAAGTAATAACAGGTCTAATGCTGGGTACACACGGGACGATCCGTTCAGTGAACGATATTGCTGAACGATCTCCAATGATTTCACCAACGATGAACCACCAACGATCGTTCTCCCATATAGAAAATTAACGATATCGTCCAGATTGGTCTGCATGCATGCCCGATGGATGATATCGTTATCATCCAGCAAGAGCGCGCATCGTTGGTCGTTCATTGCATACAAAGGGAACGATATGAATGATATATCGTTGATATATCATTCTGTGTGTATGCACCTTAAGTCATGTAGGAAATGATTCAGCTGCTCAACCCCAAATATGTCCACTTTGGACACCGATTAGCCTATATGTGGCAAGATCAATACTTTATATTACACAAGTCAATGACCAGGTTAATTTTACAACTGTAGTTATAAATACGTCATAAATGTAGTGCAACAGTTCTTAAGGTATACGTTTATTAAGTCACTTGAGGGGTGATGTATTAAACCTTGGAGAGAAATAAAGTGGAGAGAGATAAAGTACCAACCCATCAGCTCCAAACTGTCATTTTTCACACACAACCTGTAAAGTGGCAGATAGAAGCTGATTGATTGATACTTTATCTCTCTCCACTTTATCTATTTCCAAGTTTTGAAACATCTCCCCCTTGGTTCTCAAAACTTTGTAACTATTGTTATTCTGGCAGATAATGGCCATAGTACTGTTTTATTTAGTCTTTAACATTTGTAAAATTAAAGCTTAATTTGTTAAAATACATTTCCTGATATGTTAACTAATATTTATAATTTGTACACGACATAAGCTTGCAAGTCAACCGAACCGGGGAGTTCAACCATTAAATTGAGCTAAATGACATCAAATATACAAAAACAAAACTAAAACAGTCTGGTGAAAGAAATGCCTTTCACCAGAGAAAAACAATAGCTTAACCTGACTGAAAAGGAACACATTTGTTATGTATCCACTACAAACAAAAGACATTTTATCAGTAAAGAGAGGCAGTGAAGTAAGATGTGAGACATTAAGAGTAAAATACAGGAACTCTACACAGAATAGCTTGAAAAAAGTTATGCTTGGAAAGATTCAAAGAAGAGACTTTCTCACTGTTTTAGAACTTACTTTCTGTGAACAGATTGCAGTTTTATATGATTTTGCACTATTATGGCTCCTGACTCCTTCCCTTTCTTTAGTAGGAAATAGTGTCACCCATTCCTTCGTATTGCTCATATCTTTCATTCTGATGGGAACATTCAAGTATCTTTTGTTGTATTTGTGAACACTGGATTCCAAAGACTTGCAATCAATGGACTTTTTATATAGATTTTTGCACGTGAGAACCTCAGCACCAGAACAAGCCACAGGATCAGTAGGCTCAGTTGAAATTCCAATCTTAGAACCTTAATATCTACCAATCAATGCCATTCCCTCACTTCTATTAAATTTATATATATATATATATATATATATGTATATATATATATATAATTTCCAAAGATTTGGCACTCTGGATAAGGGAAAAATGAAGGGTGCCTTCCTAAATAAGTTTAGACAGAAGGATTTTTCCTGTGGTAAGGAAAAAAGAGGCGGCACTCCCATTTGTAAAGTTCAAAAAAAGGTGTTTAAATAAATAATGGCATGAATACAGGTAATCGACGTTTCAAGGCTCTAAAGCCTTTTCATCAGAACTGTACATGCAAGAAACTTGTAAGGAAAGGTGCTTACCTTATAAAGGAGGTGCTGAAATCAGATAGTTACAGCGCAGCACGGCCAGCAGGGACATCCGGCGGAAGTAGAGAGCTCCGGACCTGTCTCCTAGCAACTGCAACGCCTGGCAGGTCGCGTCATCAGGAAAACACCGCACTGTAACGATATATAGTGCATAATGTTGGCGGTGTCCAAGAGTGTTCAAGAGAGTTTAGGAAAAGTGTTAATATAAAAAGTGAGAAATAAAGTGAAAAAGAGAGTGTGCTGAGAATGTACCGTATGTAGAGAGAGAAAACGTGTGAGATGAATGAGTAAAAACGTGAAGTGTCATGAAGAATAAGATGGAAATAAGTGTAAAAGCTGTTTGTTGCTGCTATTGACAGTGGTGTTTAAGCAGTGCAACAGTACTAGAAACAATGTATCACTTTACAGGGAAATAAGTAGCTATTCACGAATGCATAGTTGAATACTGACAATCCAAGGGAATACAGAAAACAAGGCTAGTCATGAACACATGAGCGATCTCAGAATAGAATACACACGCATATAGAGCGCAATAAGAAATTTCCCCCTCTTCCCCCCTTTCCCCCACTTTTTTGCTCTCTTCCTCCCCCCCTGTTCCCCATTCCCTTTCTTCATTCTCCCCCTTTTTCCTCGTTTTTCTCTCCTTTCTTCATTTTTCAATATATTTTTTGTCAATAGCAGCGACAAACAGCTTTTACACTGCTGAATGACCTTAGAGGGTCAGTATTTATAATTGCAAACTTGCTGTTTTGTACAGGCAGTGATTGGAGTCACCACTGAGTTATGCAAAGGACATAAGAATATATATACCATAAAGAAGAAATACATTCCAAATCTCATTTCAACAGCTTAAAACAGAAATTACATTCAAAAGCACAAAAATGTTTCAATTCAATTTACCAGAATTCCATGAAATAGTAAATTTTGTTTATTTTAAAGGGCATATTTAAAGTACACACAATCTAACTTGTAACAAACTGGCCAAATATCCTGACCAAATCTAGTGCGTGATTTATCCCAATGAATGCTTGCCATTGCAGCACAGTGAATTTCTTATTTATTGCACCTTTAGCAAACTAGATATGACGTTTCACTTGTGAATGTTATTATATTTGTTACTAAAGAATATATTATGCCTAAAAATGAAATACTTGAAATGATTTGGGGCAGTATGGTGCAGATATAGAATGCTATGTTGGTTACCGTTCCTTCCTTCTCCATCCCTATTTGGACAGCTTAATCACCCCCTTATCAAACTTAACTAACCTCCCTATACCTTTCTTTCCTTTCCCTTTATATAAGTTCAAAAACTGTATTATCAACTTTTTCATTATTAGATGAATTTCTATGAGATAAAGTCAACATTCAACTTTATTCCACACAAATAATAATATTTAATATACCAAAAAAGTATATATTTTTCATGATGCCTTTAATAAACATTCCTTCTATAAAGAGATTCCTTTGTTCCCTCACCAATCTTCCTGACAATATGAAAGTTCGCACATCTATCTTACAAATGTGTCTAAGGTGTAGGTCACTGCCCATTATTATACACTGTAACTGGTAGGTGAAGGCCGGGATTGCTGTTGCCACGTACCTAGCCACTGAAACCGATAGGACTGAAGAATCTCTGGGCATTGCATAAGATATTAAGATTAAAAAATAAAACAAAACATAAAACGTTAGGGATCCTAGACTGCAGGATAATGAGCTGTAGCCAGACAAGGTAGAAAAACTATAAAATAATGTTTTACAGCTTATTACAAAGAAATCAACACACATGTATAATGTCTTATATTGTAATACCATGTGTAAGCAGCTCGGCATATTTGCCTTGTTTTTCCTTTAGTAGAGAGACTTTTTATCCAGTGAATAAAGCATTATTTTAAGGGGAGTTAATAGACACAGCATGATAATTGTGCAGAATGCTTTGGACTGGGTAGTCCTTTCAGTCATTCTCTTTACTTGTAGAACCTATTGATGGTAACTAAGGAAGTTGGCTCCTCTCCCTGAGCCAACACATTTGTATTTAACTCACATAACACAAGTATCGTTTTGCCAAATGCTTGCAATGTAAAAACACCTACTAGAAATCAGGATGTCATAAAAAAAAAACACGTAATTATTTTTCACGACAGCAAAGAAAATATATTATGAACATTGACCTGTACTTAGAAACTTAACCTGCGTGCAAGCTAACAATACATGTATGTGTAGAGGTATTTGGAATGCTTGTTCCACTAAAATTGCTCTGCCAACAAATTTTTAGATTGGTGGTAAGGTCTGACATTGCCAATGTTCTTTCTGGAACATGACATTCCAAAAGTTGACTTTTCCGATATTCAACTTGAAAACCACTAAAAAGGTAATCAGCAGCTCCAGAGTGTTGGCTTACTTTTCATGTCTCAATAATAATGGACAGTTGTACAAGGAAACCAGTTAGAAAATTGTACTCCGTCAAGCTAATTTTTCATTTTTCTTTCATTCTAAAATAATCACCACCGCAAAAGAAAATTTATTTGTTTAGGAACATAAATAGAAACCAGAATATTTGACTTGCAGCAAATGGTCAAGAAAATGATCCCACAAATAACATTTGTTTAATGGTTTAGGATGTTTACTTTCTTTTAAATACTAAGTTACACGTAGTTGCTCTGAGTGGAAAATGTACTGTGGGGCTTAGAATTCAGCAGCTTGGCTGAAGTGCTGAGCATAAGACTCAGCTTACTCTCGGTCTGAATGACCAGACAATTTGGGAGGCTGTAGAAAAAAGCCACGTGCCAGCCTGATAGCATGATCACACATATTCAATTGTTTTATCGCGCCCGATCTTCCATCTAAAGTGACAGGAGATTGTGGGGCGCTATTCATTTGATGCCTGTTATTGCACTGATCGTGTCCCATGAGGGTGAGTTTAGCTGCGTAAAATGGCTACTCATTGGGTGCCCAAACAGGTAACTTTTTGCCCATTTCAGCTTGCACCCCCTGGGGGTGTGAGCTGAAATGGTGCACCAGCAGCTGATCACAAGCGACAGGAGCAACAATTGAATAACTCCTGTTGGGCGCGTAGAGGGGGCAAAACAGTTGAACTCCACCCAGAGAATTGCTCTCATGTACCACACTACAGGGGAGATCTATCAAGCCTTCTAAAAGGGATACAAGTGGAGAAATTGCCCATTTTAACCAATCACATTCTACATCTCATTTTATAGAATGTACATTATAAATGCTAGTTAGAAGCCGATTGGTTAATATGGGCAATTTCTTCACTTGTCCACTCTTTAGGATGCTTGATACATGTCCCCTTAACAGACGTATTGGGTCAATTGTATGACCTGTAGCTAACAATCTTATTTAGCACTCTTATTTAGAAAAGACATAAGACTGGAATGTATTTACACTATCACACTATATACACATTGTCAAATGTAAGCAAACATATTAGACAAATTATCCTTACAATAATGACAATAAAAAAACAATGCATATACAATGGGTACTGCCTCTACTAACCTGTGCTCTTTACCAATTAAATAATTGAAATGTAATTAATATAGCTCATTGCAGCCTTGCAAAATGCCCCCCCCCACTGAGCATGTCCTGTTTCAAACACTAAAATCACCTCAGTATCTATAACTTAGAGGTAATAGTGATATTGAGTCAAGTGTACGCAGATATTTACAACAAAAAAAACCCCATAAAGTAAATGGATAATGCAAGTTAAATAATGTACAATAATAGTATAAAACATACAGATCTATCTACAGATTAACAAAACAATTTCTATTTTTAATTTTTTGTATCGTGATTTAATTTGTGAATTTTGGGAAGGGTATTTCTTGGAGGTAAATTTAACAAGCAACATTTTATGTGCATGATGAAAATTACTATACATTGCCATACATCACCAGCAATGTTACCCTCTAAAAGCCAGATTTATTATCTGCGGTTTGCATGGTAAAAACTAAAATTAGCAGTGATGTGCTGTGGTTTTCAATCCTCTCAATCACATTTGGTTGAGCTCAAAACACATGCATGTTTGGGGAAACCACCATTTTTTCATGTAAAAAACTCCCCATTACTAGCATTGACATGGTCTTCTGGGTATGTCTGATTCAATGCAAAGTAGCATTGGCCCCTCCTTGTAGCCCTGTCTTATTGGTACCAGGAAAAAAAGCAATGTGCCAATTCTGTTTAAAAATAAAAAATGTGCACATGTATCGATTACATGTAATAATATTGACTTCATACAGTGGCATATCAATAATGGGTGCAGGGTATGTGGTGCAAAGAGCCCTGGGTCAAGTGGGGCATGGCAATGCACACCCTGTACCCGGAACAGACCCCATGGTCTATCTACTCCCTTTCCCCAGCAGCACTAACTTTTGTGTGATATATTCAGAAAGATGTGCCAATACAGTCTCAACTGGGCCTTAGGCAGGAGTAAAGCTAAATTAATAATGCCCTCATATTTATTTTTTAATATTTTATGTGACTCCTATATTTATTTGTAATATAGATAGTGATCCCATATTTATTTGATAAATGTATTATGTTATTTTTAATATTTATTGTGCTATATATATTTAAATATTTAGAGTACCCCTATGTTTGTTTTTATATTTAGAACACCTCTATATTTATTTGTAATATTCCTTATACCCTGACATTTATTTTGAATATTTATAATGCCAACTTTTTATGTTTAATGTTTATTATGCTACCATACTTATTTTTAATTTTGACAGCACTTGTTGCACCCTAAATTTGTCTATAGTGTAGTAGTAAGTATTTATCTATACTGTTCATTTCTTAATCCCACATAATCTGGTCAAACTAAAACCCAATGAAGTAACACAGACTACTCACACTGAGCATCTGACATGAAATGAATGTCTGGGTGCTCATCTACTTAATAGATGCTAAGCCAATCAGGAGCCGTCTCTCATCTCTGAAATAGGGGCATATCTATTATTTATTTTGTGCCCCAATATTTAGAATTCTTTATTGCCACAATTTGCGGTATTAAGAAATCCTTATTCGCTTGAATGTACTTATTACTGAGTCTCTGGGACAGGATCTCGGATACGAACCCTTCCCGGCAATCAATAGAAGTAAAGTGATTGCATTTGTGATCACATTACTTTCTACTTTAGCAGCTGCTGCGCTACTGCGTATTCGCCAACATCTGACAGTGCATGTGCAAGTGGGAGGCAGCGGGGAGGACTCCTATGGACCCCTCTACATGCAAATTTTGCGAAAGTAGCTCATAGGTTTCAACAGGCTAACACCATCTAAAGCTTTGCATTCCGGAGCTTGCTAAATCTGACAGCCTGCCGCCTCATTAGAAACCAATTGGGGCTGCTTCTACTGTCGTAAATGAAGGGACAGCAAGAAGTATCGGAGATATCTGCTGCATTCCCTCCACGGTACATTCTGGGGTTCCTTAATATGTGTGGATGCACCTAAAAATTGGTGTTTTTGGAGGATATCTTACAAATATTATTTGATAAATAGGGCCCTTAGTGTGATAACCGGGCCCGATGCTAAGTATCACAGCTTGTTAGTGAAGGGGAGGAGGTGTGGTTTTTAAACATCCTTTTTGTTTTTTAAACTGGCTGACAGGCAAAATAGCTCGCCCTGCTGGCTGGTTTTGTTATAACAACTGTCATAACATCCCTTTATTTTGGCAATTTTCAAAGAAATTATATCAGACAGTTTGAATTTTTTATATTGAATACAAATCACAAAGTGTACCCAGGTGCTGCTAACCTATCTAAAATGGAGGACTGGAAGGAAAAAAGGGGATGTGTATGGTCATATGGATGGCTGACTTATACGTTAACCCTATTTTTATGTAAGTGTTTATTGTTATTAAACAATGTTAATATATAATGTTGTACTGATAGAGGTTTATTTTATCTTCACATGTTTATAAAAACTCTTGTATGGTGTGGTGTCATGTAGAAGAATATCTGGAATTATTATGATTTTCTGGACTTATTGTGCTTTATCATTCAGCCTATTTTATTTATATTACAGGAACAATAGCTTCAATAATAAATTGTATAATGCAGAGCCATAACTAGGGTAGTGAGACATGTGTCACGGTACAGGGCACCACAGGGCAGGGGTCGCTGATCGGGCCTGTCAATTTTCTGTTTATAATCATTCTCACTTGTGGCTTCCTCTTCTTTTAACCTTGGCATCTCCTGGCAGCCCCTATCTCTTCCTTGGCTTACTCCCCCTCCATCTGGCCACCTTCCCAAGCACCTTCAGTCACATCCTCTTTTATTTAACACACACATTTCAAATACTGTCATACACTGGACTCAAACCTATCACCTCTCACATGGCAGTCAGACACCTTACACAAGGTGCTATCTGCCCCTCAAATTCTGATGGCCACTGATTCCTGACCAGGTGTTATTATCATGCTTTGATTACCCTTGTCAGTGAGTTCAGGTGCCATTATAGGGTACATATATTACACGTATCTCCCTGCTGCTAATATTTGCTGCCTATACACTACATGTGGCACTCTTTCTATACCTCACTCTTTCTTTATCTTCAGTCGGTGATCAGCCATTGGACTCACTTTGTATTTGGAAGTGATATGGGTCCAAATCAGATTTGTCATGGCCCTTCCCTATGAGTCCACACCCCTTTTTGGGGTGCAAGTCTCATGTTCCTATTTGAAAAATATGTTGGGGGGGAGCCTTTGACTTTTCTGACCCTGGGTACCAAAAAGTCTGGTTACAGCTCTGTTATAATGTTCTGTCTTGGTATTAAAGCTGGCTAAACACTATGTAGTTAATCAATTTAAGCAGTCTCACTTACTATTCTATTGTTTGTATGCACCTCATCTTATTGAGTATGTACCTTAAATATAGGTCCCTACTGTATATTTTCATGGCAGACTAGTTATTCTGTCCAGTACCTGAGCTAACAGATCAGTTTTATTTGGTCGTCCATTTGCATGGATAAAGTGCTGATTTGGAGTTTGAGTTTGTTCAGCCTTGTACCAATGATCAGATTGCAATGTATGAGCACCAAGGATCAGATTCCAATGTGTGTGAGCATCATATGGAGAAACATAGAGGCAGGAGAAAGAGATGAAACAAAATAAATGACACAGCTTAGTTGACTGGCCAGAGTTCAACGTTGATAAATTAATTTACAATTTACCATGTATATGTATCTGCTCAGAGGAAAATGCTGCACTTTGCTAAATTGTAAAGTTGAAACTTTTGCTAGAGACACAACTGGTGTCTTATTATTTGCATCTTCTGTAGACTGTGAATAGAAAATAGAAAAAATATACTATTTAAAAAGTGGTTCTACATTATCAGAGCATACAATGGTGTCCGTGAACAAAAGTGCATATCTACTTGAGGGCCATGCTTTACAACTGCAGTTAATGAACTCAGATGCTGAGTGTATATGAGTAATGCTTCATTCCAGTCATTCTGCTCATCAATGTTTCCAGGCAGTTATTTCTTTCAGGACAATGTTGGACTGTAGGACACAAATCAGGGTGTAATGACCTCTGAAGTGGGCCCTGGGAAGGTAATAAAAGCTTATATTCTATTCAGCATCCTTCTTTGACACTGATCCAAAAGACTTAATACACAGAGAAGCACAACAGCCCAATTATAGATGCATCTGTTACATGAAAAGAGCTGTGATAACAATTATTCAACATAAAATTATAATAGGAAAAGATAATTGGAAGTAGACTTTAATTAATTCATTCCATTCAAGATTTTCTTTAAATATCAAACTTAGATCAATTGAAATAAATGTTACACTCAATATGATCACGCTGCAATCTATATTTGCTTTTTGGAATACAGAAATCAGAGTTTTTATCAAATACATTGGAAACATATGAAATAATTTATTAAACCTGTAGATAAATGTAGTTTGGTTGAATCACTATGGAGTAACAACTATGCTACCACGAGTATTTCAGTAGTTATATATTGTGTGTTTTTGTTCATTTTAGTTTATAAACTATGGTACATGAATATAATTGACACTAGAATAGCAAGTAAGTAGAATGTTAGTTTGATTTCTACAGTCCCAGTTTCAATCTCCAAATGTTTTTGTATTCCCGGTGTCCCCTCATTTCTAACTCATGTAGCTGTGTCCCTTTCCTGACATCAGAGTGTTTGGCGTGTCCATTGTTCATGTACGTTTATTGACTGTCTGACTGGCAATCCTCGTATAGTCAGAAAAAGGGTCATGTTGATATCACAATGGTCTACCTATAGCCTCTGCACTAATAGTATAGGAGAAGAATGGTATACAGGAAATCAGACACTAATTAAGAAATAATCATAGGCACAATTAATATTTATAATAATAAACACTCCACTCACCGGTCAAATAGATAATTTTAAAACATCACATACATTCTCCATGTACAATAAAAAATAATAAAATATAGTAAATAAAAAACAATTATTGAAGACTAGAAAATAATGAATATAACTCCGCTTGTTTGGGTTGCTATAGGAGGTGGATCTTAGACATCCTAATAAATCTAATATATAGAAAAGAGGGATATTTGCTGCATCCACACAAAACTTAACAGTTGCAATTATAACATTGTCCTCCACATCTCAGAAGTATCACAGTCCTTGAACTGTAGCTGTAGTTAAATTTAATGCAATGATTGTTTAGACAGCACTGTGCTGATAATGATATATGGGACGTACAACTGTTAATATGTCTCCACTTCAGTAGATCTGGATGTCCCCCTGCACGGTGATTGGGGAAAAAAAGGGAGAGGGAGGCTTATTCTCCAACAGCAGACTTAGCACAGCTGATACCTGTCAGGTTCTCTGTGTGTCCATTGTCAGTCATGGCAGGATCATAGCCTCAACCTCTCCAACACTGCGTATCAAGCAGCACAGCGTCCACTCATCTCTCCAGAATCCAGCAATGCAGACGAGTATATTTGCAGACAAGTAAGCAATCCAGCAATACAGACAAGTAAGTGTGCTGTTACAGCGATATCCCACAGGTCCAAACCTCTGATGCGTTTCGCACCTCAAATGGGGGCTTTATCCAAGAGTCACAATGATGTTGAGATGAGCAGTTCGGTTTTGCTGAAAACTGAACAAGGCGTAGTAGGTATTACCACCAGTCGCATGGCCAGCGGTTCAAATCCCAACAGTGGCAGCCCGGCAAAGGGTGAAGATCCCGATCGTCCCTAAAGTAAGTATCGCTAACCTAATTCTACCCCCTAACCTTACCTTAGGGGTGCCTAACCCTAACTTCTCCCCCAAGTGCCTAACCCTAATCCCCCCCTCTAAGTGCCTAAACCTAACCCCCCTTCCCCACTGCCTAAACCTATGTCCCCCGGGGGGGTGCCTAACCCTAACTTCCCCCCGGGGGTGCCTAACCCCCCCTTCCCCTAGCCTAAACCTAACCCTCCCGGGGGGGGGGCCTAACCCTAAGTCTCCCCCGGGAGCCCTAAACCTAACCTTCCTCCCCCGCGGTTGTCCGCACCCAGCTTACCTTTGTTCGGTATGCCGGGCATCAGTCTTCCGGCATATGGTTAATGACAGGCGTCAAGTTTTCGATGCCTGTTATTAGTACCACGCCGGGTATAGAGTTTCTGGAAGACAGAGGTCGGCATTTAGACCGTCAGCTTCTAGACTACATCCCAACTGAACACACCCAAATATTTGTCAAGTCTCAGAACTCATTGGGTTTCCGAGTAGAACAGTCCCAAACTCGGGTCTTCTAACTAAGTGCGGTACTCTGATCTAAAAAATAGACCTTGCATGTTTTGGATTGCGTATTGAAGTCCCTCCTTCCTGATTTCAGGTGCTGTGAGGTAGTCAAAATTGAATGGATGTGAATGTTATTGATGCTAATATTACTATAGGAACAAAAACAGGTCCAAGTTACGTGATTTTAGATGTTTTTATTATTTTTTTAAGAAATTCAAAGCCAAAACTGAACTAAAACACTTGAGGGTGGTTTTGCCAAAACATGATGATGCTTTAGAATGAAAACCAAAACACGGTGGTCTGCACACATCACTACTATGGTGCTTGTGGTCCTTTATAGATAAACTGGTATTTGAAATACTACCATAACTTACTGCTGCTCATTAGTAAGAATGAGCAAAATATTAATTGCCATTAACAGAGAACTCAAGCTGAACCTACATATTAGAACAATATTTGTGGAGATACAAAATAAACCTGGCTTCACCAAAGATCATTACAATCAATATCTCACACTAGAAAATGTCCAGGCTCTGAAGCCTGGCAAATACAGCAATCAGCAGTACTTGAGGAGATAAATGCACACTATATTTGGAACTAAGGATACTCTGATATCCCTGTAGTTCTACATGATTGACCCTGTGTATAAAATGAAAAGTGGCAGAGTTCTGTATCAACTTTTGGATAACAGTTAAAGTAAAAGTATTACAGACCAAAAAAGCTAGCCTGTGCCCAGAATATCTATTTTATACACAAGTTCACTTACCATTGTGACTACAACAGTGGAGATCACTACTTGCAATGTTTACTGTATTAAAGCATCTAATTTGTTCGGGTACAGTTTCTAATTTGAAAACAGTTCTGAAGTATCCTACATACATCTTGGTTTTGCATTGATGCACCTTCTGTAGATGGTCCGACTAGTACACTTTAAAGTGCACGCTTATCTCTGGTGTCCTTTTGTGGCTACTGTAGGAAATGGGTATGCGTCTTTCCATATAGCAAGGTAAGGAATTAAATAAATCCGTCTCTGTCCCTTTATCTTATTTTAATAATATTACTATGCAAAATAAAAACTTATATTATCTCTGCTTTTTTTTAAAAACTGGGAGAACTGTTGCTTCTACTCCATATTTAGTAAGCAACACCCTCAATCCAAAAATCCCAGATCCTCAGCTAATGCCATACTCTTGCTCTGCAAACTGCAATTTGGTGCAATTATAAGCACGCCTGTGCAAATCAAAGTGCATGGCTGTGCATCCCATCCAATTCAAAATCTGTCTATAAATGTATATTGTGACTTTATGCAATGCTCAAAAGTTATAAGGTATAGTACAGTACAGGAAAATTGTCATAAAAATAGACTTACAAATAATGTAGTGAACAGAAACCCACAAAATGACTTTTCCATAGTCCAATAATGTCAATAAAGCTAGCATAAATAAGTATTTAAATATCATATTATTTACAATGAAAACACAAGTATAGAAAGGTCAAGTAATAATAGTGCAGAGTTCATCCAATAAATACATAACTAATTGATCTACTAGCTGAGAAATTATAATTACAATAAACCTAAAAATATAATTAGCTAAATTACTCCATAAATCATAATATTTAATAGTGCATTGCTGGTCTTAACTGCCATAAAATATGAAAAAGCAAAACACATAAAACATCATATAAACTTATATCAAAGATGTCTGTTTTCTCTGTCTTGAAAGATTAACTTTTTGATGACCGGAAGTCCTGAAAAAGACTAGTTCAAATGTTATTTGTATATGTTGCTTAAATAATACAATATAAACATTATAAAAATATTTGTATTGTTTGATAAGGTATCCAAGTATTTGAGATGTGATTCATTTTTATAGCTTTTTAAAAAAAAAAAAAGAAATTATATGAACTTTAATGTTATTTTCTTAGTGTATTTAATTTTTTTTATCTTTCTGGATTTAATTATCTAGATGAAAAAAAAACTACCACCACCACATTGTCTTCTGAATAGAGAACATTTTGCCTTTTATTACACTTTTTCTTTTTGTTAATTTGCAATTTATCATTGCAGCCCAATCGCTTATATAGTTATTATGCTATAAGAAAAAAAAAGGGTTTTTTTTATTTTGTTTTTTTACTTGCTGGGGAGTTATAGTTTAGTTTCAGTTGGAGGGACAAAATCACACAAAAAGAAATAGCATGCATTGTATATATCTCCATATATCTGCATTCAAGGTGGCTTTTTCCACCAATACATTTTGCAAAGAAATGATTTTAAATATATACTAAAGAAATAGAACAAAAAGAATCTTTGATATTGTGTATGTGCTGTGAATCTATGCTTATTTAAGTCTATTTAACGGGTGTCTCTTTGATCTTGGAAAAAAAACAGCCTAGTCAGCAAAGAAAGAGGGTTGCTGTCACAAATTCAATAGGTCCCAATTACATTGCTGAAGATAAAGAGCTAATTGAGCTGAGATGCATTAGCATAAATTTCTTTTCATTTTTGCAGTCACTTATTGTGATCTATAAATGTATAGTCATTAATAACTTTGATGGTTTTACTGATAGATTGTTATAACAGAGGGTTACTATGTCCATAGAATTCAGCAGGTGATACTGTAGCTGCAAAATGTGGGTATAAAAAGTAGGAATATTATGTTAATGGAAGGTAACATGACAACGGATGCTTTGGGTTTGCCATGTAGATCTCTACAGCTTTCAAGCAAATCAGTAAAAAATTTTTTGGGGGAGATTATAAACTAAAGTACATTGAAAAAGAACAGCACAAATCAGCAATAAAAAAACTTAATTAAATTGAAGAGGGAAATTTACCAAACTGAGGTTTTTTGAGAGGTTTTAAAAACAGCAACCATCAAACGCAGTTTTTTTTTAAATTGACAATTTTAATTGATTTTATTTTTAGATTATAAAACAAAGATAAAAAAGCTATTTCCATACTTTTGTTTTAAGAAGCTCCAAAGATAAAATAATATATAAATGGTGAATACCAGATTATATTTATGTAACATTTGTACAATAATATCTGCATCTATTTGGTATAAGCTATCATAAAATGTCAAACAAAAAATATATTGCAATTAAGTATATGTATATAATTTTTAAGTGTCTTTATTCAATCCTCACAAAGAAATAGTCCAATGATGATACATAAAAGAATGACAGTATTTAGTGGAAGTATCATCTTTTTAGACATGAAGTATACTTTTAAATTATATAAGATCTACTGTCTTGCCATTTAGAGGCTTAAAATGCATGTGATGTGTCGCAATTTGGCAATGCAAATTTACAGCATGTTTTGTTGGCCAAATTAACTATTATTTAAAGTGGAAGATTTTACCTAGCAGCTATAGAGCTGCAACACCCCTCCCCCAGTAAAATTTGTCACCCCCAGTGAGCCAGTTGGTGTCTGTGTACTGGTTTCCCTGGCAGTGGCTTCCCGTTGACACAGGCAGACCTGGGGGGGGGGGAGTTTTTTCCTCCTGGGACTGCCAGCCTGGGCCATTATTAGCAAAGATAGTGCTTCCAATAGGAAGCCAGACCTGTGCATTTCCAACAGCCCTACCTGGCTTCTAGGGGCTGTGGCTGATGCAGTCCCTAGAAGATGATGTTTGTGTTTATGCGCCATGCCATGCACTGGGACTATCTCCAAACTGCAACACGGGCAGCCCCCCTAATCCAAGGGGGTAGGGCCCACCACTGTTTATTTATATAATGTGGTACAACACTCATGATACACACTTACGTCTTTTGTGCCTACTCATGATATTTAAACCATATTGTTTATCAGAACAATGCCCAAAATGTTGCCATTTTTACGTGGTTTGAGGTGTGGATTTGCCTTTAGTAAATGTAACATTTTCAAAATTGCGCATAAAATTGTCATAAAACTACGATTTCACTTTAAGTTTGTTGAATAGGACTGATAACAGTAAGGTAAACTCATGAATGATTATTAATAATGAATATATTAATTAATTATTGGTGCATAATACAAGTTATATAGTTTTAAGTCACAATTAATAGATTTAAACCATGACTACACAATGAAGACTTACTAAGAGGCATCTTTCTGAGCAATTACTCTACATGTTCCTCTTGTACACACATGTTCCTCTTGTACCATAGATTGGGAATCTTCAGTGTTACACTTAATGAGTTCCATCAATAAATCTGTGATAGCTAGTCATGTGGCTTCCTTTTTCATCAGGCCCCAGCCACCAGGCAAAAAACAGTAGTTCCACCACGTAATCTAGCATTCCATGGCAATTGCTATATGAACATAAACCTGTCATCAATTTAACCACAACATATTATCATACCTCCCAACTGTACCGATTTCAGCAGGACAGTCCCGTTTTAGAACTCGGGAAGTTGGGGAGAACCCTCTAACACCACTGCTCTGCATAGCTGTAGTTTGGCTGGTATAGCCTTGGCTGGGTGCAGCTTTTTTCTAAGTGCAGTGTTTTTAAGTGCATAACTAGCGTTAGACCTGCGCTATTTTTATTAGTTAATTCTTCTGCTGATCTTGAATGAATTGACACCGCCTCTCTCCCTATCTACAGGTAACTGAAGTTGACTGTGACTGCAAAGTATTTCACCTCCTGTGCCTCCATTATTAATTATAATCATAGGTAACTGAAGTTGACTGTGACTGCAAAGTATTTCACCTCCTGTGCCTCCTTTATTAATTATAATCAAAGGTAACTGAAGTTGACTGTGACTGCAAAGTATTTCACCTCCTGTGCCTCCTTTATTAATTATAATCATAGGTAACTGAAGTTGACTGTGACTGCAAAGTACTTCACCTCCTGTGCCTCCTTTATTAATTATAATCATAGGTAACTGAAGTTGACTGTGAGTGCAAAGTATTTCACCTCCTGTGCTTCCTTTATTAATTATAACAATAGGTAACTGAAGTTGACTGTGACTGCAAAGTATTTCACCTCCTGTGCCTCCTTTATTAATTATAATCATAGGTAACTAGCTTATTCTTTACTGAATCCTTATGCTATAGTTTCTAATGCCTTATGATTTGAAATAGTTAAATTGTATAAAGGATTCTCTCGGTCTATTGACTAAATTGAATGCTTGATGTATTTGTAGCCTTAGATGTATGGTATGTGGTCATTGTTGACTTAAGCCATTTTTATTGCTAGCTTTCTCTGGCTGGCCAATTGGGGGTTTTCATTAATTAGTGTCCACACTTGCTTGCATCCCTGTTTAAGTGTCAGTAGTTTGGCTGGTATAGCCTTGGCTGGGTGCAGCTTTTTTCTAAGTGCATTGTTTTTAAGTGCATAACTAGCGTTAGACCTGCGTTAAACTGAGGAAAAACAGAAGGAGAAAAGGTCCATCAAGCAACAAACCTCAACAATCTAAAGACTGAGACTATAACTGGACTCCGTGTACAATCATGGCAAGAACACTTCTATTGCTATTAATAATGCTGGCCTTCCGATTCTCGCTTACAATTCAATGCTTATCGTACTTTTTCCAATGTCAGTTTACATCTATCTACTTTGAAACACTGTCCTTTATCCCAGATCTTTTGCCTAGCCTCACATCCTCTATCTGCTTACAATCTACATTATTTTTCAAATTCTGCACACATTAGAAACCCACTTTTAATACTCCCTATAACAGTCTTGTTAATCTGCATACACTGTTTTTTGATCCATCACTGTTTTTTTTTCACTTGCATTCCTACAAATCTCTTGCACTCATATCTCATTTACAATTCCAAATTTCATTCCTCTTGTTTACTTATAAACACCATGACAAGGTTTTTGTTAACTCCCTCCTTCACTCAGTCTCTACCTAATCCTCTATTCTGCCCCCTGCTTCCACCTTTATCCTTTCCCCCTTATCTCTTCCACCTCCTCCTCCCCTTCTCCCCTCTCCTCTGTCTGCCTACTCTTCCCTCCTCTCCCATTACTCCACTTTCTTCCTGTTCTACCCCCCCTCTGTCCTACTACCCCACCACCAAATCCTCCTCCTACACTCCTCTCCCTGTCACTTCACCCCACTGCCATCCACATCTCCCTACCTGCCCACCTCCTATAGGTTTCCTTGCTAGCTCAGGTGCCCGCACCATCACTAAACTCGCTTCATATCGGTCCCCCAAATTAAGCTTACCTCCACGTTACAGCAACCCGGATAATCTTATTCACATCTCCCCCACAAATGCTATCTCTCTATCCTGTGCCCTCTGGAATGCCAGGTCAGTCTGTAATAAACTGGTCCCCACCCATTACCTTTTTATCTCCAACTCTCTGAATCTTCTAGCCATCACTGAAACTTGGATCTCACCCTCTGACACCACTTCTCCTGCTGCTCTATCCTCTGGGGGCCTCACCTTCTCCCACACCCCCCGGCCTTGGGGTCGCCATTGTGGTGGTGTTGGGGTGCTTCTATCCACCAGTTACTCCTACCAGCTAATACCCTCTGAACCATCCCTTACATTCCCCACATTTGAGGTTCATGCTATACGCCTCTTCCAACCAGTAAACCTCAGAGTAGCTGTCATTTACCGTCCCCCTGGCTCTCCCTCCAAATTCCTTGACAACTTTGCTTCCTGGCTCCCTCACTTTCTCTCCTCAGATCTTCCTTCCATTATCCTAGGTGATTTTAACATTCCTATTGACATTCCCACAGAATCCTCTGCAGGTAAACTCCTTACCCTCACCTCTTCATTTGGTCTCGCCCAATGGACCTCCTCACCCTCCCATGTGAGTGGGCACTCACTTGACCTGGTCTTTACGCACCGTTGTGATATTTCTGATTACTCCAATTGCCCATTCCCCTCTCTGACCATCACGTTCTCTCTTTTAACCTATCCCGCTCTCCTTTCCCTCCTCTAACTCCTAAGCCTACCATTACTAAGCGTAATATTGAGGCTATTGACACTGTTGCTTTTTCCTCCCTGCTGGACTCTCTTCTCTCCCCTATCATTTCTCTCTCCTGTCCTGAACAAGCTACTTCCCTGTACAATTCTTCCCTTGCTTCTGCTCTTGATTCTGTTGCTCCAGCAATAACCACTCACCCTCGCAGATCCACACCACAACCCTGGCATTCCAAATGCACCAGATACCTACAAAAGTGTTCAAGAATTGAAGAGCGTCAGTGGAGAAAGTCACGCTCTAAGGCTGACTTCCTCCATTTCAAATTTATTCTCTCTTCCTACAATGCTGCCCTGTCTCTCTCCAAACAAACATATTTCAAGAACCTCATCTCCTCCCAGTCCTCAAACCCCCGGCATCTCTTTGCCACTTTCAACTCCCTACTCTGCCCTTCCACTCCTTGTCTTCCCTTCTCGCTCTCTGCCCTTGACTTTGCCACCTACTTTACATCTAAAATTGACTCCATACGTGAGGACATCATATCCCATCAGACCCTCAGCACTCCTCCCCCTCCTCGCCCTTACCACCCCTCCCCTTCTGTCTCACCAACTCTGACATCCTTCTCACCTGCTTCTGGAGAGGAAGTCATGGCCCTCATCCGGTCCACCCCTCCTTCCACCTCCCCTGTTGACCCTATCCCTTCCCGTCTCCTCTCCCACCTGTCTCCTTCTGCCTGTTCCCATCTGGCTCACCTCCTTAATCTCTCCCTATCATCTGGCACTGTCCCTTCTGCATTCAAACATGCTCTTGTCTCCCCCATTCTTAAAAAACCTACTCTTGATCCTAACATACTTTCCAACTATCGACCCGTCTCTCTTCTCCCTTTTGCTTCCAAACTCCTTGAGCGTATTGTCTACAACCGCCTTACCACCTTTCTTTCCTCCCACTCCCTCCTTGACTCATTTCAATCTGGCTTCCGATCTCTCCACTCTACTGAAACTGCCCTCACGAAAGTCAGCAACGACCTCCTTGCTGCCAAATCCAAGGGCCACTACTCTCTGCTCATTCTCCTTGACCTCTCTGCTGCATTTGACACTGTAGACCACCCTCTCCTCCTGCAAATCCTTTACTCTCTCGGTCTACGTGACACTGTCCTCTTCTGGCTTTCCTCCTACCTCTCTGATCGTTCCTTCACTGTGTCCTCTCATGACTCCTCTTCCCCTCCACTTCCACTAAAGGTAGGAGTTCCCCTAGGTTCTGTTCTTGGACCTCTCCTTTTCTCCCTATATACATCCTCTTTAGGTGAACTCATTAACTCCTTTGACCTCCAATATCATCTCTATGCAGATGATACTCAAATTTACCTTTCCACCCCTGAGCTCACCCCTGAGCTCCTTACCCGTATCTCCAACTGTCTCTCGGCTGTCTCTTCGTGGATGTCCCAGCACTTTCTTAAGCTTAACATATCTAAGACTGAGCTGATCATCTTCCCACCCTCTTCCACTACATCACTTTCCACAATTTCATTATCTATTGATGGCACAACTATCTCCTCTAGCCCCAAAGTGCGCTGTCTTGGAGTTATCTTAGACTCCTCCCTCTCCTTTAAACCGCACATTCAGCACCTCTCGCAGTCCTGCCGTTTTCACCTAAAAAATATCTCCAGGATTAGACCCTTCCTCACCCAGGATGCCACTAAAACCCTCATCCACTCACTGGTCATATCCAGATTGGACTACTGTAACCTTCTCCTAGCTGGCCTCCAAGTCTCTCACCTCTCTCCACTACAATCTGTTCTTAATGCTCGGCTCATCTTCCTCTCCAGACATTCTACATCTGCTTCCCCTCTCCTTCAAGCCTTACACTGGCTCCCCTTCCCCTTCAGATGCCAATTCAAGGTTCTTACATTCGCCTACAAAGCCCTCACCAAATCCTCTCCCGCATACATTTCTGACCTTCTCTCCCTTCACACTCCCGCCCGCCCACTTCGCTTAACTAATGCATGCCGCCTCTCTTGCCAACTGATTACTTCCTCCCACTCCCGCATCCGAGATTTTGCCCATGCTGCTCCCTACCTTTGGAATGCTCTCCCTCTCCCCATCAGACTCTCCACCTCTCTACAAATCTTCAAACGGGCTCTCAAGACCCACTACTTCATCAAGGCCTTCCAGCACTCATCCTAACCCACCTCATGCTCTTTCCTTCCTATCTTCCCCTTCTGTGTCACGCCTGTCTGTCTGCCCCTCCCCTTAGAATGTAAGCTCTCATGAGCAGGGACCTCTTCCCTCATGTGCTTCTTTTTACATTTTCTTCTAATCTCTACTCCCCATAGGGCACCTAACACGTGACTGCCAACTCCCGGCAGCTTATTGTGAGTGCTTTAATCACTCTTTCAGCAATGTATATAAGTTGTGTCCTTGTCCTGCACTGTAATGTACTGTAAGTTACTTGTTTCTTGTTCACCTATTAGTTCTATGTACTATGTAAGGTGCTGCGGAACACTTGTGGCGCCATATAAATAAAGGATAATAATAATAACGGTAAATGGATAACATGCGCCTGCGCACATCATCCATATACACAGTGCCAGTTCTTGAAGAGGCTGGAGGGCTGTCCAGCAGTTCCTGGAGTGCTGGGCAAGCCCGCAGCATGACAACAACAGGGGGCGTGGCTCAGAGGTGTGATATTTCCTGTGAGGCCATGCTCATTGCCGATAGGCCATTCCCTCCTTATTTTCAAGTGTGCGCAACTGTCCCTCCTGGCTAGACTTAAATGTTGGGAGGTATGTATTATAAATGAAGCCAAATTAGTCAATGTCCTTTCTTTCAAATATCAGGGACATGTGAAAAAATTTATCTAATAGATAACTTTGACATGGCATTATAGGTGCCCATGTAGAACCAGCAACCTAGGGCTGTGGGGTTGGAGATGGGAGAAGGAGGGAAAATCATTCTGTCTTTTCAAAGATGCATCCAGAAGAAGACAGAAACATAGAAAGATTTTTTCTTTTGTTCAGCTCTGAGTTTAAACTTTGGGCATTGGTATGCACATTCTATCCTAACCTAGACAACTGATTTTGCTATGTTTGTACATCAAAAACAAGATGGCTACCACTGGTCTTTTACTGTTCTGCATGGTTGGGGATTTTCTTTTTATGCAAGGACTAATACGTGTGGGGGGACTAATGTTATTTGGGGACTAGTGAGTGTGTGTGTGAGTTAATGTTATATGGGGATTGGTGTGTGTGTGATGTTTCATGTTGTATTGGGACTAATGTCCCATCTAATCTGATCTAGTCCCAAGGTACTCTGTCTTGGAGTTATCCTGGACTCATCCCTCTCCTTCAAACCACATATCCAGAATCTTTCACAGTACTGTCGTTTCCATCTCAAAAATATTTCCAAGATCAGACCCTAACTCACCCAGGATGCTACTAAAACCCTCATACACTAACTGGTCATATCCAGATTGGACTACTGTAACCTCCTCCTACCTGGCCTCCCCAAATCCCATCTCTCTCCTCTGCAGTCTGTCCTTAATGCTGCTGCACGACTTATCTTCCTCTCCAAATGCTCTACATCTGCCTCCCCTCTCCTACAAGTCCTCCACTGGCTCCCCTTCCCTTTTCGAACCCAATTTAAAGTTCTCACGCTCGCTTACAAAGCCCTCACCCAATCTTCTCCCATATACATCTCTATTCTCACCTCCCTTCACTCTCCTCTGCGCTCTCTTCATTCAGCTACTGCATGCCGCCTTTCATGCCAACTGATTACTTCCTCCCACTCCCACCTCCAAGATTTTGCCCGCACTGCTCCCCACCTCTGCAACTCTCTCCCACTCCCCATCAGACTCTCCACCTCCTTGCAATCCTTCAAACTGGCTCTCAAGACCCACTACTTCATCAAAGCCTTCCAGCTATCATTCTAACTCCCTGCTACCTGCTCCTTCCTCCCCATCTACCCCAGCTGTGTCAAACCTGTTTGTCTTCCCCTCCCTTTTAGAATGTAAGCTCTTACGAGCAGGGCCCTTTACCCTCTTGTACTTCTCCCTACTTTAGTTACATCTACTTCTTACTCACCACTAGGGGACCTAACACTTGGTTGCTTATGCTCTGTTGCTTATCTGGGCGTTATGGTCGCTAATGTAGCAATATATATTATCCATGTCCTGGCCCTGTATTGTATTTTTTTCTGTAAGTCACTTGTCAACAATTTGTTTATGTACTTTGTAAGGTGCTGCGGAACAATTGTGGCGCCATGTAAATAAATGATAATAATAATAATAATAATAATAATAATAATAATCATAATATGTGTGAGGGGTTAAAGTTTTGTGCAGACTGGTGTGTGAGGGGTTTAATATATTGTGGGGACTGGAGTGTGAGGGCGTTAATGTTATATTCCTACTCTAGGCGGTATTTCTACATATTTCCTCACAATAAGGACTTTAGGAGATATGTATCGAATCTTTGAGAGAGATTAAGTTGCTCATCATCTTGTGAATGTCAATTTTTAGACTCTACTAGATAAATGATAGCTAGAAACTGATTGCCTGCTAATGGCAAATTCTCCACTTTATCTCTCTTAAAGGTTTGATACATTTCCCCCTTTGACTAAGAAGTAGTAATCGTAATATTGGACACAGAAGATATATGACAGCCCAAAACAGAAAATAGGTATCAGTCAGCTATTTATATATTTTATGAAATGTCAGTTTAATGTTTCATATTAATTATACAGTTGTGTAATATTTCATGTTCCCCAAAGTTGATCTATTCTGTTTATTTATATATATTATACATTTGTATATATTTGATACAATTTTATTCAATCGTATTCACAATAGTGTGATTAAATAACTCTTACAGTAGGTTTTTCAGATCTTGTGCTGATCTCTTCTTTGTTGTTTAATGTTATGTGAGGAGTGATGTGTGAGGGGCTTAATGTTATGTACAGTAGTTATGCCATTCAGTATATGGAAAAAAACATACAAGCCCTTTTTTAAAGTTATCGCTATTTGTGTATTGCAATAAACAAATGTAATCATTTCACTATACAAAGAGGCATACACATACAGTACAGAAAACTCACATATGTGTTTCAGTTCCTAGCAGTACAATTTTTAGCATGCTTAACTGATTTGACAGTTTTGTATTACACATTCTTCCATGATCATTTCAATTAATTCTTATTATTCTTTTATTTCAGATTCAAATTGCAATTTCCTCATGGTAATATTTTCTTCTATACTCTGGAAAATGATGTTTTATGGTTTCTATACATAATTTCCAAAACAGTATGTTCGTAGGACGAATGCCAATGGGTGGAATGTTATACAAATACAAGTCTGACATAAAGTATTATCACAAAATTTATATAAAATAGTAAGACTACAGTTTTATGTACTACATAATAAATCTATTCCATATTAAATCACATTATTCATAAGATTTCCAGACTTGTATAGTCTATACAGGTGGTAGATGTATATAAATATATATAGCGCACAATATGGTTTTGATGACTTCAAAATGTTAAATATATTCTTATCTTGGTAACTTGTAATGCCAGACAGTAACAAAAATCAGTGACAAAGCACACAATATATTTCAGTACTGTGTACATTTTCAGACATATCAAAATACAATTGAGAGTTCTTCATTTTCCCTGACACTTCTCTTTTTCATTCTTCTCACCTCCATTTTAATTACTATAGTCAGGGGTTATACCATTAGCATACTCTTAGGGGTGGTCTAAAATCCACCACCCAGCACCTGTTCTGGCCCCTTTGCCATGACATGTCCAAGCTGTCAGTGACAATCTAGCATTTCTGTACTTCTTTCCAATACTCATTCTACAATACATCATTAAATTAAAAAAGTAACTACACTAAACAGAATGTATTAAAATGATAATGAAAGTTCTAACATTTAATTATGTGACATATAGGGATAGTCCAAGACACCAAGGAGTTATGTGTGTTGTGTACTAGTGCTTTTATGTGGTAACATAACTCCAATATCCCAATTCCTTATACTTTACAGGAGGGGATGCCTTTCTATATATACAGTAGATATATTCTGTATAACACAATTGTGTAAGAACAAGCAAGATGATTATAGTACGTGTATGGATGGGTAAGCATCAGACCAATTGTTTCATGTTCATTTCACTAAGTTTCATCCAGCTGTAATATATTGCATTGTTTGTTCTTGCTTTGTCTTTGCAGGATTATAATCAATCACTGATTATACCTCCTGACTGATTTCAACAGGAGATAGTCTTAGTTTGCTTGTCATGCAATTCATTTTAATAGTGTATCTGTTTATCTGACCCTAGGCTCGTAACATACATTTCAGAGGTGCATGGTACAAACCCTTATTTTATGATAATTATTTTTCTTTCAGTTAATTTATTTTCTAAGCAAAAAGAGAAACCTGTCAGCAACAGAATAGAATAAATGCGAGATGGCTCCTAACTCATTTATTTAATATAATAATCAAGAGGAGGCATTGGCTGGCTTTATTGCCCTGAGTTAACGTTATGACACATGGATGTCGTTATGGTGTTATTCCAAATTCAGTAGCCTCACAAATGAGTGTATAGCGTAATGTAAAATTGTAAAAGTTTCTATCTTGTTTGATCCGGAGAGGTTCATGGTCTTTTTTCCCCTTTATGTTAGCTTTGTTTCCAGACTTCTAATGGCCAAAGAGGGAACAGGTCTTTGACAGAAGAGTGAAGCTTCATATGGAATGTCATTGCATGGGCAAGTTAGGCATGGTTTAGGTTGCCCAATTTTCCAGTTGGAGATGTTGGAAAGTATGCTGCCTCATACATTTATATAATTGTGTTTAACTGTTTTTTTATTATTATTTCATTTTATAACAATATTGTTATACTAAGCACAAATAGAAATAGGTTGTACAGTATTATTCAGAGGTGGCCCTAGGATTTTGGATGCTCTACCCAAAACAATATCTGGGCCCACTCTGGATACACACTTGTTGATATATCGTTTGTTTGATCGATGAACAATATATTATGAGTGCATCGGCAGGTGTGTACATCCGATATGTCTGAGAACGAAGTAATTCAAAGACATATCAAGTTAGTCCTGAAGCAGATATGCAACTTTGTTTTTGCAGATTATCCATTATGATTGTATATTATCCAATATTTAAATAATCTGTCTGCTAAACTGACATATAGCTTTAAATAGTGCAGATTAGCATATAGTATTATAAGCAAATATATATATATATATATATATATATATTTATATATATATAATTATGTCTCCCTAATCCTAATTGTTGATATAAAGTGGTATTTAAGAAGTCTGTGATTCACTAATAAATCAGTTTGGTAGTTATGCTCCTTGCAGACATGAGATATTAGTGATTGGGTAAAAAATTTGCATCCACACAAAGCCATGCCTCCTCCTAGTGAGCAGAGATGGAGGCCGAGCCGGCTGAGCTGGTGACAGCATATGAGCTGCCCTGTAACAGCACACTGCTGAGAATAGAATAGCCATAATTGGGTGCAGGAAGAGGCCTGGGCCCTGCAGGTGTCCGGGCCCTGTAGCATCTGCACCTACTGTATTGCAGCTGCACCCTTGAATATATTTTTTTTAAAAACACAGTAAAGTAAACTTTACGTAAAGCAAGTTGTATTAAAACAGACATGCCCAAATGATCAACTATAATTACTACTAATGATCAGAATATAAATAAATGAGTATGTACTTTAACTATATGTGTATGGTGGAAGAAATGGCATACTTCATAGAAAGATCTTAGATCTCACTTACATTCACCATGGGGGTTGGTCACTGCAAGGGTGTGTGGCAGCAACATACACTAATCTATTCCTTGTCACTAACAGTAAATCAATCATCAGCTTCCAAACCATATGTTTGGATCTCACTATGGAGCTGATTCTTAAAAAAAATCACGTAGCAATGTGAGGAGTACATTCATTGTTTTGTATGAAGGGTAAATACTGGCAGCTTTTGCATGTAGCCCGCAATGCCGGTCAGCTTTATTTTTACATTGCAATTTAGATTTGAGTTTGGACACACCCCTCTCAAGTTTAAATATCTCTACAGATTATAAATCTGGCTCACCTGCAGTACGACAGGGTTTTGCTAAGGTGGAAAGTTACTTGATCTTTTTTGCTTTGCTTTCAACCCAGAATCAACCCCTATATATCTGCAATCCCCTAGGAAGTATGGGAGGCAGGACCGGATTTGAGGGCAGGACGAAGCTATAGCCTAGGGGCCCCCAGCATCAAGCCCTCAACCCCAGGGTTATGGAGCATACACACGGTCAGATTTGTCAGACTTGTCAGATTTGTCAGATGAACGATTGAATGATTGAACGATTTGAACGATTTGAACGATTTTACCAAAGGATTGAACGATTTTTGACTGCATTAAAATGAATGGAATCGTCCAAGTCTGACTGCAAACACATCAGATGTCAGAAATCGTTATCTGACAAACGGGAACGCGCATCGTTGATCGTCCATCGTTCAGGTATGTCAGATATGTCAGATTTTCCTTCAGATATGAACGACTGAACAATTTTTAAATCGTTATCGTTCATATCTGAAGGAAAAATCTGACCGTGTGTATGCACCATTAGGCTGCAGGAAAGGTGCGTTAAGGGTAGGGTTATGGGAAGGGTTAGAATACTTACCTGCATGCATCAGGATTTTCACTGTTGGGATTACTCAGCCGGGATTCTGACAGCCAGCAGTATCATCATCAGGATCATGTACCAAACCTGTCTGAAGTTAGACCTGTGACCAGGGGCATCGAGCTCGGGGGAAGAAAAGGGCATGGCCTAATCGCGGGAGGCGTGGCAACGCCCCCTTAGAAAGAAAAAAAATATGTTGCAGCAATGCGCGCTGGGGAGGGGGGCGCTGTGACCCCCTCAGCCCAGCGCATAGCCAGGAGACTGCTGTGGCAGCTACTTAGCAGCCGTGAACAGTCTACCAGTGCAGCCCAGCACACAGCAGCGTGTGCTGGGCAGCTTTGATGTAAGAGGGAAGGGGACGGCGCCGGGACCGGGCTTGCTGGAGGGGCCCGGCGGGGCCCGGGTAATTAGTACTCTCGGCACCTCTGCCTGTGATTGTGACACATGCGCAGAGGCCAAAAAATCGCTCCACATTGATAATGCATCCATCTCTAAATCAGGCCCAAAGTTTTAAAAATTGAGCATAATGCAAAAGCCATGCATAACACTTGTGTGAATTACTTTTTCAATGTTAAATTGTCCTCTACATACAGAATTTGCTGAATAAATTGGATAAAGTACAATTAATGCTTCAGTGGTGTTTTTAGCAAAACATGTGGTTACACTAACAGTGTTTATATATCAGAGTAGCTATTTACATTGCTATGCTTCTGCCCATGAATTATTCCACCAGTGGCATAAGAGATTCCAATAATAATTTCCGTTAAATGATTGCTTATACAGCACATATCATAGTTAGGTATAGATATCAGCGCTAGACGCCATGGCAAAAAAAAAAAATTCTCCAAGTAAGTAACACATATTTCTCATGGGTTTTCCCCATACAGTGCATACCTGCATTTCACCTATAGCGCTTACAATAATTGCTTCTCACATAATCTGACCTATTTAGCAGGAAGTGGACGTGAGCTGAACTTTCTTTTCCTTTACACTAGGCAGCATTAAAAATTGATGGTCTAGTGATCTTTCACAACAGTTTCTTTTCAAACTGAAACATGCTTTTGGCATCCGGTTTAGGGTTGTCATCTTTGATTTAAAAATGCCAAACTATTTAACTTGTTGTGTCAATAAAGATTTCTTCCGGTTTATGAAGAACGGCTGAAAGGTGGACTCAACTCCTTATAGCATGCAAAGACAATGCAACCAGTTTGGGAGAAATTGTAAATACTATTTGGCAGGACGGAATACCTTTATATAAGCATGTCATAATGAATATTTCTACACATTCAATGTGTATATTGCAGCCGCTGAAACAAAGCTGATCATTCCAGGGCATTATTGCTTGTAAAATCAGTTCCCTTATCATTATCACCAAAAATGTTATGTATGGTTAGTGAAATATATTTACAGGTAATTAATGATGAATTTAGCAATAACATAAACATGTGCGTTTGTGCATATAGTACAGTGCTTGTTGCTCAGCAATTGGGGATGTGTTATATAAAGGGATAAGAGAACGATTTTACATTTATTCTTCATCATTATATTCAGCAGAGGGATAGCAATGGAGACAAACTGAAGCTAGTGGCCTAGACTTTTCTACAAGCGTGTTGTAAGGTGGCATGGCAAAAAAAACAAGTGATGGAGATTTGTTTAATGGAAGAGTGGCTTTCCAAACTGTATAAAATACAGGACCATAAATAGGGGTGAGTACCTGGTGCAAAGCGCAGGTCTCTGTGGGCTACACCATTGCTACCACACGGCCCTTGTTCTGGCTAGTAGGGTGCCTCAAATGGCACCCTGCAGGCAGGATCACTACTGCTGTGACACCGGATGGGCACCCTGCAATCTGTACAGCCGATGCTCTGTTCAGTGTTGCACTTCCCCAATACCGCTGGCCCCACCCCATCTGTGTGGCGTAATGATGTCATGTGCGCAACATCATTACGGTGGGCCTGCATAGGGCGAATCTTTGCCCTGTTATAATGCTGCTAAAATATATGAGAAATTGTTATGTGGAAGAGTTATAAATAGGCTTGCCATATCTTTTCACAATGCTTAACTTTTTCCACATTCTGTTATGTTACAGCCTTATTCCAAAATGGAATAAATTCATTTTTGTCCACATAATTGTACAAACAATACCCCATAATGACAAAGTGTAAAAGTTTTTTTGCGATTTTTGCAAATTTAATTAGAAAAAAAAACCCCTAAGAAATCACACGTACATAAGTATTCACAACCTTTGCTCAATACTTTGTTGCTGCACCTTTGGCAACAATTACAGTCTCAAGTCTTTTTGAATATGATGCCACAAGCTTGGCATACCTATCTTTGGGCAGTTTAGCCCATTCCTCTTTGCAGGACCTCTCAAGCTCCATCAGTTGGATGGGAAGTGTCGGTGCACAGCCATTTTCAGAACTCTCCAGAGATGTTCAATTGGATTCAAGTCTGGGCTCTGGCTGGGCTACTCAAGGACATTCACAGAGGTGTCTTGAAGCTACTCCTTTGATATCTTGACTGTGTGCTTAGGGTCATTGTCCTGCTGAAAGATGAACCGACGGCCCAGTCTGAGATCAAGAGCGCCCTGAAGCAGGTTTTCATCCAGGATGTCTCTGTACATTGCTGTATTCATCTTTCCCTCTATCTTGACTAGTCTCCCAGTTCCTGCCACTGAACACTGAAAAACATCCCCACAGCATGATGCTGCCACCACCATGCTTTACTGTAGGGATGGTATTGGCCTGATGATGAGCGGTGCCTGGTTTCCTCCAAACATAATGCCTGGCATTCATGCCAAAGAGTTCAATCTTTGTCTCATCAGACCAGAGAGTCCTTCAGGTGCATTTTGGCAAACTCCAGGTGGGCTGCCTAAGGAATGGCTTCCATCTGGCCACTCTAATATACAAGCCTGATTGGTGGATTGCTGCAGAGATGGTTGTCCTTCCGGAAGGTTCTCCTCTCTCCACAGAGGAATGCTGTAGCTCTGACAGTGTGACCATCGGATTCTTGGTTACCTTCCTGACTAGGGTTCCAAACTTCTTCCATTTATTGATGATGGAGGCCATTGTGCTCATTGGGACCTTCAAAGCAGCAGATATTTTTCTGTACCCTTCCCCAGATTTGTGCCTTGAGACAATCCTGTCTCGGAGGTCTACAGACAATTCATTGGACTACATGCTTGGTTTGTGCTCTCACATGCACTGTCAAGTGTGGGACCTTATATAGGCAGGTGTATGCCTTTCAAAATCATGTCCAATCAACTGAATTTACCACAGGTGGACTCCAATTAAGCTGTAGGACTATCTCAAGGATGATCAGTGGAAACAGGATGCAGCTGAGCTCAATTTTGAGCTTCATGGCAAAGGCCATGAATACTTATGTACATGTCATTTCATAGTGTTTTTTTTTTTATTAAATTTGCAAAAATCTCAAAAAAACTTTTACACGTCATTATGTGGTATTGTGTGTAGAATTTTGAGGACAAACATGAATTTATTCCATTTTAGAATAAGGCTGTAAAATGTGGAAAAAGTGAAGTGCTGTGAATATTTTCCGGATGCACTGTATATACATACATATATATATATATATATATATATATATATAAAGTCTTGTGAAAGACCGGCACTCGCTCTGTGGTCTGAATGCTCAGGTGCACTTCCCTTGGCAGGTATGTCAAATAACAACAAGAATGGGATGGCTTGATAAAAGTGTGTGAACACTGAAACGTTGACAAGTAAAGCAAAGCAGTGCTGTATTTATTTGGTTCTATTGGAGTCTCATCGAGTGCCATCCCATTCTTGTTGTTATATATATATATATATATATATATTTCATAGACAAAAAACCTTGTGGTTTTACATGTCCCATTAAGGCTTCTTAGACATGATCTGAAATTTCACAAAACCTACTGAATTTGTGCCACTCAAACTAAAAAAAGCAATGAAATTACGATCATTAAGGCTGATGCCTTAATGGACGTGTTCCTTGCGCAATACAGATATGGTATGCCATCACACCCTGTGGTTAACTGCAGATTCAGCGCTCTCACAGAATGAGATTGCTGTCACTCACAAAATTGTGGAGCTGCTAATTCACAGAATTGTGTGCTCATTGGAATACACACATGCAGTCTATGCAACTGAGGTTTGAGCAGTTATGTGGCTCCCACAACCCACTCAGTGCCCACAATCTTCCCATTCGATCACCACAACAATCTCACTGGCTTCCAACATCCTTCTCACTCCATACATTTATATAATTTAGAATACATGTTCAGCTCCCTTATTTTTAAAACTATCATACTCTGTCTATGCATGTACACTTTCTTCCCCTATATACCTTCATGCTGCTATATATTCCCCAATTCTTACTGCTGTGTGGTCTCCCAACTGTGCTAGTCTGTGTCTCATCAACAGCACCAATCTGTTTTTCTCAGCCGCACCACCCTGCATCCGTGCTTTCTCCACAGCCACGTTGCTGTCTTTCTCTCATCTGTGGCACTCTTTCTTCCTTCATATGCACTACTCTGGTCCCCCAACCGTGCAACTCTGTCTCCCCCCCCATCGGCACCACTCTGTCTTCCTCCCTATCCACACCAATCTTTCTAACGCAATCCCCACTGCTGTGTGGTCTCCAAACTGTGCTAGTCTGTGTTCTCTCATCGGCACCAATCTGTCTTTCTCCATCCGCACCACTTTGCATCCGCACCACTGCCTTTTCCAAGGCCATGCTGCTCTGTCTTCCTTTCCTCTGTGGCACTCTTTCTTCCTCCATCTGCACCACTCTGTCCCCCCAACTGTAGAACTCTGTCTCCTCCCCCCACCAACACTACTCTGTCTTCCTACCCATCCACACCAATCTGTATTCCCCAATCCCTACTGATGTGTGTTCTCCCATTTGTGTTAGTATGTATTACCTTATCTGCACCTATCTGTCTTTACCCATCTGCACTGCTCTGTCTTCCCATGTTTATGCCACTCTCTACCCCATCCACATCGCTGTCCCCATAAACTATGCCACTCTGTTTCCCCCCCCACCCCCACCACTGTTTTCCACCCATCTGCATTACTTTGTTCCTCCACCCTATCTGCACCACTGTTTCTCACCCATCTGCATCACTCTGGCTACCCCCCCTCTGTACTGCTTAATCTTCCCTCCTCTACACGCCTTTTTGTCTCACCTATCCACGCTGCTCTGTCTCCTCCTCCCATCCACACCACTTTTATCCCATCTACACAGCTCTATTTTCTGCTTAGACCTCAGTTGAATGAACTTCATGTGTGTATTCCAATGAGCACACAATTCTGTGAATTAGTAGCTCCACCATTTTGTGAGTGACAACAATCTCATTCTGTGAGAGTGCTGAATCTACCGTTAACCATAGGGTGTGATGGCATACCATATCTGTATTGCACAAGGAACACGTCCATTAAGGCGTAGTTTGAGAAGCACAAATTCAGTAGGTTTTGTGAAATTTCAGATCATGTCTAAGAAGCCTTAATGCGACATGTAAAACCATAAGGTTTTTTGTCTATGGAATTTAATTGCTTTTTTATAATTTATTAACCATCAGGGTACTGACGAGCAACCCAGGCCACCTGCAGGCAGAAGGACAACAAATAGGTACAGTAACACGGGTGAGGAGCAGACAACACACAGGAGGTGTTTTAAAGGTGCAGAGGGAGAGACGGCTGCAGGGGCAGGCTGCAGGTGTGTGGGGCAGTGACAGCAGTGGAGGTGCGGAGCAGTGGCAGCAGCGGGCATGCACAGAAGTATTAGCGGGTGACAAAGGTTCTGGGCATGCACCTGAGAAAATCAAATCAATAATACGTCGATGCATGGACGTACTGTATCAGTGAGATCATCCAAGTATTTTTAAAAAAAAATTAATGTGTAATATAAAAAAAAATTATTTGCATCCACAGCACAACCAGCTTTGGGCTTTGGAGCCCCAGTGCTGGTTGTGCTATACACAGGGGACAAACGACGTAGGGGTAGACTGTATTAAGCACAACTAGCACCAGGCTAATCAGAGCCAGTCTTGATTGCCAAAATACAGGGGATGAGTGATGTAGGGGTCCTCTTGAAAAAAACTGAATTTTCCCATAGAGAAATCCCGAGGGAGCATGGTGTTTAAGGTGCTACACCTCAAAAGCAATTGGAGGTACGGTGGTGAAATTTGGCAAGGACAGGTAGAACATAAAAAATTAGGACTTGGGAGTAATTTAAATTTCCAACTGTCAGTATTTTCTGACACTCAATTAGGACCACTTTTCTACTCTTCTCTATGGGGGATTTTTGGGAAGGCATAACTCAGGGTAGGGAAGGTAGCAGGACCCTGGGGAGGTAGCAGCAGACTGATGCAGGCTTGGATCTGAACGATCCATGATACCTGTATTTAAATAAACACAGAAGCAGGAACTGGTCAGTGAGACCGTCTGTCCTTCTGTTTAATTAAAAAAACCCTGTGTAAAAAGAAAAAAGGGGGGGTGATGCCACAACCAGGCCAGGGATCCCTAGTGATCTCAGGACCCCCCAATAAATGGGTCCACCTCTCCAGGGCACACCAGGCCCAGGCTGATAGCCCGGGGCTATCCCCAGCACCCCTGGGCGGTTGGTTCTGGGTTGATTGTGTTGTGTGGTGCATATGAAAATATAAATATTGTCTTTTACAGTAGTACTACAGGCATCCCCGCATACTGTCACTTGGAGAACCACAAGTACCAGCAGGCAGGGCATTAAGGGCCTACTGGTACCTATAGTACCCCTGCAAAAGAAATATTAAAACAAACCAGACACCATTTTTTTTATTTTTTATTTAGCCGCACCTTCACCTGGGGGCGACAGCCCTTAAGCTCTTTTTCATGGCTGCCGCTCCCCCAGGGCTTCTATGGAATCTTTACCAGGAGCGCGGCGGCCTTTAAGCTCTTTTTCACTGCTGCCTCCATTCATGGCTTCTTTCTTCAGCTGGTCTTCTCTCCAGCTCCCAGGCTGACGACTGAGTGGACGGCACCTCGCGCTGGTTGTATTTAAGTCAGCCGAGGGGACGGGGCGATGACGTCTTAAGCCGAGATTGGCACGCGGTGGCCATCTTTGAATTCCAAAAATGTCGCTGAGGCGCCATTTTTGAAAAGCGCATGCTCGGTTCTCACATTTGAAGTCAATGTTGAGAACAGCTCACTGAACAGCGGAAGGCTCGCCTCTCTCAGCCAATGAGCGCTCCACACTGGGATTTCGGAGCTGAAATCCCGAGCGGAGCTGCCATTCAGGTGGTAGTGTCCTTAGAGGCCACTACTAATGTATGAGGGTCCGCATACTTTTTTTATTTTATTTTGCCAAGACCCTGGTTTGCCTGATGAAGAGGACAGATCCACACATAGGAGGTGAGTATGGAATTTTTATTATAGGTGCTCCATTAGATTGTCTGCTGGATAAGAGGACAGATTGGCTTCAGGGATACTAGGTGAGTATGTGCGATAGCGTGTATGCATGTGTAAGTACATGTGTGTGTGCATGTACTGTATGTTTTAATAAAATTGTACTTTTATATGGTGTGTGTGTTTTTTTTAATATTGCTTTTGCTGTGGAACTACAGTTGCCAGCAGGCCTGTAATGCTCCACATGCTGATACTTGTGGTTCTCCAAGTATGAGCATGTGGGGGAGACTTGCTGGGAACTGTAGTTCCACAGCAAAAGACATTATTTTAACTCTTTACTTGCACCACACTTTACACTATCAACCCAGCACCCACCGCTCCAGGGGTGCTGGGGATAGCCCCATGCTATCAGCCTAGGCCTGGGGTGCCCTGGAGAGGGGGATCCCTTTATTGGGGGGGTCCCTAGCTCCCCAGGGATCCCTGGCCTAGGCTGACTAGCCATCAAGGGTGATGCTTCAGCTGGGGGGCCCGGTGACAGGGCTCCCCTGGCTGTGGCATCACCCCCCCCACTAGAAAGAGTCCAGTGCTGGTTCTGGTAAATACAGGGGGACCCTACGCATTTGTCCCCCTGTATTTCCAGAACCAGGGCCAGCTCAGGGCCCAGTTCTGGTTGCACTGAATACGGGGGACCCCTACATCATTTGTCCCCCGTATTTTGGCAACCAGGCCTGGTTCTCAAAAGCCTGGTGCTGGTTGTGTTTCTCACGGGGGACCCCTACATCATTTCTCCCCTGTATTTAGCACAGCCACGCCTTTTTTTTTTTACACAAGCTTTTTATTTTTTACACAGGTTTTTTATTTTTAATTAAACACAGAAGCACAGATGGGTCTCACTGACCCATCCTTGCTTCTGTGTTTTTTCTTTTAAACACAGATGCAGGTATTATGGATATCCCAGATCCGAGCCTGCATCTGTGTTCTGCTACCTCCCCCGGGTCCTGCCACCTGCACTGCCGCCACACCGCTGCTGCCCACTACTGTCCCTGGTTCCCGGCCACAGCTAACGCCCGCTAACCCCTATCCCCTCTCCCCCGCTTCCTGGCCACAGCAAACGCCGGCTTCCTTCCCCCCGTACCCGGTCCCCGCTACCGCCCACAAAAGATAGCCATCTTTCTGCACTCAAGTGAAGCCCAAGTGATTACACCTGCTGAAGGCTCCTACTGTGGCTGCGCAAGGAATTGAATCTTCCTATCTCTATAATGGTGGATTTGTGAGGTAATAGTTTAAAAACTGTAACTTTCTCAATTACCTGAACCCCAAAAGGCCATATTCTGGAACAATAGCTACCTAATAAAATAAACCCCAAGTCTATATTTGCCCCCTACCCAGAGTTATGCCTTCCCAAAAATCCCCCATAGAGAACAGCAGAAAAATTGTCCTAATTGAGAATGACAGAAAAAAGTGATAGTTGGAGCTTTAGATTACTCCCAAATCCTAATTTTTTAGGTTTTTGTCATGAAATTTTGCAAGCTGCACTGAGCGACAGCTTTACCTGTCCATGCCAAATTTCAGCCCGGCACCTCCAATAGATTTTGAGGTGCATCCCCTTAAACACCCTGCCCCCCCCTAAGGAATTCTCTATGGAGATATATATTTTTTCCTATTCAGCCTTAATATAAGGGCACAACCGTGCCCTTATAATATATATATATATATATATATATATACACAATTATATGGCTATATATATACTGTATATATTGCGATTCCAGGGTGAAATCGACTAAAAAGTGTAGAGCGGAGATTTGAGTAGGAAGTTGGTGGGGTCTTTCGTTGCTGCAGTGTTAATGGTTAAAAGTGGGACTGGCAGGTTAAAGTCTGGTTGAGGCAGCCTTGAGGGCTGATTAGTCTTTGCTAATCATGGCCTGTGGCCAAGGGAGAGATGCAGTCTTTTGCTATGGAAGCAGCCTTGAGGGCTGGTCTGCCTTGGCTAATTGTAGCCTGAGGGCTAAGGTTGAGATGCAGCTTTTGGGCTGAGGATGCAGCCTTGAGGGCTGGTCTGTCTTGGCTAGTTGTAGCCCAGTGTTGGCTAACCTTGACACTCCAGCTGTTATGGAACTACATAACCCAGCATGCACTGCTACAGTTTTGCTATTAGGGCATGCTAAAACTGTGGCAGGGCATGCTGGGATATATAGTTCCACAACAGCTGGAGTGTCAAGGTTAGCCAACACTGTTGTAGCCTGAGGGCTAAGCTTGAGATGCAGCCTTTGGGCTGTGGATGCAGTCTTGAGGGTTGGTCTGTCTTGGCTAGTTGCTGCCTGAGGGCCAAGGTTGGGATGCAGCCTTTGGGCTGATAAGTCTTTGATGTAATATGAACAAAGCAGGAAGTTGTTACCAATGTCGCTGGGTTGACACTAGTGGTGATGCGCCGGATTGCGCACTTGAGATGCTGATATGCGACCAGTGCCACCGGGATGACACTGATGACGGTGCGCTGGATTGAGCACTTGGGACACTGAGATGCGACCAGTGTTGCCGAGTTGACACAAGCCTGGATGGATTGCACTCTGCACTGCTGAGATGACACACATGGCTATGGCAGAGATGCACACTGTGCTACCACGATGACTCAAGCAGCATGCGGCAGATGGTATGCGGACTGTGCCGCCTGGATGAAATAAACGGCAGGGAAATAACTCTACAGACATGACTCAGGAACTCGACTGACAGACAGGAGACTGGAATAACTGGAAGTACGAGAAACTCTATCACCATACTCTGACCGTAGCCTAGCAACAGAAGTGGAGGATAGATTGCCAGCTGGACTTGCCTCAAAGGAATTTTCTCTAGGGTACAGCCCAGAGTTGCAGAACAAAGGTGATATGGAGGATGAGGAGTGACAGGAATTATTGAACGTGAACTCCACCATAGGAAGAAGGGACACCCAGTCTGGTTCACCCGTTCTGTCTGCATGTTGGACTGCGGATGATACCCGGAAGACAGTTTGACGTTGATACCTAAAGCCGAACAGAAGTTCTTCCAAAACCGCACCTCAAACTGTGTCCCCCGGTCGGAGATGATATCAATCGGCAAGCCATGGAGTATGAAAACATGAAGTATGAATAAAGCAGACAATTCTTTAGCGGAAGGTAGCTTAGAGAGTGGAACAAAGTGCACCATCTTGTTAAAACGGTCAACAATTGTACAGATGACAGAAAAATGGGAGGAGGATGATAGGTCCACGATGAAGTCCATGGCAATATGGGACCATGGCTTGGAAGGAAGAGGAAGGAGGAGACCAGCAGGAGCTGTGCGAGGAAATTTGTTTTGAGCACAGACATCACATACTGACATGAATTCTGAAATGTCTTTACCCATAGACTGCCACCAGACAGAATGAGACAGTAATTCAATGGTTTTAGCAATGCCTGGATGCCCAGATGGTTTGGAAGAATGAAAGTCCAAAAGAACCGCCTTCCAAAATCTTTCCGGAACAAACAAGACCCCTGGTGGCATTCCTGCGGAGCTTCCAACTGGCAGGTACAGACAGGATCCGCAAGGTCCCTGGTAACAGCAAAATGGATATTCGAAGATAGAACAATGGTCTCTTCCAAGGTAGTAAGTGATTGAACAGGTTGAAATTTGCGTGACGATGTATCCGCCTTCAAATTTTTGGAGCCCGGCCGAAATGAAATGATATAATAAAATGGGTGAAAAATAATGCCCACCAACCTGTCTGGCATTCAACCTCTTGGCGGTCTCAATGTAAGAGAGATTTTTGTGATCCATGAGCACCGTGATGACATGGTTTGCTCCATCCAGCCAATGTCTCCAATCTCAGAATGCCCACTTGATGGCTAACAGTTCCCGATTCCTTACATCATTGTTCCTCTCGGTTGAGGCAAATTTCAGAGAGAAAAATGCGCAGGGCTGTAGCTTGCCATTTTCAGGATCCTTCTGGGATAGAACAGCTCCCACTCCGATTTCTGAGGCATCAACCTCGACAATAAATGGGAGGTCTGGATTATTCTAAGGACCAAAGCGGAAGTAAAAGCATCCTTTAAGGAATTGAACACTTGAAGAGCTTTGGCGGACCAGTTCGCCACATCAGCTCCCTTCCTGGTAAGCTCCACAATAGGTGTGAGGAAAAAGATTTAATAAACCTTCTATAATAATTGGCAAAGCCAAGAAAGCGTTGTATAGCTTTCCGATTGGTAGGCTTAACCCAATCCAAAATGGCCTTAACTTTACTCAGGTCCATAGAAAACCCTCGAGAGGAGATAATGTACACCAGGAACGAAACCTCTTGGATCTCGAAGTCACATTTCTCCGGTTTCGCATATAAGTTGTTCTCCAGAAGTGTAAGTAGCACCTGTCGCATGTGCTTACGATGTTCTTCTAATGAGTGGGAATAAATCAGAATATCATCGAGGTAGACCACGACAAAAACTTTGAAATATTCCCTCAACACATCATTGATAAAATTCCTGGAAGACAGCCGGGACATTAGATAGGCCAAATGGCATCACCAGATATTCATAGTGGCTGGAATGGGTGTTAAAGGCTGTCTTCCATTCATTGCCTTCTCTAATGTGAACCAGGTTATATGCACCCCTGAGATCTATTTTGGTGAAGATGGAGGCCCCTCGAACCTAGTCAAACAAGACAGAGATTAAAGGCAGTGGATAGCAATTCTTCACCATTCTGTTGTTCATCCTTCAAAAATCAATGCACAGTTGGAGAGAGCCATCCTTTTTCTGCACAAAAAAGAAGCCTGCTCTGGCCGGTGATTTGGAAGGCCGAATGAGGCCTTTTTCCAAAGCATCCTGGACATATTCCTCCATGGCCTTTCTTTCAGGCAAGGAAAGAGCATAGAGTCTGCCCTTGGGAAGTCTTGCTAGAGGAAGAAGATCTATAGGGCAGTCATAGGAGTGGTGAGGTGGTAAAGTATCTGCCCTTTTCTTGGAAAACTGTTTCGCCAAATCCTGGTAAGGGGCCGGAATCTTAAAAGCCGATTGTGATTGGATGGCAGCAGCCAGGCAGACAGGAAGCGTGATACAGGTAGAGGAACTGGTATCACTCCATTGAAGGATTTCTTCTGTACACTAATGAATGACAGTGTTGTGTCTTCTGAGCCAAGGAAGACCAAGGACCAATGGTGCCAGCGGACACTGGAGCAACAGGAACGATATCTCTTCAGAATGCAGAGCCCCTATGGATAGTTGGATGGGAGGTGTTTGCGAAACTATGGCCATCCTGAACCTATCCTCACCACTGAGCCCAACCACAGAGAGGAGTTGTATAAGAGGCTCGGGCATCAGTCCCAGGGTGTTGAAGAAGGAGATGTCCATAAAATTCCATGCTGCACCACTGTATAAAAATGCTGGGATGGACACTTGATGATCCTTTCCTTGAATTACTGTGGGGATTAGGACAGAATTAGCAGGAGAGACAGATGAAAAGCCTAGATGTAGTTCTCTCATAAAACCAGGACATGGCCCTTCCCCTGACTTAACAGGACAAATCAAGGCTGAATGCCCTTTGCCTCAAGCAGAGACCTTGAGAGCGACTTATCCGTTTCTCCTCGGTAGAGAGTCGGTAAGCCCCCACCTGCATCGGTACCTCTGGATCTGGGGAAGTTACCTGAACTGAAGACCGGGGAGATGGAGAAGGAAATTTCTTCTCCAGTCTACGTTCCCAGAGGCAGCGATCAATACGAACTGCAAGGAGCATAAGATCATCCAATGTATCCAGAATAGCATACTGGACAAGAACATCTTTAATCTGGTCCAAGAGCCCAAGGCAGAGCTGACTATGTAGAGCAGGGTCATTCCACTTGGAGTCAATTGCACACCTGTGGAACTCAGGACCTCATTCAGAGTCGGTCATTGTGGCCGCATGGTTGTAAGGTAAAAGGGGCCAGATATGCAAAGGAAGCACTCGCAAGTTGCATCGTTAAGATGGGATCGTTAGCTGGACGAGCGAGGGGAGGATGCGGCCGTAAGACTAAAAATACGCCCCCTTTTTGTTCGCATTACACGTCATGTCCGGGCATATAAGGATTAATCGAGACCATCGGGAATCATCGGAGCTGGTCGTAGAGCTTAAGGTTGACCATACCCTCTCTTAAGCACTACGATCAAGTCAGTGAAAAATCTCCCATGTCACATGTGCCATGACACTACTTAGTTAATTATGCACTCCCATAAAATGCTGTTTGCATAGTCAGGCACGCCTGCGTTCGGATCTCCACTCCCCCATTCACAAGCACCTTCCCCTTTACCACCCACAAACGCCTCATCCTGTCACTCAAACTAACGACCTGGCCAAGTTGAAGGAGAGAGCAATTTCTGATCGCAATAGCTAGTTTGCGCACGCGCATTGTGAATTTTATGCATGCGTAGTTTAGTGAACATCGGTGGCATACGACCGTGCGGCCCCAACGACACGCTCTGAATGAGGTCCTCAGTGCAGTAGTATTCTGCAGTTCTTTGACCCTCGGACAAGGACCGAAGTTTGATTCTGCTAATGCCGCCTTGCCTGGGTCATCATAGAGAAGGCCTAGAGTGGCGAAGAAAGCATCCACTGTCTGGAGAGCACTGTGGGCAGGAGGTAGACCAAAGGCCCAGGTCTGAGGATCACCCCGAAGCAGCGAGATAATGATACATTCTCATTGAGTCTCTGATCCCGATATCCCAGGCCGGAGCCTAAAGTACAATCTACAACATTCTCGTAATTTAATAAAGTCCCTCTGATTGCCGGAAAATGATCCGGCAAATTAAGTTTTGGCTCCAGAGGGTGAACTAGAGCTGGGGCTGCTCATGTCTCATCTACCCGAAGAGACAGCTCCTGAACTTTTTGCATCAGGACCGGGATCTGGGCAGCAAGAATTTGAATTGGATTTTGACTGGAAGCCACGGTTTCAATTCTGTGACATTTTATGTCCGGTGATAATGTTGTGATTCCAGGGTGGAATCAACTAAGGTAGCGTAGAGTGGAGATTTCAGTAGGAAGTTGGTAGGGGTACCCCTTTCAGTGGTCTTTCATTGCTACAGTGTTAATGGTTAAAAGTGGGTCCAGCAGGTTAAAGTCTGGTGCTAGCCTTGAGGGCTGGAATGCAGTGACTAGTTGTGGCCAAGGGTTAAGGATGTGATGCAGCCTTGGGGCTGTTGAGGCAGCCTTGAGGGCTGATTAGTCTTTGCTAGTCGTGGCCTGTGGCCAAGGGAGAGATGCAGCCTCGAGGGCTGGTCTCTTGGCTAGTTGCAGCCTGAGGGCTAAGGTGGAGATGCAGCATTTGGGCTGTGGATGCAGCCTTGAGGGCTGGTCTGTCTTGCCTAGTTGTAGCCTGCGGGCTAAGGTTGAGATGCAGCCTTTGGGCTGTGGATGCAGCCTTGAGGGCTGGTCTGTCTTGACTAGTTGTAGCCTGAGGGCCTTTGGGATGCAGCCTTTGGGCTGATAAGTCTTTGATGTAATGTGAACAAGGCAGAAAGTTGTTACCAATGTCGCTGGGTTGACACTAGTGGTGATGCACCAGATTGTGCTCTTGAGACGCTGAGATGTGACCAGTGCCACCGGGATGACACTGGCGATGGTGCACTGGATTGTGCACTTGGGACGCTGAGATGTGACCAGTGCCGATGGGATGACACTGGCGACGGTGCACTGGATTGCGCACTTGGGTTGTTGAGATACGACTAGTGTCACCGGGTTGACACAAGCCGCCTGACGCTGACCTGCATCCTGGATGGAGTGTACTCTGCACTGCTGAGATGACACACATGGCTACAGCAGAGATGCACACTGTGCTGCCTCGATCACTCAATCAGCACGTGGCAGGTGGTATGCGGACTGTGCCACCTGGATGAAACAAATGGCAGGGAAATAACTCAACAGGCAGGACTCTGGAACTCGACTGATAAACAGGAGACTGGAATAACTGGAAGCATGAGAAACTGTATCACCGGCATGGAGTGAAGGGCTGGCTGGAATTTAACAGAAACAGGGCCCAACCAGAGCAAGTCTCCCTTAACAATAGACCAGTGTGCAGCTGGGCTGTGCACAAACAGGAGAATCAATTAGCGTTCACCTTACTCTGCACACAGACAGGCAGTAATTAATGCAGTGCCTAAGGTTGGAAACTGCAACCAATATGATCTGCTTAACTGCAGATCCTGACAGAATTCATGTGTATATATAGTACATATAATTTTTTTTGTTTGCCTGGCTATGTCGGCTGAACCCCACCATGAAGGGGGGGCTGTGTGCACCATTGCTATGGGACCCCCAAAGAGCTAGTTATGCCCCTGATAGCACAGGTAGGTGCACAGCATAGCAAAGCTTTGAGCAGCCATTATTCCTACAGCCAGAAAGCCCCACATGCTTTTTGGCATCACAATCAATTTCCAGCCAAAAGAATTGTGTTTAGAAACTCAAATCGACTGTCTCTCATTATTCTATTCATTTGGGGATTTGAAGTTCAATTTTGAGTTCGATATACGTTTAATTTGCAAAAATGAATGTTAGTAGATGAAGGGATCCTATACAGAGCCCTAACTAGACTTTTTGGTGCCCTGTGCCAGAGAGAGCATTAGCGCCTCCTCATTTTTTAAATAGGGACATAAGAAAAAGAGCCATGACTTCATGGGAAAGGGCCAGGGAAGAGATAGGGGAGGCCAGGAGATGCTGGGATAAAAGAAGAGGAAGCTACAAGTGAGAATGATAATAAACAGGAAAATTGACAGGCCCAAACAGCGCCCCCTGCCCTGCGGTACCCTGTGCATTGACACTGGTTGCACTACCCTAGTTACGGCCCTGATCCTATATATTTGACTATGGGAAAACTGATGTTTTGCCTATGTGCAATTTTGAGTGACATTCCGTTTTCTGTTCTATTTGATAATCGATCTCCAATATCAAAATCGAGTGGAAATTGAACCAAAATCGAATGGCAAATCGAACAGAATCCAAAATTGATCTTTAATAAATATACCCCCACGTCCCATTAGACTTCGCTTGTGCTGAGCATCTTTTTGGCCTATAAATGCATCTTAGTCACAAATGAATGCAACAAACTGCTTAATGAGACTGCACTATGGCCCTGATCCAGACCCGGTCGCTAAGCAGCGACCGCTCGCATCCGCAGCGAGCGATCATATGCAAAACCAGCTTTCGCTCATAAAGACAATGCAAAGAGATGCATGTCCAGCCAGAATTAAAAACCACCCACCTTAAACTGCGAGCGAACATCACTTTTCTACTAGAAATGCATTCACTGCTGACGTCTGCAGACTCATCATTCCACATCCTATATATCAAAAGCAAATGCACATAATTTGCTACCATACAATGTACTTGCCAGAGCAAACGATGTGCATCTGCTAATAGCTTGTTATGTGTATGTAATTATAGCTTGATTGCATCTTTGATCTTTTTTTTTGTAAGATAAAGCTTGCTTTGACTACTTTGTTGTATTGTTTTTTTTTAAAGAAACACACACACGTCTATTTTTTTTCTTTTATTGTACGATTACTATGCAATATATGTATATGTGTTACATATATACATAGAAATATATAATAATCTCTCTCTCTCTGTATATATATTAGGGATGTGCAGGCTCGGATAGGTTCGAGTTTGCACGTGGAGTTCGGTTTTTTCCCTCCAAAAAAACGGAACTCAGAAAGAGGCAAAACGTCATCTTGCACGGACGAACATCATCATTCCTGGACTTTTGTCCAGGAATGATGATGTTCGTCCATGCAAGATGACGTTTTGCCTCTTTCTGAGTTCCGTTTTTTTGGAGGGAAAAAACCGAACTCCACGTGCAAACTCGAACCTATCCGAGCCTGCACATCCCTAATATATATATATATATATATATATATATATATATATATATTTATAAAGTCTGCTATATATGGACGGCACTCGTTATAGGATCTTTTGTAAATAAATGGAGGCGTCACTCCAATGTCACTGCCAACATTTCAGAGATTTAATCCCTTTTATCAAGGGATTAAGGGCCTGATTCAGAGTTGGGAATAGAGAGAGAGATATATCTCTCTCAGCTGATCATCTTGGGGAAACCATGCTGCACTGCAGGTGGGGCAGATTTAAAATGTACAGAGAGATTTAGATTTGGGAGGGAGGTGTCCAAACTGACATCTAAATTGTAGAGTAATAATAAAGCTGTGCAGTATATGTGGGCTACATGTAAAAGCAGCCAGTATTTACCCCACATGCAATAAAAGAATGTATTTACACCCCTTACATTGCTACATGGTTTGTCCAGGTACACAGTTAAGTGCTATCTTTCTCTCTATTCCCAACTCTGAATCAGGCCCTAAATCTCTGAAACGTTGGCAGTGACAGTGGAGTGACACCTCCATTTATTTACAAAGGATCCTATAACGAGTGCCGTCCATATAGTGCAGATTTTATTAATACCACAGGAAGGGCACCGTTTAAAGTTGTTTTTGTCTATTTGGAGTGCCGAGCAATTGGAATTTACATATATATATATATATATATATATATATATATAAATCACAGGGGCTCTGCACTCACCATAATAACTAACAATAATAATAATAAACATAATAAACAGTGGGGTTTTGGTTCATGAATTGATCAATGCATTTAAGCTTGAATCAAACCCCACTGTTTATTATGTTTATTATTATTATTATTGTTAGTTATTATGGTGAGTGCAGAGCCCCTGTGATTTCTATTTAAACAATGTGGTCACATACCATGTTGCACCCCAAATCTAGGAATGGTGAGTGCCGTGGATTAGTGCTTTTTCGTTTTTTTTATATATATATATATGTATATATACAGGCATAGATGGACGGCACTCGAGTGCCGTCCATCTATGCCTGTATGTTAATCATTTGGGAAAGGCATCGGAGTTGTTGCTTATTATTCAGGAGTGGCGGTTATTTTGGATCATTCTCTCTCTCTCTCTCTCTCTCTCTCTCTCTCTCTCTCTCTCTATATATATATGTATAATGTGTTCTAAATCAGCTCTCAACTGTCACTATATCGGCTTGCTTGTCAAAATGTAATTTGGTATTTCAATGTTTGCAAGTTTGCTTCCTTTTTTAAAATTTTTATACATTTTATTGTAAAAAAACAGTGTATGTAGCAATGTGTATATATAGGGCCATAATGAGCAATGTTTGGTTAGTCTATGCATTCACTGCCTAGCAGTAATGTCCCAGGTATGTGAATTACCTGCTGCTTTCCCTATGTAAATAATAGTTTTTTTATTTTAATAATACAGACATACATCCACAAACTTGTGTTTGAGGTATTTTATTTGGTAAATTATTAAATGATAAATGTGCAGATTAATCCGCACCAATAGCTATTATTTTATAATAAATGCAATATTTTTGAACAAAAAAAAATGTATTTGTGTTTTTTTAACAAAGCGAAAAAAATGAACTTAAAATTTTAAAGAAATTATAATGCCCTCCTCATGCGGGCTATAGAGTCCCCCAAGGCAGCCATACACTACGCCATGATGTCCAGCTCCCTCCAGATTATATTGGACAAGCATTCCTGTGGCACATCTGAAAATAAAATTGTTTTAGTTTTTGGTTTGTTTGTTTTAAATAAAAAAAAAACCAGTATAGACCATCACCCACCCATGCTTCCTATGATAAACCCAGCACTGCAAAGTATGTTTTTTTGGGGGGTTTAAACAACATCTGCACTATTTACCTGATAGCAATACTGACATTTGAAAAGTGGTCTGTAGGCTATATTATGTTTAAAATACAATTTAACACACAAACAAGCTTGTGCACTGAAATGGCTCCCTTCAACATATATGTTGTAATGATTTTAGGCAAATACAAATGTGCTTTGAATGTGTGTGTCAATGTTTTTTAGGTATTGCATGTACCTTCAGCTGCAGGTTCTTCCTGGGATGGCTCCTGTGAAGAGGCCGCCCAATTGGAGCCTCCAGAACTTTCCTGAGAGGATGCTTGCCCAGGGAAAGAATTGGGAGAATGGGATGGTTCTGGGGTGGCACGGGAGGGAGTGGGGGATTGGTTGGAAGACTGAGCAGGGGAGGGATTGGAGTACTGGTAGGAAGAGTGAGCAGGGGAGGGAGTGGAGGGAGGGGAGGAAGAGTGAGCAGGGGTGGGAGTAGAGGGAGGTGAGGAATGGTGGGAAGAGTGAGCAGAGGAGGGGGGTTGTTGACCACGCCCTCTTCTGGCTCGTCTGCATTGGCCTAAAAGATAATGGTTTTGAAATATGAATTGTGTTATGATTTGGCCAAACTATAATAATTGTTTAAACAATTCACTTTAAATGTGTGTGTGTGTATCTTTTTTTTTTATGCAATACTAATCCAAAACTTTATTCAAAAATATATATCACGCAATATACATATATGAGAGAATGAAATTTGTTGCTATTGTAGTTTCAAAAAAACACATGAAATTGTTTAAATTGATAAAACACTTGAGGACTACAACACACACACACAGTCACACATACATATACACACACACATACACTTTATGTAAATTTACATAAACCAGTAATTAAATAAAATGGCTTCTACCTGAAAAAAAAAACCCTGCAAAGCCATTTATAGTGCCAGAAACACAATAATATATCTATATCATTTTACAATTACAAAAAAATAGCACTGCTAATGCACGCATTCACAGTGCGGAACTACTTATGCTGCAAGTCAAGGGCCCACAAGTGGGCCAGAAGGACCGGTGTACGACGGCGGAGGTCAGACCAACGCCATTCTACTTGCACGATGGTGCAGTCACAGCCTATGCGGCGTAACCTACGCCGCACCTTGACGTAGACCCGCATCTTTTGCCGGTTTGTGACAAACAGCATTGCAGGCACCAGGCACCTGTCCATGACGCATGCCAAGATTCGCAGCTCCCTGCGGGTGAAGTTTGCGGCTCTCATGATGGCAATGACAATTATTACAGTGTGCAAACTTTATATAAACTATAGAGCGTTCTGATTATTTGGCCCCTCAAAAATGGCGGATGGACACAGGACATTTCTTAATTTACTACATCTAGATATATATAACACCTCCCATACAGCATGTGACTCACCTAATCCCACAGCTGGCATATGCCTGTGTGGCATTTCATACACTCCCAACACTACGCAGCTTCTTGTGAAAGTGAGTGTAACTTGGAGGGGCGGTTTTATAGGCGTGTATTTGTGTCAGTTGGTCGCATATGCACTGCATAGGACACTGCATGGGAGTGGCGCACAATTACAGCGGCATATGCACATGCCTATAAATGTCAACGCCTGGATTTTAGATTTTTGCAGTCATGGATTTTCAGGAGGTCAGTATACTGCATGAAGGAGATACACGTTTTTCTGGATGAATTTGGATTGGGACTAGCATCTGAAAATGTAGATGTGGACACACTTGCAGATGTGGGTGTGGAAATTGTGCCTGTGCTGCCACCAGATGTTCCTCTACCACCTCCTACAAACACATCACCTCCAAATGTGGCTGGCCCACATCCATGAGGCACTAAGCAGATTCTATTTTGGCCATAACATTCCAGTAGAAGATCGTTTAGAAATCTGGGTGGAAATAACCAAGATCATCGATCTGAAACACTCCACTCATTATGATGTGTATTATCTTAGAAAAGGGTATGTATTTTATCATTTTAAAAAATTAAAAAAAAATGGTATCTGAATTTGGGTGTTTTTTCATGATAACAAAAAATCAAACGAAGTCTATTTTGTAGTCCCAATGTTGTAAGGCCAATGTTCAATATATAATTTGTTACATAGCAAGATGGTTTTTATACAAAAAAATTAAAGCTATTACTCTTATTAGGTGGGGTGACCTTTGCAGCCGACTCAAGAAAAAAAATCAATTCACGGATTCAACATCTTAATGGGCCAGGGGGTCCCCTCCCTGACAGCTTGGCTTTGATCCAAAGGGAAGAACAGATTTTGGGGGCCTTGGAATGGAGGTTATTGTCGGTGGCCCATTTAGACCATCTGGTGCCTCCACAAGATGCCCAAAATACTGTGTCTCGTAATTATTTGCTTACACCTGTCTCTGTATCTGTCTATTTCTGTGTAAAGTATAAATACTAATTTTTAAAGGACCTTGCATGGATCAAAGGCTGCAGTCAGACGGGGTGACGGGAAAACAACCTCCATCAACTGTGCCTCCCCCATCCACCACTGCCGCCTTTGCCAAAGTCATTGTTGGCCTTAGGGTGGCAGTGGAACGCCAAACTGCAGCCATTGAGGCAGTCTAGGCCAGCATGGTGGCGCAAACCTCCATTCTAAGGACAATAAGCCAAGATTTCAGGGAGATGAAACAACAACTCACTGGCCCAAGAGAAGGTGAGGTGTACCAGTGCCCTGCTGTGGCTGGGACGAGCTCCAAGCAGGGTACACGACGGTCCTCCCGGATCCGTAAATTGAGATTTCCGGAGTCGGCTGCAAAGCAGAAGAAAAAAGATTGATGATCTTGGATTATTTCCACCCAGATTTATACACAAACTTTATGGAAGTTTATGGCCAAAATGTAAATCTGGTTAGTGCCCATGTAAACCATACAAAGAATAATTTGACATTGCTTCTTGCCATCATATGTGCCATACATATTTGGAGTTGAATTTTGATTTGTAGGAGGTGAAGGAGGGACATTTGGTGATGGCACAAAAGCTACAACCCACATTTTCAAGTGTGTACCCATTCCAAATTCATCCAGAAAATCGTGTATCTATTCATTTAATTTGTTTTTGTAGTTTGAAATATTTAGTTTAATTTATAAAGCCATATTTGAAGCACAAATTGGTTGTGTACACAAATAAAATTTTTCTTTGTACATTTACAAAAAAGTCAGTCATTTGTCTTTTTAATTTGCATTTTTTCCCTTCTAAAACTACAATAAAAAACCACTACAGCTTCTATGGAACTACAAATCCAAGCCTGGCCTGGCACACTATTGCTATTAAGGCATGTATTTACTCTGGAATGGCATGCTGGGATGTGTAGTGCCACACCAGCTTGAAGCGAGCACAACAAAAACAAAAGTGTTTACCCTATTACACTTTAAATACACAAAAAAACTATTTTTTAGGTATTTGAATATGAAAAAATATAGGGCCAATTGTTAGGGCAGTAAAATGTATTTGGTATTGGTATCTGTAAAGACATCACAAGCATAATCAAAAAGAGTAATTTGAATTAAAAAAAATATGCTAAATAACGCACCAGCTACTCTATAATCTGACTGTTACCATCGGCAGCGGAAAGAACTGACTGCTCATGCAGTGCTTGTGGTAGGCCCTGGGCTACTGCAAGCACTGCGAGTGCTTCAGTCGAAAAAGATGCCAGGTGATGTATACAATGCCGCTGCCTTTTAATTATGGACGCCCATAAAACGCCATTATGGCACCAAGACACCTCTTTTACAAACACCTTTCCCTGTTACCACCCACAAACGGCTCTTTCTGTCACGCAAGGTAGCGTCCAGGTGGAGCGGTGCGAGCGCTCGATTCCTGATCGCAGTGAGTGGTTTACGCACGCGCATTGCGTCTATTACGTATGCACGGCTTGCAACAATCGGCTGCTTGTGAGCGATCGCGCCTTAGCGACCGGGTCTGAATCAGGGCCCATGTGTCTGCACTGACTGAGTGTGAATCTGTATCCAAAGTGCTACGATGCAGCAGCCGCAGCATTTTCCACACCAAAGTCCATTGTGCTTCATATACAAATTCAGTCACACACAAGTATACAAGTGTTGCATATCAAATTAATCAGTGCAGTTTCTTGAAGCGGTTGGTTGCTTCTGTTTGCAACTAAGAGGCATTTTAAGGCAAAAAGAAGCTTAGCGCAAGTCGGGTCATAGACCTAGTGGCTCACTCACTGCAGCGTATATTGAGGCTAGGTACAGTATATGAGGACACATCTACAGCCATAGCCAAAAGTTTTGAGAATGACACAAGTATTGTCAAATGTTACTATGATATACTGAAGTAAAATTACAAGCATTTCATAAGTGTCAAAGGCTTTTATTGACAATTACATTAAGTTTATGCAAATAGTCAATATTTGCAGTGTTGACCCTTCTTTTTCAAGACCTCTGCAATTTGCCCTGGCATGCTGTCAATCAACTTCTGGGCCACATACTGACTGATGGCTGCCAATTCTTGCCTAATCAATGCTTGGAGTTTGTCAGAATTTGTGGGTTTTAATTTGTCCACCCGCCTCTTGAGGATTGACCACAAGTTCTCAATGGGATTAAGGTCTGGGGAGTTTCCGGGCCATGGACCCAAAATGTAATGCCTAATCATCTCATTACATTGGTCACCTTATATAGCATAGCTCATTACAATATTCATAAGTATACAGCATTACCAGGTAATTGTTCCTCCCTAATTTTCATTGCTGCTATGCAAATGTCCAGGGCTGCAACTCAATGTCCATAGGTCCAGAGTCTTCTTGTATTCTGAGAAATGTCCCATACATCACACAGGGGCAGTCTTCTAGCTAACACCATGCCAACTTCTCCTGGACCCCTTCCATGGTATTAGAGACCGTCATCAGTTAAGCATGTCTTTATCTATAGCCCGCGATCTTCAGAAAGCATCTGGGTGTCTGCAGATTACACTCAGCAAGAAATTAAAACCATGCCTGAAAATTAGATTAAAGCCCTGTCAGCCATACTTAAGGAGAATTGGAAATATACTTTATTTACTTAATACTTTATACTTCTTGGAATGAAGATCAGTTCTTTTATACAGGTGCCATTGCTATTCTACCTTCTACCTTAATCAATGACACAAGACCTGTATTACTTTATTAATTAATTAATGCCAGGGCCGTAACTAGGCTGGTGTGACATGTGCCATTGCACAGAGCACCACAAGGCAGGGGGCGCTATTCAACAGCACCATCAATTTTCTAAATTCATTCAGTTTCACTTGCAGTGCGTCTGGTAGCTCAGCTGGCCCCTGCAGAGATCCAATCCTGCCTTTCCTCCTCTTTGATCACTGGCAGGGACTTGCTCTATATCTGATCACCCCTTCCTATGTCCTCCCTGGCCAACTCACACTCCATCCCCTCTGCTGCCTCCAACATCCCCCAAGCAAGTCTAACACAGCCATGGCAGAGGACAATGTAATTGAGCTGTAATTTATGTGTGCCTGCTGCTCACCCCCTGAAACCCTAGTCCCCAGCACATCCTGTCACTATATCTAAGTGTCTGACTCTGTGTGGAAAGTGCTACAGTGAGCGAGATGACCAAGATGGTGATGTGTCACATGCTGGAGCATGGTGTCTGTGAGTATGTCCCCTGGGGAGAAAACACCCAGCCCAGGGAACCGGGACAGTGCAGGGGGTGGCCAAGGGAATCTATATACACTCACCACAGAGACCTGGAGTGGGTGTTCCCCGGCACCTCTGAAGTGCTCTGACCACCTGCACAGGCTCCTCTCCTACACAAAATAAATAAATACTAAAAGATATATAGCAGGTCTGTTCACGCTCCTGAGTTGTGATATATATATATATATATATATATATGAACAGTTCATCTCTGCACTCACATCCTCATCAAGTGAAAATAGTATATGGGGGGTGCTCCTCCTTAGGTCAAAAGGCCAGTTCAATAATATATACAAATACCATACACAAAAAAGAACGTGAAATGAGGGCACTCACCAAAAAATAGAAGATCAGCTTATTTTTAATCAGAGCATCAAATTAGTAGTTCATAGGTGCTACAAAATACCGATGTTTCGGTCCAGACAAGGGCCATTCTCAAGGTGCAGCAATCCAAAAATCACCAATACATCCTGGGTCTACTGAAGTCACAGACTAACTAAGCACATCGGCTAGTACATAGTGCAGTCTCCCAGGGCCCTGTTATATAGCCAACACACTCATACCTGGTAGGCAATCAGTAATCAAGCAAATAAGTAACCAGCCACTTACCAGCATGTTAATTATCAAAACAACAGCCAAGACAATGAAGTACGGTGGGCGTAAGGAACCAATCAGGTTATCCACCGTCCACCCCGCACAGTGTAAACCCTCCGGTGCAACACGCTAACGCACCGTCTCTGGCGCGCTCAGCGTGACACACTCCAAACGTCCAGCAGTGATGCGCGCTACACCATGTGGTTCGCACACGGCTGCGCGCACACGCCAGACGCGTAACCAAGGCAACAGGGATATTAGAATTCAAGGTGATAGGCTGGTAGGTGCTAGGGCTGATGAATCATAAATAAACACAAAATATAGAGAATACAAGGTGCGTGTTGTACAAACAGGGACCCTGAGATATACTGCAAGGAAGAATAATGTACATTAGTGTATAAACAGTATGTAGTGACCAAAGTCACTAGGCAGCCAGTCATAAAAATAACGCTACGCAAGAATAGCAGCAGAAATATAAACATATCACAATGGAAAATATAATAAAAAAAAGAAGAAAGAAAGAGAAAACTAAACGATAAATGTGTACGATAATGCAGAATAAACAAACCAATATGCAAAATATGGGAAACATCAGAGAAAACAATTTTAAGGTAAAAACACAGACAGATAGTTGATCTCATTTAAACCCCTTGGTGCCACAGTATCGAGCTTACTAATCCAAAAACTTTCCCTTTGGTGGAGCCGTTTAATACGGTCACCACCCCTAATCAATGGTGGAACCCAATCAATGAGGCGACACCGTAACATCGATATCTGGTGATCAAAAAGAAGAAAATGTCGGGCCACAGGTTTATCAGTGCTGCGTGTTTGTAATGCAGCCCTGATAGAAGATCGATGATTGGCCATTCGTTCACTGAATGGTCTAGTGGTCAGGCCTACATAATAGAGACTACAGGGGCATGTTACAACATAAATAACAAACTCCATTTGGCAATGTAACCTATAGTTGATCCTAAGTTGTTTCCCGGTGTGCGGATGTGGGAAAGTAGGACCCACAAGTAAACTCCTGCAGGTGATACAACTCCCACAGCTCACACACCCAGGTTTTTTGTTTCAACAGCCAATCCGTCCCCCGAGATTTCATAGGGGATAGCGTTGGTCTCATAAGTAACTGGTTCAAATTGGCATTCCTCCTATAGGCAAGCATCAGAGGTGGTACATTCTTCATCTTAAGGTCAGGATGTGGTGTTAATAACGGCCATCGATGATTTAATGCTTTCCGAACGATTTGTGATCTGCTACTAAATTTGGTAGAAAAAATCATTCTTTCATTATGTCCAGTATCAACAGGGTTAGTTAACTGTCTGGACGAATGCATTTCTCTTGCTTTTAGAAGATTATGCTGAATGAGATGTTCATCGTAGCCCCTTGCACGAAACCGGTCACTCATTTCAAATAGCTGACTATCGAGAACGTCAGCATCGATAGTATTACGTAGTACACGTAAAAACTGAGCTCTAGGTAGGCTATTAATAACCGTGGGAGGGTGAAAACTGCGAGCATGCAAGAGGGTATTGCGATCAGTTGGTTTTCTGTATAGCATATACTCAAGAGATTATCCTTTCTTGATAACTGTGACATCAAGAAAATTAATCCTTACTGTATCGATGGTGCTGGTGAATTTAACTGGTTGTGGTAGATCATTAAGCCATTGTATCATCCCATTAAAGGATTCTATGCTCCCCTTCCAGAGAATAAAGATGTCATCAACAAAACGTTTGAAAAAAATGATGTTAGATCCAAATTTCAGTAAAATAAAACCAGTCTCAAATGCAGCCATGAACAAATTGGCGTACGTGGGTGCCAAATTAGACCCCATCGATGTTCCTGATCGCTGAAGATAATAGTCGCCATCGTACATAAAAAAATTATATTCCAACACGAACTGGGTTAGTTGAAGAATAAATTCTGTAGGTATTGTAGCGTGTGGGTTTATGGTGAGTGCCTCACGTAATATTTCTAGACCACTAGTGTGCGGTATAATGGTATATAATGACATTACATCCAGGGTAGCAAGCAGAGTGTCTTCACTTAGTGGATCCAGTTGTTGTAAAAGGGTCAAAAAATGCTGTGTATCTCTAATAAGCTGGAAATCTGGAGTACTCATGGCTGTAGAATTTTGTCAATGAAGATCGCAATAGGCTGTAGTAATGAGCCTTTGGCGGAAATAATTGGTCTCCCTGGTGGTCTAGTTAGGGTCTTATGAATCTTTGGTAAAAGATATATAATTGGACAAATGGGGAAGTCCACCGTAAGCTACTGAAATGTTTTATCACTAAGCCAACCGTAAGTGAGACCCAATCTAAGCGTTTGATCAATCATACGTTTAACTCAAGAGTGGGATTAGACATTAATTTTTCATAAGTTGTGACGTCACTTAATTGCCTCAGCATCTCATTATTATAATCGATCCAGTCCATGACGACCACAGCCCCACCCTTATCGGAATTACGGATGACAATCTCTTGGTTATCACGTAATTTCTTGAGTGTGGCCCTTTCTAGTTTAAACAAATTATCAAATTTCTTCCTAGTGGAGCATGAGGACACATCACAGGAGGTCATTCTAAGGAAAGTCTTTATACTGGGATTCGTGGAGATAGGATCAAATGTAGAGGGTTTCTTCAACTCATCTGATCTAACGGTTGAGGATGAATCGAGATAATGTTCACGCAATCTTAATTTTCGTCCAAATTTATACATATCAACATTCCAATCTTGTGCATTAAAGTTGGAAAAAGGAACAAATGACAAGCCCTTGGACAACAGTGAAGTCTCAGCTTGATCAAGTTGATAAGTAGATAAATTAAACACCGCGTTTATATTTTGCGCCTCCTTGCTCTTCTTCCCCCCGCCCCTTGCCTCGTGTGCGTCCTGTTTCTTGGGGCCAGCGGGGGTTCGCCTGCTTGTAATGCAGGACCTGTCTCTAAAAAAAGATTTTGTTCAGAGCCCAAGGAATCACTATAAGAGGAGGGTGGGGCGCTTGAGTCGATAGTCTCAAACCTTTTTGGCGGTATCTGAGCTCTCAGTCGCCTACATCTGGGAAAATCCTTAGCATCTGAAGTGCTATCTCCCATTAGCCAGCGATAAACGTTATGTGTCTTATAGTCATTCATAACTGTGGAGAGTTTTTTCCTCTTAAAGGCAACAAGATCACGTCGATAGTTCTGAACCTGGTCAGTGAGTTTATCAAGCCAGTTAGTGGTTTTATCTTGGCTAAGGGTTGAGAGACAAGTCGTGTTAAACTGTTCTATTTCACCCACGATATTTTTCAATTCTGCTCCAACTTCCTCTACCACTAGGAGTAGTAAATCCAGGGAGCATTTATTAAGAATGCCACACCATCGACCACAGAATACAGGATTACTGCTGCCGATGGTGGGGACATTCCAAATTCTGAAGCCCCTGGGTATCTCCTTACATCTGTAGTATTCAGACAAAAACTGTCCGTGCAGATTGAGATCAACCTCACATTTCCTTAATCTCAATAATCAATGGTATAAATCGATTGTAGATTCAGCAGGTAAGACTTGATATTCAACTTCACTAAAAAGAATTCCTTCAGCATCATCGTCAGAAAATGTAAAAATATGTTTTTCTGCCTGTAGCAAAGTAGCATTATTAGGTATAGGCATACCGCCTTGAGCCATATTTACACTATTTAAAAAATAGTCTCAGACACAAAAATACTGCAGTAAAAAATGCCGCACATAGAAGTATAATACGATGTACTTGAACAACAGTCAAAAAAATTAGCGATAGTTGTCAGAGAAAATGAGCAAGACACAGCTGGCTCAAGTCAATATATATAAGAACAGTTCATCTATGCACTCACATCCTCATCAAGTGAAAATAGTATATGGGGGGTGCTCCTCCTCAGGTCAAAAGGTCAGTTCAATAATATATACAAATACCACACACAAAAAAGAACGTGGAATGAGGGCACTCACCAAAAAATAGAAGATCAGCTTATTTTTAATCAGAGCATCAAATTAGTAGTTCATAGGTGCTACAAAATACCGACGTTTTGGTCCAGACAAGGACACACTAGTGGTCTAGAAATATTACGTGAGGCACTCACCATAAACCCACAAGCTACAATACCTACAGAGTTTATTCTTCAACTAACCCAGTTCGTGTTGGAATATAATTTTTTCATGTACGATGGTGACTATTATCTTCAGCGATCAGGAACATCGATGGGGTCTAATTTGACACCCGCGTACGCCAATTTGTTCATGGCTGCGTTTGAGACTGAATTTATTTTACCGAAATTTGGATCTAACATCATTTTTTTCAAACGTTTTGTTGATGACATCTTAATTCTCTGGAAGGGGAGCATAGAATCCTTTAATGGGATGATACAATGGCTTAATGATCTACCACAACCAGTTAAATTCACCAGCACCATCGATACAGTAAGGATTAATTTTCTTGATGTCACAGTTATCAAGAAAGGATAATCTCTTGAGTATATGCTATACAGAAAACCAACTGATCGCAATATCCTCTTGCATGCTCGCAGTTTTCACCCTCCCACGGTTATTAATAGCCTACCTAGAGCTCAGTTTTTACGTGTACTACGTAATACTATCGATGCTGATGTTCTCGATAGTCAGCTATTTGAAATGAGTGACCGGTTTCGTGCAAGGGGCTACGATGAACATCTCATTCAGCATAATCTTCTAAAAGCAAGAGAAATGCATTCGTCCAGACAGTTAACTAACCCTGTTGATACTGGACATAATGAAAGAATGATTTTTTCTACCAAATTTAGTAGCAGATCACAAATCGTTCGTAAAGCATTACATCATCGATGGCCGTTATTAACATCAGATCCCGACCTTAAGATGAAGAATGTACCACCTCCAATGCTTGCCTATAGGAGGAATGCCAATTTGAACCAGTTACTTATGAGACCAACGCTATCCCCTATGAAATCTCGGGGGACGGATTGGCTGTTGAAACAAAAACCTGGGTGTGTGAGCTGTGGGAGTTGTATCACCTGCAGGAGTTTACTTGTGGGTCCTACTTTCCCACATCCGCACACCAGGAAACAACTTAGGATCAACTATAGGTTACATTGCCAAATGGAGTTTGTTATTTATGTTGTAACATGCCCCTGTAGTCTCTATTATGTAGGCCTGACCATTAGACCATTCAGTGAACGAATGGCCAATCATCGATCTTCTATCAGGGCTGCATTACAAACACGCAGCACTGATAAACCTGTGGCCTGACATTTTCTTCTTTTTGATCACCAGATATCGATGTTACGGTGTCGCCTCATTGATTGGGTTCCACCATTGGTTAGGGGTGGTGACCGTATTAAACGGCTCCACCAAAGGGAAAGTTTTTGGATTAGTAAGCTCGATACTGTGGCACCAAGGGGTTTAAATGAGATCAACTATCTGTCTGTGTTTTTACCTTAAAATTGTTTTCTCTTATGTTTCCCATATTTTGCATATTGGTTTGTTTATACTGCATTATCGTACACATTTATCGTTTAGATTCATCAGCCCTAGCACCTACCAGCCTATCACCTTGAAGCCTAATATCCCTGTTGCCTTGGTTACGCGTCCGGCGTGTGCGCGCAGCCATGTGCGTACCACATGGTGTAGCGCACGTCACTGCTAGACGGTTGGAGCGTGTCACGCTGAGCGCGCCAGCGATGGTGCATCAGTGTGTTGCGCTGGAGGGTTTACACTGTGCGGGATGGACGGTGGATAACCTGATTGGTTCCTTACGCCCACCGTACTTCATTGTCTTGGCTGTTGTTTTGATAATTAACATGCTGGTAAGTGGCTGGTTACTTATTTGCTTGATTACTGATTGCCTACCAGGTATGAGTGTGTTGGCTATATAACAGGGCCCTGGGAGACTGCACTATGTACTATCCGATGTGCTTAGTAAGTCTGTGACTTCAGTAGACCCAGGATGTATTGGTGATTTTTGGATTGCTGCACCTTGAGAATGGCCCTTGTCTGGACCGAAACGTCGGTATTTTGTAGCACCTATGAACTACTAATTTGATGCTCTGATTAAAAATAAGCTGATCTTCTATTTTTTGGTGAGTGCCCTCATTCCACGTTCTTTTTTGTGTGTGGTATTTGTATATATATATATATATATATATATATATATATATATAAAACTCCTTCACTGTCTCATCAGAAACAATAGAAGATGACCAGCACACCTGTAATGTAGCAAAAAAAGTAATTGCATTTATTATAAATGGAAAAAATGCCATCTAGCTGCTTTCAATTGTATTCAATAAATCTTATACTTATCAGAATTGTAATGATAAATTCGGGTATATTGATGACTCCCAGCCCCGACAGCTGTTTTGGTGTTACCACCTTGCTCAAGGGTCAGCCATATTTGACTATGCCAGCAGAGGCTATATAAATACCTAATACACACCTGACGCATGTCACCAAACCAACATCTGGAAGCTCATCCCTGGACAACGATACCCACACAGTTTCACCACAAGCAACGCGGTCTGCTGCAGAGTTCCATCATAATCAAGGAGGTGTATAAGGGTGATGGTCTAGTGGTTCAAGATAAAGCGGACTATCTTAATGAAGCATTGAGTCAATTGGGCTACCATTCCTTTTATCAAGTTTTATCCACAGACCCCACCCAAACTTTCCTCCTTGAATTCAAAACCTTGATGGATTCTGCTTTGGCAGAAGGGGTTATATCCAGAGAGATATGGTGGCTTTTATATATTCTTTACCCAACCATACCAAAATTTTATCATCTTCCAAAAACCCATAAAACTCTTCCCTCAATTCCTGGGCATTACATTATCTCTGGTATTAACTCCCTCAAATCCAACTTGTCCCATTATGTTGACACTTATGTTGATACTTTTCTTCAGCCCTATGTCCCTGTTTTGAGATCATATCTCAGGGACTCTACACATTTTTTACAATGTATTGAATCCATTGATTGGAAACCATCATGTGCTTTCCTTACACTCGATGTAGCTTCATTATACACTCACATCCCCCACTCCATTGGGCTACAGAATATTGCTTCAAGATTGTCCCATGATATAGATCTCAAACAGGAACATAGGGCTTTCATCCTTGATTGTATTACTTTTATGCTAACACACAAAAACGTTCTCTTTTCTGGCTCTTTTTATCTTCAAGTCATGGGGACGGCCTTGGGGACCAGGTTTGCGCCAAGCTATGTGAACCTTTACATGGGGCAGTTTGAGGACTTGTATGTGTGGTGGAGCTAGTTCAGCGAAAACCTGGTCTTCTATGGCAGTTAAATTGACAATCTATTTTTTATTTGGGATGGGTATCTTTCCACTGCCACACAGTTTGTTTTCTTTCTTAATCAGAATTCCTTTAATTTATAATTCACTCATCAATTTAGTATGGACCACATAGACTTTCTAGATATAGCCCTAGACATTAAGGATGGTGTCTTATATTCATCTAATTATATTAAATCGGTCAGAACCCAGTCTTACTTACATCATAGGAGTGCGCACTATCATCCTTGGAAATCTAACATTCCTAAAGACCAACTAATGAGACTATGAAGAAACTGTTCTTCCTTAGATACATTGCAGACACAAGCTAAGGACATCTTAGCTGCATTTAGGAAAAGGGGCTATCCTGAATACTTATTGCAGAGAGCCTTTGATGATGTCTTTCGTATAGATAGATCTAGTTTGCTAACAAAAAGAGTAAAAATTAGATTTCAACACAACAACTTGAAAGGGATATCTATTTTATTTGCAAATATAATTCTTGCCATAAAGAAATTAGAGAGATTATTCTTAGAAACTACTGTATCTTGAAACAGGACAATATTTTGAGAGACATCCTGCCTACTAAACCAAAATTAATATATCGGAAGAACAGGTCTCTAAAATCCATCCTAGCTCTGAGTCACTTCAAACCATGTAAGAAACAAATTACTACAGATACAGTATGTTGGGAGGACCCTCACAATGGTTGCAACACAGACCACCTGGTTTTCACCGTTGTGGGAAGACCAGATGCACTATGTGTCACTATACACCTAGGAAGACTGTGAACGTACATATCAATGAGAAGGAAACATATCCAATAACTAATTTCCTAAATTGTGACTCAATATATGTCATCTACTTGATTAGTTGTGCATGCGGCCTCCATTATGTGGGCCGCACCATAAGACCACTCAAGAGACGATTTATGGAACATCATCATAATGTTTTGAATAACGTCATGACACACAGTCTTTCCTCACACTATCTTAAGGTACATGACAGTAAACCGGAGTCATTGAATATTGTAGGCCTTGAACAAATTCAAGTGACTCGCAGGGGTGGAGATAGATTCAAGAACCTCTGTCGTCAAGAGGTTTTTTGGATGTTTAGGATGAATTCCTTATACCCAGAAGATCTTAATGAATCAGTAAAACTAAATTCATTCTTATGATCCTGGTGGTTATTTAGATAGGGAGATAGGGTTCCCATCATCTACCTTTTTTTCATACATGGTCATCTTCTGACATTAATCTTAGGTCCTTATTCTGATAATCCATGCTTATTATGAGAACCGATTGATTGAATATTGCTTTAATTGTATTGAATCATTATATTGTCATACTATGAACGTCTATAATCTTTTTGCATATATATATATATATATATATATATATATATATATATACAGGTTGAGTCTCCCATATCCAAAATGCTTGGGACCAGGGGTATTTTGGATAATGGAATAATCCATATTTTGGAATAATTGCATATCATAATGAAATATCTTGGGAATGGGACCCCAAAATACACACAGAATGAATTTATGTGTTATATACACCATATACACACAGCCTGCAGGTAATTTTATACAATATTTTCAATATTATTGTGGCTCAAGCAAAGTTTGTGTACATACATGAAATTCATTTATGTTTCATATACACCTTATACATACAGCCCGAAGGTAATTTTATACAATATTTTTAATAATTTGTGCCTCAGACAAAGTTTGTGTACATTGAACCAGCAAAAATCAAAGGTTTCATTATCTCAGTCATGCCAAAATTATTCCGTATTTCGGAATATTCCGTATTTCGGAATATTTGGATATGGGAGACTCAACCTGTATATATATATACATCAACTTATGAATACATAGTCCAAAGGGTATTGCTGAAATAATTGATCATGTTGTTTATGTCTAACTAACAGAGTAATAACCTTTGTGCAGAGTTATACTTTGATAACAGATTGTTATACATGTAAACTATTTATAAATTTAATTCTATGCATATATAGGTTCCATATTCCTCTAATGAACAGCATGTATATATAGTAGTATGTCTATAACAAAGGTTTGGATCCTGTGAATTATTATTGAGAGAACCAGTTAGCTTATTTTGTTAAGATGAGTATGACCTAATATTAACGTTACTACAATAGCATTTGGATCTCATTTTAAAGGATATATATTTATTATTGTAAAAGCCCATGCGGTTACGTAATTCTGCTCCTATCACATGATCCATTATGTTTTACCAGGTCCTTATTATTAAAGGGAGTTTGCAAACAGATGTCTTTGTTTACATCACATGATTGATTAGAGCCAATAAAAAGACAAAGATATTAGCCATCACTCGCTACGCTTAACAAAAATAGTGGGTTGTGGTGTTTACCTCACATTATGAATAGAGCCAATAGATGATGACCGATCCACTTATGCGATCTGACATGATTGTTTACATCACGTGATGGATAGCGACCAATTCATCCGCTAAGTGGCTGGTTTGAGTCACGTGGTTTCAGATGTGTATATGCTTAACAAAGGTAGTGGGTTGTGGTGTTTACCTCACATGATGAATAGAGCCAATAGATGATGATCGCTTCACTTATGTGATCTGACATGATTGTTTACATCACGTGATGGGTAATGACCGAATCACCCACTGAGTGGCTGGTCTGAGTCACGTGGTTTCAGATGTGTATACCATGTGACTGGATACCCGTGATTCCTCATGCGCAATAAGTATGTAATTCCTCTGAATTTTGATTTTACGTGGTTAAACAGGTGAATAACACCACGAGCAATGTGTATTTTAACTTATAATGTGATTTAGGATTGAATATGGCTTGATTGATGGGTTGATTGTTCACAGCACAGCTGTAGCATGTTCAGCATTAAGACAAGGGTATTTAAACCCATCACCTTGGGCAAAGGGGATCGTGCTATTGAGGAAGCTAGAAGCGAAACGCGTCTAGCACCCCACTGACTGTGCCTTATCCAATTGGGAACCTCCTTGCGGATTCCAGGTCGGCATCCTTCACCATACTCCAGCTGCGTCTATCCATCTATATACCATCTGTGGGCCAACTACCTGCTATTAGGATGTGATTATACTTCAACAAGCTGGTAAATATAAACTTGCAGAGCTGGACATTATTCCAGATTCTACTGTTGAGGACCATTATTGGGTATTAACATTACCATTTGGATTAGGACTCATTCCCAATACCTAATTTTATGGAAGATTTTTATCATTATTATACAGTTTTTTCATTCCAGTTTTTATTATATTTTTACTGAGTATATGCATTAAATATGTTTCAAGTCATGAATTGCAGCAATAAATTAATATTTATCTTTCTTAATCAAGCCGTATACCATTTTGTTTTTAACCATATGTGATTGAAAGTTTATTAGAATATTATATATATATATGTATATATCTGTGATTTGTAGAGACACCAGAACTCAATTTGACTCAGACATATTATCCTTGTGAATATAGGGACTTCAGCGCAAGTTGATCCATTTATTTCAATTCAGCTGCAGAGTTCCGTCTGACCGGAAGTGATGCACCGGCATCAGCCGGAGGTAAACAAATTACAAGTGCCAGGTAGTGACTTGCTCACAGTCGCTATTGTAACAGGCAGCCATTCACAAGACAGCTGCACTGAAACACAGAGTGTTAATGGTGAAGCCGTCACCCGACCTGTACATACTATACAAACAGAAACATCACAAATAACCCTCTTAGAAAAAGACATACAATACACACGAATCCCCTTACAAAATACATAAAAACCCATATACGAAATATGAATAATGTAAAAATCTTAATATCCAATATAAATCACCAGCTACTGTGGTGATAGCTATAATCATAGTTATATAATCAATCCAAAGGGGCATATCATATTAATATATCACAAACTTATTTCCTTTAGTATGTGTATATATGAAATTATTATTTTGATATATCTTAATTGTAATATCTATCGTCAATGTGAGCCCCATGTCGCAGGAAGGAATCATTTGAAGAAGGACTACATTTACATATTTTTTTGTTCATCTATCAATTATAGTTAGCTCCCGCAGTTCCACTCAATGCATCACAAAAATTATGAAAAAGTAAATTCCTCGTTCAGTACAGAGGGAGACATAGAATTCAATCTATACAGTATAACCATTCACATTCACTTTGTAAGAGCAGTTTGTGCCTGGCATCACCCCTTCTTAGCAGGTTTATGTGGTCTATCAGCATAAAAATAAAGTCCTTCATACTGTGACCATGGCCAATGAAATGCCTCGCTACAGGAGGTGTACTGGTATCAATCAGAGAGGTAGCTTTTTTAATTGATGATCGATGGAGCGCAATGCACTCTTTGACCATACGTATGGTCTTACCCACATATATTTTCTTACACGGACATATAATTAAATATACCACATATTTTGATTCGCAAGTCATGTGGTGTCGGAGCTGGTAAATTATGCCTGTAGTGGGATGATGAAAATTTTCTCCCATTTGCAAATATCGGCAGTTGATGCATCCACCGCATTTAAAGGCTCCTGTCTTATGTGTAAGCCAATTAGTGTTTGTGCTGACCCTCGACTCACATCCGAAAAAGTAATCCGTTCTTTCAGATTCAGACTGCGTTTATAGCAAAACAGTGGATTTTGTTTACAATGTGGACCCAATACAGGGTCAGTCCGTAAAATATGGCAATATTATAGGATGATTTTCCTCATCAATGTCGATATGATGGAATATGTACTCAAAATTATCATTCTTTCTGGTTTATCCATTTCTTTAATTGGGTTCAAAAGATCCTCTCTTTTCAGCTGTAGGCATTTTTGAATAGCTTGTTGTACCTTTTTTATGTCATAGCCCCTGTCAATAAAATATTGACCCATCGTCTGTAGAGCCTCCAGAACTTTATCAGGGTTAGAGGTAGTTCTCATTACTCACACCAACTGCGAATAAGGCAACCCCTTCTTTAGGGGTTGAGGATGGAAGCTACTGGCCAGAAATGTATTTTTATCTGTAGGTTTTTTAAAAAGTGCCGTGGTAAATGCACCTACTTCAATTGAGACTAGAATGTCCAAAAATGAGATGCTGAGTGAGCTGCAGGAAAACGTAAATCTGATCGAACCAGGTAAAGAATTTAAAGAATCCACAAAGGTTTTCAGCACAAGGGCACTGCCAGTCCAAATTAGGAACAAAGATTCTATGTACCGCTAATAAAATACAATAAACTGGGAATAAATCTGGTTCAACATAATATGCTTGACCTCATAATCGTACATATAGAAATTTGAGTAGGCCGGAGCCGTATTGGATCCCATGGCAGTAGCGATTCAGAGGTATTAGTTACATACATTTGCAAATATATGAATAAGCGCCAGGCCAATCGTCAAGGCTCCTCTATACTGGCGTCCCTAGCATTAAGGGGTTCACGTCCGAGAAGCAAGGCACCCCAAAAAAATTCCAACCAAGGGCCATCCCCAGGGCATCACACGAAAAAGGGAAAAAGGTGATAGTGAAGTATAAAGAAAAGATGTGTAAGTATAAATCAATAAGTGTTAATGAAATGAGAAAGAATTAAAATGACACAAATAATATACAAACAAATAGAGAAGTGATAAAGGTATTCTATGTGAATTAAGTGGTGATGCCATGAGAAAGGCCCAGTCAGAACCCCCCCGGGGGCTCCACTCCCAAATGCTCACCCCAAAATAATTATTGCTACATAATGGTAGCACCCACTCTGGGTCATATAATTACAATTGATGTACTGCATGATAACAGTACATATAAAAGCTGAGAGCTAACTTACCTTGGAGGTACAACAAAAAACATCCACATGGCACTATAAGCATCAGCACATCCTCCTAATGCTGACTGCCTTCATGCCTCTCCAAACTTGCAAAAAAAATGGTAGTTGCTCAGATCAGCTTAATTGCATAACACAGGTGCTTGTAAAGGGCGGGGTTTACACTGAACACAGAAAAAAAAGAGATTTGCCCCCAGCACACTGCAGCAAAAACAATACTTAAATCCTACATGATAATAGCAATTCAGAGGTATTAGTTACATACATTTGCAAATATATGAATAAGCGCCAGGCCAATCGTCAAGGCTCCTCTATACTGGCGTCCCTAGCATTAAGGGGTTCACGTCTGAGAAGCTTCTCCAAACTTGCAAAAAAAATATGGTAGTTGCTCAGATCAGCTTAATTGCATAACACAGGTGCTTGTAAAGGGCGGGGTTTACACTGAACACAGAAAAAAAAGAGATTTGCCCCCCAGCACACTGCAGCAAAAACAATACTTAAATCCTACATGATAATAGCGATTCAGAGGTATTAGTTACATACATTTGCAAATATATGAATAAGCGCCAGGCCAATCGTCAAGGCTCCTCTATACTGGCATCCCTAGCATTAAGGGGTTCACGTCCGAGAAGCAAGGCACCCCAAAAAAATTCCAACCAAGGGCCATCCCAGGGCATCACACGAAAAAGGGAAAAAGGTGATAGTGAAGTATAAAGAAAAGATGTGTAAGTATAAATCAATAAGTGTTAATGAAATGAGAAAGAATTAAAATGACACAAATAATATACAAACAAATAGAGAAGTGATAAAGGTATTCTATGTGAATTAAGTGGTGATGCCATGAGAAAGGCCCAGTCAGAACCCCCCCGGGGGCTCCACTCCCAAATGCTCACCCCAAAATAATTATTGCTACATAATGGTAGCACCCACTCTGGGTCATATAATTACAATTGATGTACTGCATGATAACAGTACATATAAAAGCTGAGAGCTAACTTACCTTGGAGGTACCCCAAAAAACCTCCACATGGCACTATAAGCATCAGCACATCCTCCTAATGCTGACTGCCTTCATGCCTCTCCAAACTTGCAAAAAAAATGGTAGTTGCTCAGATCAGCTTAATTGCATAACACAGGTGCTTGTAAAGGGCGGGGTTTACACTGAACACAGAAAAAAAGAGATTTGCCCCCCAGCACACTGCAGCAAAAACAATACTTAAATCCTACATGATAATAGCGATTCAGAGGTATTAGTTACATACATTTGCAAATATATGAATAAGCGCCAGGCCAATCGTCAAGGCTCCTCTATACTGGCGTCCCTAGCATTAAGGGGTTCACGTCCGAGAAGCAAGGCACCCCAAAAAATTCCAACCAAGGGCCATCCCCAGGGCATCACACGAAAAAGGGAAAAAGGTGATAGTGAAGTATAAAGAAAAGATGTGTAAGTATAAATCAATAAGTGTTAATGAAATGAGAAAGAATTAAAATGACACCAATAATATACAAACAAATAGAGAAGTGATAAAGGTATTCTATGTGAATTAAGTGGTGATGCCATGAGAAAGGCCCAGTCAGAACCCCCCCGGGGGCTCCATTCCCAAATGCTCACCCCAAAATAATTATTGCTACATAATGGTAGCACCCACTCTGGGTCATATAATTACAATTGATGTACTGCATGATAACAGTACATATAAAAGCTGAGAGCTAACTTACCTTGGAGGTACCCCAAAAAACCTCCACATGGCACTATAAGCATCAGCACATCCTCCTAATGCTGACTGCCTTCATGCCTCTCCAAACTTGCATCTACAGTATCTTCTCTTGTTTGAGGTCTTGGTCATTCAACAGGTCAACACCGACATCGAGAGTTTGAAGAAGGAAATAGCTGTTTGTGAATCCAATGGTTTAGATATTTTAAAAGCTGACACAAGTACCGATTGGCTGTCCAAATTAGAAAACAATATTACCACTTTCAGATCTGATTTACTTACCTTTAAAAACACTAAATACAATGCTGATAAGTATAAGCTTTATTGAGTACAATTGAATGCAGCTAGATGGCATTTTTTCCATTTATAATAAATGCACTGACTTTTTTTTGCTACATGGCAGGTGTGCTGGTCATCTTTTATTGTTTCTGATGAGACAGTGAAGGATCCCCAAGTATATGCAATAATGCGTGCGATTTTCCATGGATTGTTATATCTATCTATCTATCTATCTATCTATATATATATATATATATATATATATATATATAAAACGTTCCACAACAGTTGGCACTCCCATAGATAATGGAAAGCAGCACAATGAGTGGCACTCAGACGGACTTGTAAATCAAACAGCAAGATACAGTGGTCCAGAGATCATTCTTTCTGATTTTACTCCTTCGTCAGGTCAGTGAAACAACAAACAGTGAATACAGTTTATGTATAAATACATAAATGGAAACTCACCACAGCGAATCCCACGCAACCAGCGCCGCCACCGGGCCCAAGTCTCTGACCCTTCCGAATCCACGTCACATCCGGATCACATGGTTGGAGTCCGCCCAACGGAAGTGGAGTCATGGTATATATATGTTTAAATTTTTAATATATTGTATAAGTGGGATCTCTGGCTCATTGCCCTCATATTCCTGTTACACTGATATAGAATAGGGTCTGAGTCTAGAGTAGTGTCTACAGCAGAGTCTGGTGAAAAGTTAGCTGCTTGGGGACCAGAGACAGAACATTTGGTGACATCTATATAGTACAGTAAGGTGCAACCTTTATTTTAGCTCATAGGGGCCCCTTGTCCTAAATGTCCCAGGCCACCTGGAGCCATAATCTGAACACAGCCACCGTTTTCCAACCTAGGCGCAGTATTACCAGTAAACCACCTCATGTACCCTTGCTGATGTGTCCAGCTGCTGGTGTACAAAGGGAATGGTACCCCTTCATCATTGTATGGGACAATTCAGATTTGTTACGTCCCTTACCCTCGAGGCCATGCCCTTTTATCGCATAACTTTCTACAATTTAAAAAAATTGAGTGTGTGTGTGTGTGTGTGTGGGGGGGGGGGGGGTGGGGGCACCAATGCTACTTCTGGCACAGGGCACCTTAAATGTCTAGTTGCGGCTCTGATAAATGCCTTATAGATCAAACACCATAAGTCTGCTTCTGTCTTTATCTATAAATACGATCAAGTAAACAAGTTTAACGGCAGCTATCTTAAATAATAAAACATATTTTTCTTTTAATGTGCATTTTCTATGTGCAGTCCTCTGTCAACCTCTAACCACTTATTTCTAACTTAAATATGTATATTCTTATTGCACATTAATATTTTATTTATGCAAAACTATTTCTAATAGATGGAATTCAGTTATGATTATTGCATGATTATTATATTAATTTACCTTATACAAATGCCTCTTATTGATAGAAATAGGGGAAATGATATTTCAGTTTTATTAATACATCGGAATGAACTACTCCACATCTTGGTTTACTCGCTCTGTCTGACCATTACTCGGGGGATGGTAAGCTGAAGAGGATCTCAGGTTAAAACCAAAGCACTTGCACAGTGCTCTCCAGAATCTAGAGGTCAGAAACATTGTCATTGGGAAACCTGTGCAGACTAAAGATTTCTCTTATAAATACTTCTGCCAATTTTGTCACTGAAGGTAGACCCCTTAATGGAACAAAGTGAGCAGCTTTAGAGAATCTGTCCACCATCACCCAGATAGTGTTGAACCCTTGTCAAGAAGGTACTGTAGAACTCTCACAAAGTCCATGCAGAAGTGGGTCCAAGGACAATCAGTCACTGGTAGCGGCAGCAGGAGACCTGCTGGAGGATGCGGCGGAATTTTGTGCTGAGCACAGGTATGACAAGCTGCCACAAAATCCTTGACATCTTGACGAACTGTCAGCTACATATAGCTCCTGAGAATTAGCTCCAAAAATCTTTTAGCTCCCGCGTGCCCACTGAAGCATGATGAATGTGCGCACTAAAGGAGCTTTGTATGGAGCTCAGTTCTTACAAATGTTTTCCCCAGAGGAACTTTGATCTTGTTAGTCACCACTAAAAAGCAGGCTGGGTTAAGAATGGGTTTATTGTCCTGCACTTCGTCTTCTTCAGGAGACCTAAATGCCCGAGACAGAGCATCAGCTTTTATATTTTTTGCTGCCCAGACAGTAGGTGACAAACAGGTTAAAATGATCGAAGAACAACGACCATCTGGAATGAAAAGAGTTCAAGCACTGAGCTGTTCTGAGATATGTAACATTCTTGTGGTCAGTGTAAACCATCACCGGAAATGTTTCCCCTTCCAACAGATATCACCACTCTTGTAAAGCCAGCCTGATGGCTCCTCATCTCCGACAGCATAGTTATTTTCCAGGGCCGAAAACTTACGAGAAAAGAATCCGCAAGAGTACCATTTCCCATCTTCATCTTTCTGCAAAAGCACCACCCCAACCCCAGACATGGAGGCATCTACGTCCAGGAAGAAAGGCAGACCACAGTCAGGTTGCCTTATAATAGGTGCTGATATGAAACACCGCTTAAGGTGGCCAAATGCTTCCTCCACTTCAGGAGGCCACACCCAGTATCTTGACCTTTCTTAGTAATGGCTGTGATAGGGGCTGCAATAGAAGAGTAGTTTCTGATGAACTGGCAGTAGAAGTTGCAGAAACCCAGGGAGTGTTGTATTGCCTACAACCTGATTGGACGGGGCCAACTGACAATGACGGTGAGTTTTCTTAGAGCCAAAAATTATGTATACAACAAATGCCAGTTCCTTTTGCTCAAAGGAACATTTCTCCAGCTTACAGAAGAGTTGGTTATTCCGGAGTCGAGACAGCACCTCACATACATGCTTTTGATGACTTGCTAGATCCTCTGAAAATTTCAGGATGTCATCCAAATACACTACCACATACTTTTATAATAGGTCCCAAAAGATGTTATTCATGTAATTTTGGAAGACAGCAGGGGCATTGTTCAAATCAAGAGGCATAACCAGGTACTCATAGTGACTATCATAAGTGTTAATGGCCGTCTTCCACTCATCCCCAGACTGAATTCTAATCAAATTATAGGCCCAGCGAAGATCTAGCTTGGAAAAAATCTTTGCCCCTTTTATTCGATCGAACAGTTCTGAGATCAGAGGTAGGGGGTACCGGTCCTTGATGGTGATAGCATTCAACCCCCGATAATCGATGCAAGGTCTTAATCGTCCATTCTTCTTCTTGATGAAGAATAGACCAGCCCCTGCAGGTGACTTGAATTCCATTGTAAACCCACATTCCAAATTCTCCTTGATGTATTCAGCCACAGCCTGAGTTTCTGGAAGCGAGAGAGGGAAGACTCTTTCACTAGGAGGCATTTTCCCAGGTAATAGATCTATAGTGCAGACCCATTCCCAGGAAGCAGAGTTTCAGAGGCTTTCTTGCTGAACACATCCCTAATGGACTGATATGGAGCAGGAAGAGTATCATCTGGGGAGATAGTTGAACTTTGGATGATGCATCATTGACAAGCACCTCTGATGGCTCTGAGACCCCCATGACAAAATTGGGGTTGTTTTAAGTCTAACGTGGGAGTGTAACCACGGATGATCCAGGATTACCGGACTCTCAGTTGATGGGAGGATATGGAAGGAAATTAATTCCCTATTAAGACCGTCAATCTGCATGGTACATTTCAGAAGTCCTAGAATGGATGGTAGCCACTGGAAGTTTATTCCAATCCAGTCTGATGATACAGAATGCAGTCTGAAGAGGCACACTAGTAATTCCCAACTCCTGAACTTTTTTGGCTGTGATGAGATTACCGTCAGCATCTGAGTCTAAAAAGGCCTTAAGAGGTTCAGTGACCTCTTCTAAAAGTAGAGTCACATCAACAGTGAGCTGAGAAGAAGTGTTATCTTTTGGGGTGTGTTGAAAAGCACCTAATCTGACCACCTCTTGATCAGTTAGGCCTTCTCATTTCCCGGCCACTTAGGACAACTAGTAAGAAGGTGACTTGGTTTTCCACAATACAGGCACAGTTTGTTCTTGAACCTTCTTTCCCTCTCTGTGGGACAAAGATGTGACTTCCCAATCTGCATTGGCTCTTTGGGAGGTTCAACAGGAGCCGTAAAACGTGGAGTAATCTTGAAACTGGAGTACCGTGACTGTTCCATATTTCATGCTCTCTCCCTATGGCGAAGATCTATCCGTATGCACAGGGATATTAGGTCGTCTAAGGTTGTTGGCAGTTCTCTTGATGCCAGCACATCCTTAATTTGCTTGGAAAGTCCTTGCATAAATGCAGCCACCAGAGCTTCATTATTCCATCCCAGTTCTGAGTCAAGAGTTCTGAACAGCACTGCGTACTGTCCTGTGGACTGGTTGTCTTGTCTTAGTTGCAGGGTACTTGATGCTGCAGAAGACACTCGACCGGGTTCATCAAAAATCTTCCTGAAAGAGTTTTGTATTGCTGTTAACCAGTGGATAATTTCTTTCCCACAGTGGGTAAGCCCAAGCTAGGGCCTGTTCGGACAGCAAGGAAATGATGTAAGCCACCTTAGTTCTCTCGGAAGAAAAATTCACAGCTTGGACCTCAAACTGGATAGAACAGGATTCAGGAATCTCCAACAACCTTTAGGGTCCCCCGTCAAATTGAAGGATTCAGAATCTGTAGAGGTGCAGAAACTCCGGTAGCTGAAACTGACAACATAGGAGATGGCTTTGACTGTACCGGAGGTAATTGATTGGTACTGACTTGCTGCATTAGAGTCTACAGGCACTCATGATCTAGGCCTGATCACGTTTTTGCTTCTCAACTCTAATAAGGAGATTTTCCAGCAATTCCTGTGGCGAGGGAATACCATCAACCTCCATGTTTTCCAGCCAGAGTATTCTGTTGCAACTCTTGGGTGGATAGTGGATGCTAGCCCATACAGTACTTTGGGATTGGCGAGACCCAGTAGTGAGGTGTGGAGTCTAACATGCTGGCGGTGTTCACCAGGGTCCCCTGCAAGTAGGTTTGGACTTAGCTGCATCCAACTCGAAGGTTGTGACTCTCAATCTGGGTTCCCTAGAACAGGTGCTGATATACTCTGGAATAAGAGCTGTGTATGATGAAGGTGTATAATGTAGTCGACAAGCCCAGTCAGAACCAAACAGACAAGACTGTACCAGGGAGCAGACGATTGCAAGCCACAGAGGATAGCCAAGGATCAAAATGGGAATATCAAGCACAGTACCAGGGACAAGATGAAGTCTGGTCATGAACTAGCCAAGGTCAGGAATGAGCAATAGTTTCACAGGAAGCACACTGGAGTATTGTTTGGGAGCCTATACTCTGGCACGGAATTCCTTTTGTTGGAGGAGTTTCAAATTGGTGCCATATGAGCTTCCTAATTTTGGTGCACCTGTCTCTTTAAATTCTGCACAGAGTGGTGCACACATCCCCATGGGAGCTGCCTACACAGACCAGCAGAAGACAGCACACTACAGCCAGAGGAGAGGGAGAATGCCAGTGCCTACACAGCAGCTGCAATCAGTATGATTATCGCTGCGGGTGTCGGGAATCTCCTACCCTCTTCCCCATCAGAGTCCCCAGAATCCAATGCTGCTGGACGGGGTAAGTAAGTGCCTGGGTCTGGCATGTTGTGACAGTTTATGCTTTAAATGTCTAATGGGGATGTAGCCAATATACCGATGGCCGGGAAGCCATCTGACTAAATCCCGGTGTCGAAATCCCGATTTGGGACTAAAGATACTTTACCTCGATGACAGAATCCCGACAGACGGCTTCCTAAATGCTAAATGAAGATAAGCCGGCTACTGTTAGCTCTTACCCGCGGGGGGAGGGTTAAGTTTAGGCACGGCGGGAGGGACTTAGGGATAGGCACTCCCCCAGGAGGTTTAGGTTCAGGGTGCGGAAAGGGGGGGGTAAGGTTTAGGCACCCCTCGGCGGAACCTAGGGTTTGGCACCACCCCAGGAGTTTTAGGATTAAGCATCACCAATGGAGGGTTAGGGTTAAGGGGTGAGCAGGGTAGGATTAGCTTTATTTACCTTAGCCAATGGTATTCTTCATATTCGGAGATTTCATACCCAACCGGTCTAATAAACAACCTGGCACCAGGGCTGTCAAGAGCTGAGATGGACTGGGGTACAGAGGGCATGGCAAATTCTGGGTAGCATGACCACTCCCCCTCCTAAATCTGTTTTTTAAAATATGTTATGCTCTGCACAGATTCCAGCACCCTAAAGATCATGGAACTGTTTGCACCACCTTAGCACTACAAAAACCAAAGTTGATAGCAGTAATCTGGCTGCACTGCCTGCACCTGCTGAATGCCTGGCCAGGCTAGCTGTCCCAGCTGGGTCCCAGAGGTTGCTGTTGATGCAGTGGTCATTGTAACTGAACTGCAAACTCATCTGGTGTGTGTCCTTCCTCCTCCCTCGCTATCAGGCTCCCAGAACACGTCCATCCCTACAGCTACTATACATGACTAGCAGGGCCATACCCACCTGCCTCACAAGCTGCTGCTGGACAACTGGTGAGGCAAGCAGCACATGATGATGTAAGGTGTGTTCCCCAGCTGACAGGAGGTGAGACAATGACCCGGACCCCCTGAGCCCCTCCAACAAGAACACACCCCCACTCTCCTCTTGGCACAGCTTCCTAGCAAAAATGTTACTGGATCCAACATGCATTCATCTTGCAATAGTTGCGACTTTGCATTTGTCTGGGGCTCAATTGTAGCCAATTCTGCATAAGCCCATAATTGTTAATGTCCTTCCAATTCCAATTATGTATAGTGGGCATGATTCAGTACGGATCACAACTGTGACTTACGCACGCAGTCTCACTGTGAAGATATGCTAATCCTCTGCAATCGCTATGCCATCGCAGCACAAAATAAGGACGCCCACCTTACCTTACACACATCCGTATTACTTAGCAAGACTGTAAAACCATCAGTAACATCGAGTGCAATCGCAGCCTCACGCACACTTGCACAAGTCTGACCTTACTCAGGAATTGCTGACCTCATCGCACGCAGTGAGTGCACAAGCTGCATATGGCATTGCAGTGGATAATTTATGCACGCTCCTGCAACGGCATTGAAACCCACTGCCTGGTTTTGATGACCACCCCCCATCATTACCCCCAAATGCTACTTCCTGTCAATCACTGCCTTGGGTGTGCGTAGTTGAGTATTTGCGCAATGCGATGCATATGCATATACAGGATGAAACAATCAGCCGATTGTGTGCGTAATCACAGTATGATCCTTGCTGAGTCAGGCCCAGTGACCACATCAGCCAGTTTAGAAACATCACAATCTCTTTACAGAGACCTTCATCAATGACATACAGCTTTTCCAAATAACTATTCACAAAAGCTTAATCTGCCCACAACTTTTTTTAATTGTTTGAGCACATGATCTATAACTAAGAAAGAACAACAACAGTGTCACCACAACTTGGAGGGGGAAAAAACAAAGGGGAATATTTATAAAGAAAAAATGATGGAATATAAAGTACCTGTTTGTGGGTGATATCCAAAAATTTCAAGAATCCCAGAATGTATCTATACGGGGACATCAGCAGATATCTCCTACAGTATATACAGTATGCTTATGCTGCGGTCCCCTGTTTACAATTGCAAAAGTATGCTATAAAGTGATATTTACCAAGTTTGGCCCCGGTAGCTAATGCCATATTTTAATTGCAATAGCCTATAGCGGCCTATGCACTACTCTTCTGTTTTGTTTTATGTGGAGGGATCTTCCCTGCCAGCCCCCATTGATGCATGTGCAACCCGACGGCTTAACGGATCTGAACCTGGAAGCAAAGTGATAGCTTACTCTATCACTCTCCTTCCACCTCTTAACTGGTACAGACGTTTATAGGAGCACTTATAGGAGCACTTATAGGAGAATGTCTCCTGTTTTGCTTTGCTAATTTAGTGGAATTTATCACATCCTAAAAATGCAGGATAAAAAAAAGGCAAACATAAATGACACTCAGTAGATGATCACAAAATGCAGCAGAAACCTTTAAGCCACTAATATACTATTAAACTGTTAGTTTGTACTTTTTTGGGATGCAGGCTGATGTTCCCATTGTTCCATACAATGGTTCATAGGAGTGTTAGGGACCTGCCTGATGGAGGTCACCTGGATATGGTGGGCAGGCCCATAATTATGGCCATCATTATGATCAGGACCTCTTTAATGCAATTTAGCAGTATTATTATAATGTTCAGCATGGTTAGAGTGTGCACCTGCATTTGTTTTTGTTTTTTTCCAACAGTCTCTAGTATTCTCAGTGTACTCTGATATCATAGTCTATAAATTTGGCATCTGCATTTAACTCATTTTCTTTTAAGTTCATTATTTGGCATAGTGCGGCTGCATGCTTCCTCTGTTTAGTTAAGGTGAGATGGTCTATGTTGTTAGCTCTACTTGCAACCAGGACCTTAACTACAGGTGTGCAAGCAGTGCTACTTCACAGAGCGTAGTGTTCTGCAGGCGGCACTGCCGCTCACCCGTGGCCCCTGCATCTGGCTAGCAGGGGGCCTGAAACGTGACCCTGCAGCCAGAATTGTTACTGCAGTGCCGTCCGGAGTGTCCTTTGAACTTCCATCCTCTGCACTGCCATCCCCATCCTGTCTGCATGACGTCATGCACTGAAAAACCATTACCTGCCTCCAACTGCAAACTCTATTTATACCACTGACAGGGGTTGTTGTTCCCAGCCTTCCGAAAACATAGGAATTGTCTTGTTGAACAGCATATTCCTGAACAGTGGTGACATGCCAAGTTTTAATTTACAATACAATTACATGGGGCCATCTCAACGCAACTAAGCAACTACACAACTAGTTCACCATTCTCCATTTTAAGCCTGTCTATATGTTTTGTACCTTGTGTAATGTATATTGCATTTTCCCTGTGTAGGTGTGCAATTATTTTCCTATTTGTTTTCTGACAATAAACACAGAAGTGTCTTTTTCCCTATTATGATTAACAGTTCAGTGGTCTCTTCACTTTATTACTTACAAAACGCAGGGATCACGTCCCTGTAGCATCCATGTTCCATGTAGCATCCCGACATTTGGCAAAACCAAAAAAGTCTCTATGGACTGGATCTGTGCTCCAGCCGTGGCGTGTCACTGGGTAATTTTTGTTGACCCTATGGAAATGAATGGAGAAGCATTGATTGGTTGAGAGTGTGGGAACGGTTGCTGTGACAGTGTCTGCTCCCAGCCAATCAGCCAATACCAGGCCAGGCTCAGAGATTCACGGCTGGTTATAGATTTGAGATGGGGGGGACCCCACACATTTTTTAAATTAAATGTTTTTCCTATTTTTTGTATACATAATGAAGCCTGCACAGATCATCATGATCTGTGTAGTGCTTTAAGCCCGCCCACAAAGGCAGAGCTGTTTCAAGGAGGAATAGGAAGTAGGAAGTAGAATTGGAATATGACTTGCAATCCAAAACACGCAAGATCCAACATTTCTGGGATTATGAAGTTTTATCTCATTTTGAGAACCAAATAGCCAGGAGGAACTGAGCCAGGCCTCTGTTCAATTCAGAACACCAAAATTTGGTTCTGTTGGATTTTTCAGAATCCGAACAGCTCATCTCTCATGATCACTACATCATATGTAAATTGAGTATTAAATAATATATGTAGATTTAAATGTAAGTTGTACAGCCAATATTGGGATTCCTTTCTAAAAAATATATCTTATTTAATGATGTCTCTACCATGTATATACCTGTATTTCTATACACAGTTATGAAGAGATTAGAGAATAAGCTATGAACAACGACAGTCACACAAATGGAAAAGGCAGCATAAACTTTACTTCATACTTTCCAATGCCATGTAAAATAGGAATGATAAAGGTAATATTAAACTATAGGCCCTCCTAAGTAGTACTTTGAGGTGACCATTTTCCTTTTGCAGACTGGCATATTTCAGTCTCAGACCAAACAATAATAATATGGTGCGTAAAGTGTTTCCCCAGCTGACCATAAACATCTGGAATGGGTCTGCCCATAAATCAATGCGTATGAGCCACAGACATCAATGTTGATCATTTGTGTTTGGTGTATTATTGTATTGCTAAGGATTATATATATTTAACATTTTGATTTTAGAAAATGTTTGTTTTACTAAATTAATATTGGTGAAAAGCTGACTTAATAATCAGAACATTAATACACCCGTCCCAAAACAGCAAAAATAATGGAAAGGGCCCTAGTGTTGGAAAAAGGCTCTGCCCCGTGCAGTTTACATTATCCCTCTACAAAAAGGATGCATGAAGTTCTAGGCACCAGTATGTAAGAACAACATTAACTTGCACCGACGGAATATTTGTGTTACTCTTTCAGGGCCAGCTAATGCACAGTTAAGATCTGATGCCAAACTGAAACAAACAGATTATAATACCTAAAATAATGGGACTAATGCAGAGGGAGTAATACGTTAGCCTGCATAGTGTATTTTGTGTGATTTTGCTCTATACATGCTCAGAAAGTGAATGCTTTCATATGCGCTCATGAGGATCCGCACTCATTTTGCTTGTATCAAACCTCATGGCCGGAAAGGCGGAACGGGAGTAGGAAGGAGTGTTCTCACGTAGGCAAAGTTCAGTAAGAGTGTACATGCCAGTGCGCCTCATGCAGACCAGCAATTATGCACATACGTATGCTCCTGTTAGAGTATGTATCTTTTGCACCTGTTACAGGGCAGGTGAAAGTACGCACCCATGATGATGACGACTTGTCACTTATTACCAACTCTACATCAGCCCCAATGTCTCATATCTAAACCTTTAGTAACATTTGAGCATTACTTAAGGTTTTGATGGGTCTATTCATCATCCCTTAAGTAAAATTTTCACCTCCTTTTGTAGAAATTATTTTTCAGGGCCATTAATTAACTGTGTAACACAGGAGATATCAATGGTTTCTCCTGCTGATAATTACTGCAGTCCCCATACTTTAGGGATTTAGAAATGATGTAACTCATAAAGTTCAGAAAAATATATTTTTTCGGAACTTGGTAGTGTAGCAGTACGCCACCCTGAGGTTTACACGGCAGCTTGTGCAGCAGAGGGATCTTCTCCCCACTGTTTCCCTACTGCCTTCAGCTCAGTGCACAGTCTGCTTCCCCCGTGCGAACCCCCCCCCTGACAATATCTATCCCTGGATGCCCATCTCCTGAAGCTGGGCACACACCACGCAGCATGTTGCCAAGGACAACTTCACACAGAAGCAGTTGGGCTGGCAACCTAACACTGTGGGGTGCACTGTGTGCCCAGAATCTTTTGCCCCCATGCCTACATCCTGCCCACAGCCTCCACCCCCAACTGCATGCAGCATCTCCCTGGGCCAAGACTCCCCAGGACACTCACTCCAGCCGGCACACACAGCCAAGGCCGGCAACAGAAATCTCGGCGCCTGGTACACTCATGTTTTTGGGGCCCCCTATACCTTCTCCTAGTCTTTATCCAAGCCTGTCATGCACACCCCTCTTTCCAGCCCATATGTCTGTCACCCCCCCTCTTCCCAGTCCTGTGTCACACACCCCTCTTTCCCTGCCCCTGTGTCACACACCCCTCTTCCCCAGTCCGTCACACACAGTCCCAGTCCCTGTCACATGGCCCCCTCTTCCTCAGCCCCTGGCACATGTACCCCTCTTCCTCAGCCCCTGTCACATCTCCCCCTTTCCCCAGCTGCTGTCACATGTGCCTCTTTTCCCCAGCCCCTGTCACATGTTCCCCTCTTCCCCAGCCCCTGTCACATCTCCCTCTCTTCCCCAACCCATCACATCTCCCCCTCTTCCCCAGCCCCTGTCACATCTCCCCCTCTTCCCCAGCGCCTGTCACATCTCCCTCTCTTCCCCAGCCCCTGTCACATCTCCCCCAGCCCCTGTGTCTGCCACTCCTTCATTTGTAGATCCCCACTACCCAAGCTGTGACTCTCTAGACCAGCCTGGCCTTTACCAACACTTACCTACTGCACTTGCCTATTTTTCTGTCTTATCGTCAGCAATGGGGGGAGGGGCTGTGGGTGCCCTTCGGCCGGTCTGTGTCCCTGGATTCAGTGACACACCTGGTGATCCGAGTGCAGCCAAGAGACAGGCGAGTTGTCAGTGTGCTGGGTAACGACCCTCTGTCACAGACCCAGAGACTGGGCTCACTGACGCCCAAGAGGTTCCCCTGCGAGTTCGGGGCAGGAGAGGTGACATACACCCACCTGGGCTCCCGCAGCCCTGCCCGGGACAGTGCGAGTCTGCAGCTGTGGTATGACTCCTGCAGAGATGCTAATCATGCCCTTTGTGCTGGAGATGGAGATGCTGTTCTGGCAGCTGGAGATCATTACCCTCAACCTGCAGCTCCTGGTGGAGGAGCTGTTACATGGGCTCAGCACCACCAAAGAAAAGAAGCTGCTGGCATTCGCCCATGACCCGGGCAGGGAAACCCACAGGGTCACCCCAACCCGGACACTGGTGGTTTACCCAGGTACGGGTACCTGCTAAGCGCAATCCCCGGACAGAGCTTCACTAGCTTGGGGCTCCACTACAACACACAGCTCTGCAGCCTTCTCCTAACAGAGACTACCAGGGGTGTTATCTACCCCCTGGCTGCAGGTGGCACGGCTGTGCGGCGCCCCCCTCTTCCGGTGCCCCTAGCGAGTGCCATCCTGGCCAAAGGGTAGATACGCCCTTGATCTGAGTATCCTTCTACTCTCGCTCCTGTGTGGAGTCATCCCCTCTTTCCACCAGGTCAGAATGCACATGTCATTCATGTGTGGTTACCACTTGGAGCCGCAGAACAAATTTAGATGTAGAGAGAGCAAATATTGCTGGGCGTTTCTAGGTGGTAGCAGGGGGGTAGTTAGCCAGACATGGGCATGTCATGGGCATTTTGTGATCATTGATTTCATCTGAAGATGCAGTTGCAGTGACACAGACTGCCATGTTCAGATGCATATACTGCACCTCCATGGGGCTGGTGCACTGTGTGATGACATAACTGATGCATCCAATAATGTTTTAATACACACAGCGGGATTAGCACCACAGCCAGTGGTTGTCTCTGTATGAATACCATTGGCTGCGGCATTAGCATAAAGATGTTGTCACGCTGTGGCAAAGAGGCAGTCACGGTTACAATACAGTAGCTGGCACCTCTCAGTCAGGTCCAGTTTGGAAAGTCAACAAATGTACAAACAAATTAATTTTACAAGTAACTTGTGCAAGAAATATCAAACTTAAAAAACCTTGCCTGCTAGCTTACTTTAGTTAGCCTGAGGCATTTATCCCCCACATAAGGTAAAGGGGGGGGGGGGGGAATCAAGAAGTATCAAACTTTATTGAATGTAGAGCACATTCACTAGCATGTGAGTCACTGAGGAAGCCTGAGAGGGGGCAGATGCAGTTTCGTTAAAATGTACATCCCTGGTATCCTGTGAGCAAGGAAAAAGAATTTCCTGGAAAGTACATTGTTAAACAAGGCCTCTGTCTGTATATAGATTACTTGAAGATGCATAGCTGGCACTAAGAACATCAGGGGTATGCAAACAACAATAGAAAAACCTGGTGCTGAGGTCCAGTCCAGATAATTATTATAATAACCTATTTCTTTAGCTGTCAATAAGGGAATAATCGTCCCTTTATATCACAAGAAACCAAAAACTAAAATGATAGTGCTGGTCAACAGGTATTTTAATGTATACAAATTATGAAAGGGAAAGGGGATCAAAGGAGATACAGATAAAATTAAATAACAATTGCAATGATGATACATATACCAAACGTTTTCAAAGGACACAACTAGATAAAGTTTCTTCCACTTGGTCACAATTTTCTCAATGAAAGTCCATACATGTAAAAAATGGAAAACAAGGGACCAATGTGAAGTATTGTAAATGGTACAAATGATAGATTCCCCTTTGTGCTTGGAATCAGAAAAAATGTGGCGCAGCTTTTGCAGAGGTTTCTATAGCATAAAAGGATAGATCCTCGCCGCCAATCTTTAATTAGATTCTGCATACCCAAGTCTCACTTGAAAGTGGTATAAGGTATACATATAAAGGTATCTAAAATTACTTGGACATCACCAGACAACTCTTAATGAAGCGTACCCCAACTCACCTGAATGGTAGTGGGGATCAGCACATAATGGTTTCTTTTATTCACCTGAGGGTAACAAATAGGAAATCTCGTACAAAAAGGTGTTTATAAAAACATTGTTTTTTTCCAAAAAACGATTAAAAAACAAAGGCATGGAATGATTTGACCATTAAAATATCCACATATAAAGTCCAAATAACAATGAAAAAAATAGATGAAGGCATGCAGAAAAAACCCCTATAACAGGTATCAAAAAAAGAGTGCGGACTTTAACACCTTGTGTTTAGAAATATTGCATACCTTCACCAACTATCCATGTAATAAGTTTCTATAATGTACTCTGGGCTGGCTCACAGCTCTTTGTTACCAAAGATCCTTCATGGACCTTTATCAAATGCCCAGGGGCATATCCACAATGGGTGTAGGGTGTGCAGTGCACATGGGCCACTGGGTCCAGGGGGGCCCACACCACACACCCTGCACCCATATAGTCTTATATTAACCTGTCCGTAATGGTGCTGTGCAGCGCCGAGCCAGCGCTGCAGAGCAGCACAAATCTCTGGGAAAATGGCAGCATTTTTCTGGTGACTTGCACATGTGTAGTACTGCTGTCCCCAGGAAAATGGCGAGGGGTAATTTTTTTGGAGACCCATGCATGTGCAGTACATTCTGGCACTAAGCCAGAATCTACTGCACCGTGGGACCGCCAGAGAGAGGAGAGGGCCGGTACTGACTCTGCACACAGGCCCCCTAAATGCCCCTGCAAAGGTCTCAACATATTTTATGTTTTTGACTAAAAAAAATATATTTACACCACAGCTAGGAGTTCCCCAATTCATAGAAATATATCTGAAGTCTGTATGTTGGACAGGTGTGATTTGAGGGCACATAAGGCATATGGTTGTGGAGAAATTAGGTATGTAACCAACCGCACATCCCAGAGCAGTCTTGATTACACTAATTTTATAGATTAAATAATAGAAATGTGAACATACCATAGTTAATTTGGCTGTTTCACAGGGGAAATCATGTTCAGTTATTTGCACTTAGGTTGCATAGGCAGTCCTGGGATGTTCCCTGGGCTAATTAACAAGCCAGACAGTCATCAATGACTTAGTCATGACATCCCTATAGGGGGGCAGGGACAGTTGAAAAAAAGACTTGGGGATCAATACTAAGTTGAAGCCTGGACCTGCATTTTCCTGCCATGTCCCACTGCCTAGAATAAGCTAAGTGTAATTTTGTGTAGTTTCTTTGCTTTTTATTTTGAAATTGCAACATGTTTGTTTATATAATCTGTAATCCTTTTTATTGATATAATTTCTGTAAGTTAGCATTCTAGTTCCTTTTATAAATAAAGTGATCCTTTATTAGTCTATTATCAGATATGAAAGAACCCAGTCTCTGAAGAAGCTATTAGATTGCTAAGGTTACACTATAACTGTTATTTATTGTTAGAGGCAGGGGTGTCCAAGTAAATTGTGTGCTAGTTTATGTTGCAGAGACTGCACAATTGTGATTGAGTGTTAGGGGACCTGTTGTCCCTTTGTTTATTTTCTATGGGTGGGGGCAGTAAAGAGGTTTATGGTATAACGGGCAGAGTGATAGAAAATTCTGCTCTCATTATAACAGAACTTGAGAATCTGTGTGACTGCTGTCCTGAAACTAATGTAGTATCAGTCAGTGTGATACAGTCCTTGGCTCTGACCTAGTCAGTGCCAAAACAGGGATACCTATTTGGGTCCCTGACAGGATGATTCACACAGCCCAAATGCCCTTCCATCTGTATGTCATCAGTGATGAGTTATGTATATGGCACCACAAGTGTTCCGCAGCGCCTTACAAAGTACATAAACAATTAGGTTGATTTACAGTGACTTACAGTACAGGACAATACAATACAGGACATTGATAATATACAGTACATTGCTGCATTTGTGACCATAACATCCAGATAAGCAACAATGCAAAGCAACCAAGTGTTAGGTGCCCTGGTAGAGAGTAAGAAGTAGATTAAAGTAGAGTAAGGAGAAGCACAAGAGGGTAGAGGGCCCTGCTCATAAGAGCTTACAATCTAAAGGGGAGGGACAGACAAACAGATGTGACACAGATGGGGTAGGCAGGGAGGAAGGAGTATGTAGCAGCAAGTTAAGAAGAGAGCTGGAAGGCTTTGATGAAATAGTGGGTCTTGAGAGCTCATTTGAAGGATTGAAGAGAGGTGGAGAGTTTGATGGGAAGCGGGAAAGAGTTCTAAAGGTGGGGAGCAGCGCGGGCAAAATCTTGGAGGCGGGGGTGGGTGGAAGTAATCAAATGGCATGAGAGGCAGCGTGCATTTGTTGAATGAAGAGGGCGGACAGGAGAGTGAAGGGAGATGAGATCAGAGATTTAATGGGAGAGGAATGGCTGAGGGTTAAATTGGGTTCTGAAAGGGAAGGGGAGCCAGTGGAGAGCTTGTAGGAGAGGGGAGGCAGATGCAGAGCGTTTTGAGAGGAAGATGAGCCAAGAAGCAGCACTAAGGACAGACTGGAGAGGGGAGAGAAGGGAGTTGGGGAGGCCAGATAGGAGGAGGTTACAGTAATCCAATCTGGAGATGACCAATGAGTGAATTAAGGTTTTAGTGGCATCCTGGGTGAGAAAGGGTCTATTCTTTGAAATATTTTTGAGATGAAAACGACAGGACTGCGAAGGGTTCAGGATATGTGGTTTGAAGGAGAGGGAGGAGTCCATGATAACTCCAAGACAGCGCACTTTGGGGCTAGAGTATGTCTTGTTTTGTGCCCACTCATCTATATGTGCCCCCCACATGTGTATCCTGTGTTTTGCTCTACTCTACTCACCTGTATCATCTGTGTTATTTTCTATATCCTTCACACAAAAAAAACAACAAAAACAACTGTTAACTAAGGGTATGTATCCAGCATGTCCTGTATCGTGCATTTCCCCATCCCTTATATATCCCCTCAGTCCTCTGCAGTCAAATGCTGATGTGTGGTTCTTCCAGTCCCTGACTGTCACTGTTGTAAGTATAACACAATTGCGATGATGCAGGCAGCTTGACATCCTGGTGCCAAACAGATACTGCACTGACAGTTAGTGCAGTAACTTGCAGTAAGAGTAGCTCACAGCTGACCAGTATAGGTTCCAATTAGGTACTGCTTTTCAGTAGGGGTGTGCACCGGCCACTTTTTGTATTTTGTGTTTTGGATCTGGATCTTTCTTCGTGTTTTGGATCTGGATTGGCTTTGCCAAAACCATCCTTCCGTGTTTTGGGTTCTGGGTTTTGTGTTTTGGATCTGTATTTTTTTGAAAAAAAGCATAAAAACAGCTAAAATCACAGAATGTGTTGGTTTTTCTGCTCCTATGCTATTATTAACCTCAATAACCTTAATTTCCACTCATTTACAGTGTATTCTGAACACCTCACACCTCACAATAGTGTTTTTATGTCCAAAAGGTTGCACCGAGATAGCTGGATGACTATGCTAAGCGACACGAGTGAGCAGCACAAACACGTGGCCCATCTAGGAGTGACACTGCAGTGGCAGACAGGATGGCAGTTTGAAAAACTAGGCCCCAAACAGTACATAAGGCAAAGAAAAAAAAGAGGTGAAAGATGGAATTGTCCTTGGGCCCTCCCACCCACCCTTATGTTGTATAAACAGGACATGCACACTTTAACAAACCAATCATTTCAGCGTCAGGGTCTGCCACACGGGCTGTAATGATTGGTTCGTTTGGGCCCCCACAAAACAAACTGGCAATTAATCTGTCCCTGCACAAACTGGCTCTACGGAGGCAAGATGTCGTCCTCTTCCTCCTCGTCCACCGATTCCTCACCCTCTTCAATGTTGTGTACATCCTCATCCTCACAGAGTATTAATTCGTCCCCACTGGAATCCACCACCGTCCCTCTGTACGGTCTGGAGGCTGGTCTCCCTGGAAGAGTTGATAATTCATTTTTATGAACATCATCTTCTCCCATTTTGTGGAAGCAACCTCCTACGCCTTTTGCTGACAAGGTTCCCGGCTGCACTAAACACTCTTTCGGAGTACACACTGGAGGGGGCGCAACACAAGTAAAATACAGCCAGTTTGTACAGGGGCCTCCAAATTGCCTCTTTTTCCTGCCAGTACAGGTACGGACTGTCTGACATGCCTACTTGGATGCTGTCACCGATGTAATCCTTTAACAGACAGACGCACGCTTGTCGCTGCTGCTTTGAGGATGCAGGTGCGGCTACAGCCCACACAATTCACAAAGACAGAAAAAAAAGAATTTTTTTATTTTTTGTGGAGCACACTTTGAGGGTTACACCACCCTTTAACAGACAGACGCATGCTTGTCGCTGCTGCTTTGAGGATGCACGTGCGGCTACAGCCCACACAATTCACAAAGACAGAAAAAAAAAGAATAATTTTTTTATTGTTTGTGGAGCGCACTTTGAGGGTTACACCACCCTTTAACAGACAGACGCACGCTTGTCGCTGCTGCTTTGAGGGTGCAGGTGCGGCAACAGGCCACACAATTCACAAAGACAGAAACAAAAGAAGAATTTTTTTATTGTTTGTGGAGCGCACTTTGAGGGTTACACCTTTAATAGACAGACGCACGCTTGTCACTGCTGCTTTGAGGATGCACGTACAGTGCAGACAATTCACAAACACAGAAGAAAATGTTTTATTTTTGTTGGAGTGCACTTTGGGGGTTACACCACCCTTTAACAGACAGACACACGCTTGGCGCTGCTGCTTTCAGGGTGCAGGTGCGGCTACAGCCCACATAATTCACAAAGAGAAAAAAAAGAAGAATTTTTTTATTGTTTGTGGAGCGCACTTTGAGGGTTACACCTTTAACAGACAGATGCACGCTTGTCACTGCTGCTTTGAGGATGCACGTACAGTGCAGACAATTCACAAACACAAAAGAAAATATTTTACTTTTGTTGTAGTGCACTTTGGGGGTTACACCACCCTTTAACAGACAGACACACGCTTGTCGCTGCTGCTTTGAGGATGCAGGTGCAGCTACAGCCCACACAATTCACAAAGACAGAAATTTTTTTTTTTTTTATTCTTTGTGGAGCGCACTTTGGGGGTTACGCCACCCTTTAACAGACAGATGCACACTTGTCGCTGCTGCTTTGAGGATGCAGGTGCAGCTACACCCCACACAATTCACAAAGACAGAAAAAAAAGGAGAATTTTTTATTTTTTGTGGAGCGCACTTTGAGGGTTACACCACCCTTTAACGGACAAGCCAGCCGGCCCTTTACTTATGGGACACAGGCGCACGCTTGGCGCTGCTCCTTTGTTGATGCACGTGCAGCCACAGTGCACACAATTCACAAACACAGAAAATATTTTTTATTTGGTTTGGAGTGCACTTTGGGGGTTACAGCACCCTTTAATGGTCCATCCAGCCGGCCCTTTACTTATGACACAGGCGCACGCTTACCGCTACTTTGTTGATGCACGTGCGGCTACTGCGCACACAATTCACAAACACAAAAAAATATTTTTTTTATTTTTTTTGGAGAGCACTTTGGGAGTTACAGCACCCTTTAACGGACAAGCCAGCTGGCCCTTTACTTATGGGACACAGGCGCACGCTTGGCGCTGCTCCTTTGTTGATGCACGTGCAGCCACAGTGCACACAATTCACAAACACAGAAAATATTTTTTTATTTGGTTTGGAGTGCAATTTGGGGGTTACAGCACCCTTTAACGGTCCTGCCAGCCGGCCCTTTACTTATGACACAGGCGCATGCTTGGCGCTACTTTGTTGATGCACGTGCGGCTACTGCACACACAATTCACAAACACAAAAAAATATATATTTTAATTTTTTTTGGAGTGCACTTTGGGGGTTACAGCACCCTTTAATGGACAAGCCAGCTGGCCCTTTACTTATGGGACACAGGCGTACACTTGGCGCTGCTCCTTTGTTGATGCACGTGCAGCCACAGTGCATACAATTCACAAACACAGAAAAAACTGCAGCACCCCTTTAGGACTGGGACACTGCACAGGACTTTGGAGTGGACACAGCTCCTATGGACAAATGACTGCACAACACAGTACATCCAGCCCCTATGGACTTTGCAGGAGTGGACACAGCCCCTATGAACAACAGCAGCACAGCACAACACAGCCAGCCCCTATGGACTTTGGAGGAGTGGACACAGCCCCTATGGACAACAGCAGCACAACACAACACAGCCAGCCCCTATGGACATTGGAGGAGTGGACACAGCCCCTATGGACAACTGCAGCACAGCGCAGCACAGCACAGTACAACACTACACTGCACTACACTACACTACACAGCCCAGCCAGCCCTAACTCCCACCCTCCCTCTTCACTGTCCACAGCCGAGTGAGAAAATGGCGCCGACGCGGGTACCTTATATAGGGTCCAAAACCCGCGAGACCCGGAAGGCGGGATGATGACGTTTTGCCTCGATTTCAGATCCGAGTCAGGCGGGAAAAGTCGAGCCTGACTCGGATCGGCGTCGGATTGGGGGGGCTCGGGGGGGTTCGGATTTCAGAAATCCGAACCCGCTCACCTCTACTTTTCAGCTGTGGTAGTGGTTGCACCTTCCCTAGCTACCCCACTTCCCTCACCATATCTTACCCCCCTTTCAATTCACTCCACCTCATACCCCTCATACAGATGTGTCCTCATACACTGTGGCTTCAGTCATGCCAAACAGCCCCTCTTGGGACACCAGGTCACGGGCAACTTGGCCAAGCATCTTTGTTGCTCAAAATGTGGGTCTTATTTGCATAAATAAAACAAATTTAAGCAACACAACTACTCTGCTAGATTACATTGATCAATTTGATGTGTGACATTTGTAAATCTGTCTGCCAATGAGTCTGAATCTGTATATGAAGTGCTACGATGTATCGGCCGAGGCTTTATCTCACACAAAGTTCTGTTGTGCTTCATCTGCAGTTTTGTATGTGTTTATTTAATATTAACTCCTGTGATGTGAAAGTCGCACTCCAGCATCTCTAGTACACTGAGTGGTGTTTTGCTGCATTTGTGATGCCAATAAGATGCAAAAATGAAAGAAAAAGATGGTACGCTGCACCTATTGGCGTGGTTCACTTGTACTGGATGTCTCACGCCGTATTACATATAGACACTAGGTGTATTAGGACACATCTGATGAAAGGTCCGTGACCTAATTCCTCTTCTAAAATGTTCTATTATGATGTTCATGTGTACAAGCTATTAAAGGCTCTTCTCAACTGTTTTTCACTTTCGTAAAATTAAAAAAATTAAAAGATTGCAAAAAGAACCCCAAAAACATTAATATAAATAAAATGGCCTGTGCCCTTTCAAAAGTATTTCCAGCATGTATTTCCAGCATCAGCGCTCATAACCTAAGCTAGTAGTGGCAAATTCAGGGTTATGAACAATGTGGGGTCACTGAAAGAGTCACCACTAGCACCCAAAGCAACGTTTAAATGAAAAACATAGTTTATTTTTACCCTAAAGCACCTTCTCTGCAGTACTTAAACTGGTAATATTGTTCAGTTCAAGCAAACATGTTATGGTGTACAGAAAAGCATCATCTTTCAGGAGTTGAAGTGATCCCAAAGGATACAGGTGAACATGCTTTCTGTAGGCTGTTAAATCCAGAGCCCAGAGATTGGCTTGAACATAATCCATATTGCTTTAGGGGCTGTAAAGGTGGTTGATCATGCTCTTTTCCTTGGCCGGCTGCTTCAGATTTTTCTCATTTCTTACATAAATATTTAATGTCAGCAGAAACTCACATCCACAGTATAAATATCTAGCGAGTCTACAAACAAGCGTTTATTTACTACAGGGCACGTTAGAAGTCTATGCTAATATATTATGAGTGGTGTCATTTGAAAAGCAAAAACTCTTTTTAAAAGACAAATTTAACAGTGGATTTTCCAACAGGCAACATGTGAATAACACATAGATAATGCAATAAATAAAGCATACACTGATGCACATTCTGTAGTGTTGTTCATCTGAGTACTAAACTTAGGTATCATGACCTTAAAGTTTTGAACAGTGCCATGAATACTGTACACATGCTGGAATTGTAAAGGAGGCCCCTGACTAACCCAACTCAAGATTTGATCTCTCAGCTGTCTACATCATAACCAATGCAACACTTTACCAGACAGCCGTTCTATTATCTCCCCTCAGTCCATGCTACTTCTGTCTGCCAGCAATCTCAGTACTTTTAAAAATCCAAATACTATTTTGATTTCTTGATGACCAGTGACAGGCTAACTAATATTTGTATATAAGATCAAATCTTCAGCCCTCTAAAGGGTTAGTGTTGTATGTTCAAATAAATTGGATTAACCCAGTTGATGTTGGCTAATGTCATTTGTATTTTTGCTGTAAACTAATCCTCCGACGGCGAGGACTAAGAGTGAGATCATGTTATTCTCACAAGGGATGTTGTTGTCGTTCAGGTTATTAGATTATGTTCAATGAGAATGGCTTATTTCATTTCAGTAGTACTTATTTAAGCAGTTTAAATGAGACCTGCATTCCACATAAAAAGTTGGGCATCCCTTTAAAAAACTCAACAAGCAAATGTAGACCACTCATTTCGTTATAACAAGTGTATGCCAATGTCATATTGCCTTGTCTGTAAACAGCAAAATGGACATATTTAATATGTATTTATGGTACAGATGTTTTGATTTTCGTCCTGCAACATATACTGAAACTTTGGTCAAGGTCAACAATGAAAGCAAAACGCTCATATTATTAGACTCTCCTAGTGAGTACCTATGCCAACCATCACAAACCTTGTAATGCCAAAAAGCCTGAAAGGCAATACCCACTGCTTCCAGTAACTCTACCCTAGGTGGCACAGTATATACATTTATTATACATTTATTCCACACTATACATATGCTAAATATTAGATCACTAAATGATTTGCAGAGAACTACAGCAGACTGATTATGAGTGCCAGGTTCCAAAACACCAATGTACTCACCCAACCTATTCAAATAATCACCCACCTGACCAAGAATTTGGGTATATTTTTACTCTTGTTTCACTTTATTCCAATATCTATATATTTTTTTTTATCCTAGAATTGTGTGTCACCCTTAGCAAAATCCTTGCATGTTTTATTACTGTCATGTAATAATATATTTGTAATATGTGAATTTGAAAAGATTGTATATTTAATAATAGTGAGAGATAACTAACATTTTCAAAACTGATTTATTGTAAAATGTCTAATGTTTTCTTTAAGCAGGGGAATTGTAGATGCCGTACTGTATGTGTTACTTGTCCTGCAACAGCAATAACACAAAATAGAGTTTACTGGTTTGTACACAGAATGTACATTGCACAACATACAAATACAGGGGTTTATGTTCTAAGCTTTGGTGAGAGATAAAGTGAACGGAGATAAAATACCAACCCATCGGCTCCTAACTGTCACTTTATAGGCTGAGCTGATTGATTGGTACTTTATCTCCATCCACTTTATCTCTCTCCAAGGCTTAGTACATAGGGGGTCACAGTTCAGAACAGCAGAATTGAGAACTAAAATCAGAACTTGAAATTATCTGTTACAACATATAACTCATCTCTACTGTAGACTTTTAAAGCGTAATATTGTCTGCTATATTTTTCTCTGGTCATTCAGTTACCATCAGGTATATGTACAGTTGAATATTTCTCATGACATATATGTTCCTGAAAGAGAAATATAGGTCTGGCAACCACTTGTCAAGTGCCAATGACCAGGCTTAAATGATTATGATGAGTTGATACTGACGCATTGCTATAGTTTTTCCAAGTTTAATTAGTGGAAAAATGCTACCAGCATCCTATTAGCTTTATTAGGTGCAAATATTTTATGAGGATCAGATGAGTCTGCCAAGTCAGCTACAGATTCATAATGACCTGGCACTATCTTTTTTTCCCATGTAAAACCTTACGCCATCCGCAGCTATATAGCAAAAGCGAAAGTGCCAAGGGAGTAAAACATATTGCAAAAAGGCACTTAATTTCTTAAATGAGGTTAACTACTGTTAGCTTAATAGTCATGTTCTGCACATGCTGCAGTACTTCATCCATGTTCAGTATGCTTCACTGACTGTCCAAATTCCATAGACTTTAATGACAGCACAGTACCTAGACTTTTCTTAACTCTTAATCCCAGTCATTTCCGCAAACTCATCAAATTAGACTTAAAAAAGAACATTGTACAATTGCAGCAGTGATTACACTTTTCCTCCACTTAAAGACCTATACATTACTTTTGGATCACTAGTTCCTTTACCACACTCTCTTAAGTCATTTCTTAGTTGCCTCAAAACATGAACTGTCTAAGAAGTTATATGTAGTAATTTATTGTCTGAAAAGAATACAAATAATTCATGTTGTACCTGTAAATACTTTTTACTTATGCAATTAGCTAACATAGTACAAAGTGTGTACAAATGACTGGATTAAGAATAATATATAAATAATAATTATGTCTTCCTTCAGCTTTTAGAAAATGCTACATTTTAGGAGAGGAACACATTTATCTTGGTACTACAGTATGTGCAAAATTAAGTATGTCCAATGTGAAGCTCAATACTGTACTTTAAAAATACAACCCTTAATTAAAATAACAAGACATCACAATTTACAAGGGAACATATTGTTACAGAGATTTCACATTGCATTGGAGATGGGATGTAGTGGCAAATTTGACATTCAAAATGTCGATAGTGAGAACAAGGAACCTGAGATCGAACCGGGCATGCTGACATGTTAATCGAGCAATTTAAATCTCTCATGTCAACATTTTGAATGTCGAATTCACATACTGAACCCTTGGAGATTACTTGATAACCAACAGTTTATTGTTCAAAGTTGCATCTCTACTGAAGGGTGAGATCTGCAAGCAGACTTCCAATCTCCATCACAAAAATAAAACATTATTCGACACTCATCAATTGCTTCTTCGGCAGAAATTTGAAAGTTGCTTTTTATATTTCTTGGTGTGCTGTCATAACATAGTTGACTAAGTGCATTAGCCTTTTGTGCTTATTTTACCAGTACACATTTATTAAAACCATAAGCATGAGCACACTCCAAAACTTATATACACAAATATAAAAAGCAATACCACATGTTCGGAACAACCTGTGTATGAGATGTATTTATATAGAAGAGAAGTCTCTTTCAATTAACACAGGATACCCGATGCTGCCCAGGATAAAGAATGATGAGTTGATACTGAGTTGATACTGTAATTCAAGTACACCTGTAGCCATCGTTTTTTACATTACAGACCAACACTGGAGACCATGGCAAATAAAAATGTGCTTGTGGGAAATTAGTAACTGTCAGTGCAGGTGCAGTGTAACAGTTGATCCTCCAACTCACTGCTCATCCATTGGAGCTCTGCCTGCTCCCCACTGGTACATATCAGCCTGTGCCTTCAGATCAATTAGGCACTGGAAGACATCCTGAGTGAACTTGCTTACACCAAAATTTCAAATCAGAGACTCCACGGCCTACTTGGTGTGCACCATTTAGACCTCCATGGCCCTGGTAAACTTCAAACAGTCAAAAACCTAATCCTGGTTTAATAGCAGCTTATATGAAAATATTACTGATGAAAAAGATATTACAATGCTGTCAGAATTTGTATTGTTTCCATATGATATTTTATGCAGCAAAATTCCTTTTGATGAAAAACACTGGTGCAATCAAAATTATCTGGGCTAATTGAATTCCCCCCTTATTATCCAACTCACTGCGAGTAGCAGCGGTGGATACTAAAGCACCAGAGCAATCAACTGTCCCTGCGATCTCTAACACTGCTTCGTTGGTAGCAGTGAAAATCACCCCTGCTGAGTGTGACTCGGCAGTGCTAGTGTGCAAGCATGAACTGGGTTTCCGCATGTGTATGAAGAAACTAGTGTCCTGCTGAGAGATCTGAAAGAACAGAGCAGAATGTATGGGGATGCCGGGTTGGATCGGAACTGAAATTAAAGCAGGAGATATCTGTGATATCTCCTGAATTACGTTTATAATGAATTGCCCCATTACTTAATTTCTACAAAAGTAGGTAAAAATGGTAATTTAAATATCCTGATCAGAAATATATTGGTTATAGAGGTGAGAAATTATACAAGTTATACCTTGTCACAAGCTATTTTTCTATACAAATTTATTGTGTAGCTTGTGAAATGCTAAAAATTTCAATATAAGATATGATAAATAGCTAAGTGTGGACACATCTGTAATGAGCATATGGGGAGGACTAACAGGCATGTATGGCGCATGAGGGGAGGTCTGATAGTTTCAGAGCCGTAACTAGAGTTTTTGGTGCTCTGTGCCAGAAAGAGCATTGGCGCCCCCCTCATTTTTCAAAGGGACATAATGCACCCAAAAAAGGGCCATGGCTTCATGGGGAAGGGCCATGGAAGAGATATGGGAGGCCAGGAGATGCTGGGGATGAAATAAGAGGAAGCTACAAGCAAGAATGATAATAAACAGAAATTTGACAGGCCCAAACAGCGCTCCCTGACCTGTGGTGCCCTGTGCGATGGCACAGGCCGCACTACCCTAGCTACGGCCCTGGGTAGTTTTGCTGGCATGTGGGGGAGTCTAATGAGCATGAAAGGGGCATGTGGGGAGGTCTGAATGGCATTTTGAGCAGTCTGATGGGCATGTAAGGTCCATTTTGTTAGTTAAGTAAACATGTGGGGAGATTTGAGAGCACCTGTATAGTGGCCATGTAAGGGATATGTAGGAAAGTAAGATGACATGTAGAGAGGTCTGATAACATGTTCTGATGTCTGATATGCATGTGGAGTGGTTTGGGGACATTTTGGGAATTCTATGTGGGGAAGTCCCATGTTCATGAGAAGAGGTCTGAAAGCATGGCTATTTGTGGTATCTATAAATATGTTTTTGTTGTTAGATCTGACTGTTTGGCCTCCCCTGATGTAAAGCATCTAAGAGTGTCTGCAAAGATGCTCAAAACTCTGCATGAATACACTTTGTAGAAGGGCATGTTGGACAAGACTTAGGAGTCCATTCATCATCGGCGGCCGTATGGGGGATATTTAAGTATCCACCTCGCAGCAGGGATGCTTATCACTGGAGAAATTCAGCATTGCTCCTGTGCGGGACCAGCTGCTCCCATTATAATCAGCTGTCCCCGTGATCAGTAACACTGCTACTTCTGCAGCAGTGTTACTTACCTGTCTCGTCGCCGGCTTCTGCGCATGTGTGACCTTAGGTCACACATGTGTAAAGTAGCTGGGGAGGCAGTGAGGAGGCGGCACACTCTTTGCATTCCTGGAACTCCTTCTCAAAGGAAGGGAGCGGGCTCTAACAACACGCGCCATCTGAAGAAGATGTTTGATCTCGCAGATAAACTACGAAAACTTTACATTTTTGGAGTTTGCTGAATATCAGGTGGTCCTATCGGACCCCTAATTATGAACGGCCCATTACCTTAAATATGCGGAAACTAGTGTTTTCGCATGTGTAATGGGCCATTTAGTGATGATAAATAGGCCCCTTAGTACTGACTCAGATCACATACTTACAAAAGTTTAAAACATTTTATTGATTATGCAATCAATACAAAATTATTTGCATAATTATGGTTGAAAACACATAACACAATTATTGTTATAACTGACTACCTTTGTAAAGATACAAGTCATGATAGTTTTACTTATTTTGTACAATTTAGTGTCCACTGTGTTGCCAAATTAAATTACTAATTAAATGAAAAGTTTAACTCATGTTTATAGAGATTTGTATTTGCATTGGCAATGAAAGTTATATTAGATCAAGTTTTGTTAGAGTAACTTCTATAAATCTCAAACAAACTCCAACAGCCTAACGAGGGAAGACTATTAATTACGTGGTTTATATTATTAACATTTTCCCTGGCTCCATCTGTGAAGGATCAGTCATTTGATTGTCAGACGCAGTTCAGCTATGTTTCGTCTCAAACAATAACATGTTTCCTCACATTCTGTCATCTGTGATACATTTATAAAATAATAGATAGTCGTTAATGTGAAAGTTCTTATGTAGATCTTAATATTAACTTAATTTATTCTTTATAAGTGGTTCAATCTTTCTGAAAAACAAGTAATTTAATGCCAATTCATATGAGCATTTAGCCAGCAGTTGCTTACACTGCATTCCAGCCGGAATGTTACATGAGCTCTGAAACTCAGACAGGCATTGGGTAATTGCCACTGCAAAATCATACATGATAAGTACAGTAATGCTGGGAAATCATACATGCTAAATGTTCCTGTTTACACTGGTCCACAACAATTTTGTCCTAAGGGTTTTGATGGGTATTTTTATACTTCTTATGCTGAATCCAAATAAGCAATTAGACCTTTCTGATAAGGCTTAGTTTTCTTGTGGCGCCAGGTTTATTTTCATCAATTATAATAATCATGGGATAAACAAAATTAGCATAACATTCATTTTTAAAATGAATTTGCAGAATTGATCATGCTTGCAGAATAAGTTGATCACAGCAGTAGGATATGCAGATTGAAACCTATTTAGACCTATTTTTGTTAGATATGAGCATAGTTTCTGTGTGTAGAGCAGCTCCAAGTCAGTCTGCTTGTAGGTGTAGCTCCATGTATTATTTTAGTTAATCGTATTCCAGTATTGGGTTCATCTAGATACTGTCATTATTACCACAGTTCCTTCTATTTATGTGGTGAGCTAACTTATGAATTTCAGAAATGTAGCTTTACACCATTAGTAAAAAAAGACTATGAACTTGATTTTGGATGTAAACTGGTTGATTAAGACAAGAATTGTGCCCCTCATATCTGTTGTGTGACATTTGCAAGACTACCCATAGGATGGCTAATACCTGCTATTGTCAGCCATTACGCTCATCTGATGACAGAAACCCAGATTTTTCCACTCGCAACAAACAATTCTGCCTGGGAGCCTAAAGTTGCTGAACCTTTGCTTCCCGATGCAATCCTGAAGGTAAAGAGTATTACTGACCCAGATTCACATGCAGTATTACAACAAGCAAGGTTCTGCACCGAACAGATCTCATTGCTGACTAACAATGCTTTGGAGCAGTTTAAGACAAGAATGATTAATTCATGGGAAAGGCCCCAAACTTGACTCTACTGGTCGCACAGTCAATGCCACTACGAAGGTGGCTTGATTTGAGCAGCATAGTCATTCAGTTATCCTTTATACCGTACCATTGGATTTCAGTTCTTGTGGCTGGGTGGAGCAAAGAGTCACTGCATGACTCCTTGGAGAAAGGATTAGTAGACTCAGTTAAAAAATCTCTTGCCAGGATCTTCCCACCTGCCTGATGTGACTTCACCCACAGCTCAACACCCACATTCAGAAGTGTCAGTTTCTGTGGAAAGAGTGTACTACTCATTATCTCCCTATACCTTACCTACTACTAATAATCCATGCAGTGCCAGCTGAATAGTTTGAGGAGCCTATGCAGCTAAGGTGAATTTTAACATGGAAATAGTTTTGCTCAATGGGATAAAATGCTAATTGAGTGACTGCTGGGGTGAATCTTCCTGTCTGTATCTTTCTGCAATTTTAGCTGTCCATCACACTTTCCTTTTCTGCTTTCTCAGTAAACACCAAGACCTTCATGGATTAATTTAACATATTTGTACTTGACCCACAAGATGGAATTACAATTGGTACTGGCAATCAGGCCAATGGCCAGAGAAGCTGTTTATGGATGATCCACAACAACATTGGTTATCCACAGCAATATTTGGGTGCTGATATGTGACAGTTCCAGTCACTGGGATCAGGGGCAGGTGGGCCGGGGGGCAGGGTGCCATCTGCCCCCGGGCCTGTACTATTTCAGTCCTGAGGGGCCGCCAGATGCCTGCAGCCAGATGCTGCATGAATGTCTGTTGGTGCATTCTCAACTTATGGACCGCAGAGACTTCAAGCAACAAAATGTACATTATATGAACAACTGTTAGGAAGTTGTATGGGGCAGGAAATCAGAGACCCCTAGTTGTTAGAGTCTGGGTTGTGTCTATTTGAATCAACCTGTTAAATGCCTTATAACATATGCCCTGTCCATTGGGACCAATGGTATTAGCAACAAACTTCTCCATTGTGTTGTTTATTTCTGGGGGGTATAAATATGTGCTCTGACCGTGTGTTCCTAGTCTTTGTGCTGAATGCTGATTGACGAGGGGTTTCTTGCTGATGCCTAACATCTGGACCAGAGAGCGCTGCGTATGTATATTTGTACTTGGGTCTGTATAATCTCTTTGCGCTAAGATTATATGAGGATCATAGCGTGTAACTGCTGTACTTTTACTTGAATAATACTTTGTGCTTTGGAACCACATGTTCTAGGTCTGGAGTCTTTATTTACTGGATGACTGCGTACGCAAATTAGCGTCATCCTTAGAGGTTTATAGGAAGGATATTAGAAGGTATAGGCAGGGGTATATAGAGCTTCAAAGGCAGTATCCTTAGTTGGGGGCTCATAGTGAAGTCACTTACCTACTCACATGGCACATATGGTTATCGATATCTCAGCAAAGGGTGGAGTAGCCACATGCAGGGTTTACCTGCAACCACTTTGTGCTGAAAGATTGCTATCCATTTTCGTGTGAGCCAAGGAAGCTGACTAGAATCCAGGAACAAGAGAGGAAAAAGTTTGCTTTCCTTTGTTGATAGAACCTAACGTTTAAAGGGGTGCCGCAGTATTGAGCACGCGGCTGAGTCACAGTTTTGCACACAGTAAAGATGCACTTTTGTGTACGCAGCTAAAAAGTTGTCATACGGTTGTGTGGTAGTCGCATTATTGTGTATGTGACTGGTCGCACAATAGCGTATACGTACTTCCGGTTGTGCTGCCACGTGTTTAAATAAAGCCGTTGAGGTTTACATTTTTCAATAGTTATCAATATCTGGGTTAACGTGTATTTTTCTGCGCTGGAAAAAGTGTGTAACAGTGAGTATTTGTTGGTAGGGGTAACTTGTTCCCTACAGTTAGAGGTACTGTATGACCTTTAAGGGCTAAGTGCTAGTCGCTTGGTAAGCAGCTTACCGTTCTATACAAAGTAGCAGGTGTACATGTTGTCTTTGTTGTAGAGAGGTGCATGGAAGTAGCCTACTTAAACTTCCATAGGTGTGGAAGTTGCCTTACTAAATCTTATCCGGGTGTGGAAGTAGCCTTTTTCAAATCTTATCCAGGTGCCGTTTAAATCGTCCACAGGTAAGTGAAAGTATCTTGATTGTCTTTCACCAGTTTAAATCTTTATTGAAAAGCATAGGATTTGTCTCAGAATGGGGGCCATGCAAACAATAGAGATGTTAGACAATGACGTGCTGCTAATGGAAGTGCCATTTGGATCGGCCCATCGTATTATGCATACTAAGTACGGTACTTATGCGATAAGGTATTGTGATGTATGATTTAAAATGACGATGAAGAGTGTTAGACCGTTTCCCGGAATTGGTAGTTTTGATAAAAATGTACTAGACAATGTCCGGGATCACATCAGTCTGATGCGCTCTCGAGAGAAAAAGGTCAAATATTATGAAAGTTTAATGTTGTGGCAGCATGAAGGGGATGCGTGGCTTAAAAATGTGCAAGAGATGCAAACTAGCATTGCGAGCGCATTGCCAGAGAATACATCCGCGATGCTGAATTGCAATACGGGCGAGCCGCAAAATGGCGCGCACGTGCTGCAAGGTAGTGTTGTGGAGAGTATTGTCAGCAGTTCACGCTCACCACCCCCACCTTACATGGATGGAGGTGCAAGTACAGTTATCAAAAATACCCATAAAAATGTAACAAGCAATTTGTACCCTCTCTTAAGCAACCATAAAGAAAATGTTTATGATGTGGATGATGAGCCTATTGTAATGTCTGCCATTTCCCATGCTGTGCAAATGATAGACACTGCATCACCATAATCACGAGTGGTGCCGCCATCTTCATCGGTAACAGCAAGGGAAGTGCTAACACCCTCTGCATACGTAGAGGAAGTTGTTAATACCATACGTAGCAGCAACAGATTAAACCCCCAGCCAGGTAACAAGGTCAAAGGTAGCAGTGCTGCCGGTCTGCATCCCATTCGGATAATAACCATTCCGAATGGAAATGCAGATGCGAACGGTGTAGTGCCCATGAGGGAAGTAGTAATGCATTGTCCCTGGACAAGAGCAGAACTAAATTCCATCATAAATGATTTCCCCGATCCCAAAACGGAACTAACCAAATGTCAAAGATTTTTGAGGAATTTGGGTAGTTCTCATGAGCCAACTAATAAAGATTGGCGTGTGGTGTTAAGGGCCTGTCTACAACGCAATACCGATGTGACAAAATTTATCACGGATTGTGTATTGGATGGTGACATTCCCTTAACAGACCAAGTAAACCAAGGTAACATTCCTCACATTGTAACTCAATTGGGTATATATTTTCCAGTAGTAGTTAACTGGAACAAAATTTTCACCATTAAGCAAAAGGAGAGTGAATCTGCAGAAGATTATTGCGACCGCGCTCTGCAGGCTATCACCCAGTACACTGGGTTAGAAGATATTAAAGATAGCACTCTCCACAGGGGAATAATAGTCACGGTACTCATGGACGGTCTGAAAGAGAATTTAAAGACTCAGGTTCAGACCTTACAACCTGGCTGGAGGAGAGTCACAATAGATACCCTCATAGAATCTGCCATAGAACATGATAAAAACATCTCAAAGAATAGAGAGACCCAGAGCAAAAAACTAATGGCTGTCAGTATACAAGCTCTGGAGGGAATGACGTAACATCACAGCCAACAGACACACTCGCATCTGCACACACACTTACACCTGAACAGTTATATGCCCTCACTAACCCCACGCAACAACAAACAGCTCTATTCCACAAACCCTATACAACCACAGGTCCCATACTACTCACAAACCTCATATCCCCCACAATACCCTTACCCTCCCTATCCTTACCCATATCCACCACCTTTACCCTCTGCTCAAACCTCACAACAACACGTGTCTTCACCCGAACATGTTTTAATTGTAAACAAACAGGACACTTAAGTAGAAACTGTACAGTAAAAAGAGTAGGAACCCCAAATCGGGGAAGACCTGGACATCCCCATAAAGGATATGCACAGAGACCAGCAAATGTCCAGCAGGCATCAGCTCCAATTGTGGCCGTAAATGCTTTATTGGAGAATGGTAGCCAACACTAGGGGTCAGGTCATACCTGTAGTCTACAGATAGTCAGGTTAACGGGAAGTACTAGGGAAGAACCGGTCATGATGGTTGACGTAGCTGGTACTGAATATCCTTTTCTTGTAGACACAGGGGCAACCAGGTCAGTGTTAAAATCTCCCATTAATTTACAGGTGACCAACGAGACAGTACCAACAATGGGTGTAACAGGTAAAGTGGAACATTATCCTTTAACAAAGTCCACAGAGGTTACTATTGGGCTGTTGCATACCAGGCATTCTTTCCTTCTGGCTGCTGCGACTCCTACTAACCTGCTGGGTAGAGACTTGTTATGTAAGATGGGATGTGTTATATATTGCACCCCTGATGGTGTATTTTTAGATATCCCAGAGAGAGTTGCACACGAGGTGTGGGATATGTTGGACACTCCCCAAAGGATAATGTATCATTCTACAAGTTTAAATGAAAATCCATCTCAGGTAGATGAAATGTTGTCCCAAATTCCAGATTCTCTTTGGACTAAGGATGGACAGGACACTGGATTAATGGCAAAAGTAAGCCCTGTAATGGTAAATTTAAAAAGCGGTAGGCAAGCTCCAAAAATTCCCCAGTACACACTAAAACAGGAGGTAGAATTATGGGTTTTTCCAATAATTGAGCGATTATTGCAACAGGGAATTTTAGTTCGTACAGCTAGTGTAGCCAACAGTCCCATCTTCCTGGGGAAGAAGAGTGGTGGGAGGGTTTATAGGCTGGTCCAAGACCTTAGAGGTGTTAATAAGGTAGTAGAGAGCCAATTCCCTGTAGTGCCAAATCCAGCTTTGATCCTGATGCAGATCCCACCTAATGCAACCCATTTCACTGTCATTGACCTCTGTTCTGCTTTCTTCTCTGTGCCTCTCCACCATGACTGTCAGTATCTATTCGCATTTACATACAGAGGTGTACAATACACATGGACACGGTTACCCCAAGGTTTCATAGACAGCCCCAGTATCTTCTCCCAGGCATTGCATGACTGTTTACAAACTTTTCAACCTGCCAATGGATCTGTTCTAATTCAATATGTGGATGATTTATTGCTATGTTCTGACTCGTTTATGTCATGTTTGAATGATACTAAACTTTTGTTGCTTCATCTTTCGCATACAGGACACAAGGTGGCTAAGGACAAACTACAGCCATGCCAATCCAGAGTAAAATATTTGGGACACTGCCTAACCCAGGAGTTACGACATCTTACAAATGATAGAATCCAGGCCATACAGAACATGACACTGCCGCAGAATCAACAGCAAATTCATACCTTCTTGGGAATGTGTGGATACTGTAGAATGTGGATCCCAGGTTTTTCTATTTTGGCCTTGCCTTTACAGGAATTAGTCTCTTCCTCAAAGCCCGATCGTGTCATACACACAGAGGAAACAGAGCAGGCTTTTCTTAATCTTAAGGATAGTCTGACAAAAGCTCCTGCATTGGGAATACCTGATTATGAAAAACCTTTTGATTTGTATTGTACGGAAGCCGATGGTTGTGCTGCAGGTGTCCTTACACAAAAATATGGTGATGCCAGTAGGCCCGTAGCATACTACAGTGCCCAATTGGACACTGTGGCAAGATCACTCCCCACTTGTTTGAGAAGTGTAGCAGCTACCGCTTTATTGGTGAGCAAAAGTGAGGATGTACTATTGGGTCATGATATGATTGTCTACACTCCCCATGCTGTATCTGCTCTGTTGAACTCAGCTCAAACCAGACACGTCTCTTCAGCTAGGTTTTCCAAATGGGAACTAGCTCTAATCGCACCCGCAAACATCACTGTTAAATGTTGCAGCACGCTGAATCCAGCAACGTATTTACCATATGTACAACATGATGTACAAAGGGTGGAAGGAGGCGAGTTGCTGGCGGGAGGTGAGTTCAGCGGACATAATGATACGCACAATTGTATGGAATATCTGAATCAGATGTTTACTGCTAGACCTGACATACATGACACACCTTTAGAGAATGTGGATGTGACTTTTCATACGGATGGGAGTTGTCATAGACAAACAGACAAAGGTGAATTATGTACAGGTTATGCTGTTGTAAATGACACAGACATTATAGAAGCTAAACCTCTTGGTCCTCCTCACTCAGCCCAGGTGGCAGAGTTAGTAGCACTAACTAGAGCGTGTGAACTTGCAGCAGGCAAATCTGCTAACATTTACACTGATTCGAGGTACGCGTTCGGGGTGGTGCACGATTTTGGGGCTCTATGGCATCTGAGAAATCTTATGACAGCAGCTGGCACACCAGTTGCACATTCCCGACACATAAAACATCTTTTAGAAGCAATCCAACTGCCCAAAGCGGTGGCAGTAATTAAATGTAAAGCCCATACATGTGAGGATGATCCGGTGTCACTGGGCAACAACAGAGCTGATGAAGCTGCAAAATGGGCAGCAGGGTTAAAAATGTTTTCTCCCACTGAAAAAATTATGTCTTTCCAAACAATTGATACGCTGAAATTAATTGAGATGCAAAATTTGTGTTCAATTTAGGAAAAGTCCATTTGGAAGTCCAAGGGATGTGGGCAAGAGTCCTCCGGGCTCTGGAGGGACGGACAAGGTAAACCAGTAGCCCCCAAGGCATATTACCCCAGCCTGGCTGAGGCAGCACACGGTCTGACTCATCTGGGAAAACAAGGTATGTGCAAGTTGGTGAGAGCATACTGGTGCACACCAGGTTTTTCTTCACAAGCAGAAAAGATAGCAATGTCCTGTCTGACCTGCTTGAGGAAGAACATAGGGAAAGCGATCCCTACTGAAACATCCCACATTCCACCGACTGATGGACCTTTCCAAAAGATACAAATTTATTTCATCCAATTACCACCCTGCAGGGATCTTAAGTATGTATTAGTGTGCACTGATGTATTTTCTAATTGGGTTGAGGCCTACCCAGCGGCCACTATTACTGCTGCGTTTACTGCCAAGAAAATAGTTCAGGAATTTGTATGCAGGTACGGTATCCCTAAAATCATTGAGCGTGACAGGGGTCATTTCACAGGTGATGTTTTTCAAAATATGTGTAAGCTGATGGGTGGTAGTAATAGCCGACTTCACACCCCCTACCGACCGCAAGCCAGTGCCAAGGTAGAGAGGATGAACAGGACTATTAAAAATAAGTTAAGTAAAATCATGGCAGAGACTGGACTAGGATGGCCAGAAGCATTACCTTTGGTCCTACATAGCATAAGGACCACTCCTAGACCCCCTCTAAATCTGTCCCCATTTGAAATACTGTTTGGTAGACAATCTCATTTGATTATAAGTCCACAGGAAGACTTGAAGGGTAACAACGAGGTAACTGTAAAGTATCTTATATCAATGAGTAAGCAGTTAAAGCAACAGCAGCAGAGGGATCCTAGAGTCTGCTTCTAAAGGGAGGACACTGAAAATCCACTGTAATACCATCTATAGACAACAGGTGGCAATGCATCACTAACAACCACATTCATATTATTATTAAGAATTTTTCTGAAGGTCAAGTCAATTAAGACTAAAGGTGCATATCCACTAGCAGACTGTGAAACGATTGAACGATTACGACTTTGTAATCGTGCAGTCATTCCACAGTCTGTGTTGTTCCTACACTGAATGATCAGTTGTTCAGTGCGGACACCCTCCCTCATCCCTGAACTTGGTCAATCTATCGTTATCGGCAGATTGACCAGCATGTTGGGGCGATGATAGATGTCAAAAACGACCAGCAGGAGCATGCTGGTTGTTTTTGACATTAAGCTGCCCGATTTGTGCCTGATTAACAAGTGATTGAATGATAACAATATCGTTATCGTTCAATCGCTCTGTTTAATCAGGTAGTGGATACCCGCCTTAAGTGACCTAACATGTATACAGCCAAACAATATCTCTATTCTAAATAGTATTAGCCTGTTGGGGCCACTGTGATTTTTATTGATGCACCTAGTACATGAGTTGCAGAGACTACGCTGAAATATGTCCTCTGTTTGTAGAATGTGAAGAAGGTTTATTTACTATTGGGTATAAATGAGGTTTCATCCGGCTAGTGATTTTTATGTGTTTGCATGATGAGAATGACAGAGTATATCCTACTTCCTCCCATACATAATTAAGTTAAGTACAATGATAAAGTACATGTACACTGCATCTTCAACTATTGTTTCTGCATATATTTCCTCCAACTATGCTCTGTTCACTGCAAATATCATGTACGGTGATTTACAACATTAAAGGTTGATAGTGACCAGAGGTGGGGCTGAGGCATGGTCCAAAAACTGCCACCCCAAATGCTGCCAAACATCACTGGCAGTTGGTGTGGCTCCCCTATTTGAGTTTTGGACCGCACTGCATCCCCACATATGGAGCCACCACTGACTTTCATTATGTGTACAAGGATGAGATGTCGACATGATGAAATGTCGACATAAAATCTACAGGCGGTAGTGGCGTGACTAGCAGTTCCTGCACAGACATCTGACGAGCAGTACAGTCACTATCCTAATTCCTAACCCTCCCCCTAATCCCTAACACTCCCCCTAGTGCCTAAACCTAGCCTCCTCCTAGTTCTTAACCCTGACCCCTCTGGCGGAGCCTAAACCTAAATGTCATAATTCTGAGAATATTAATATTTCAGATGTTAACATTGTGAACATCTCGACATTCTAGGGATGTCAACATGGTGCCTGTCAACTTATTGTACAATGTTGTCTATATTCTAGTGTCTGCATTGTGGTGTCAACATTCTGAATGTCAACATGGTAACTGTCGACAATGTGACCGAATACCGATTTGAACTTGTATTTTATTTATTCCATTTTTCCTTTACACCTGTAATTCCATTTCCTGTGAGCTCTAATATATTCTGTTGCCATTCACTGAGTGTTTGTATTGGAGACACCATTCTATATTCCAGCTGCATATGAGATTATGTTACGGCAAACTGCACTTTTTATAACACTCTATCCTACAATTGCCACCCGTGACATTGCCCGGGAGTGTTTTGGGAGTTAGAAGATATTTATTTCCAAAAAGTATTTAAGTGATTTTCTTAACAGCTGGTTTAAAAGCAATACATTTAATGTTTGGCCGTGATCTGTCCGTTTCCATTAAACAGTTATCCCTTGGGGATATTTACTGATGGCTTAGGAGAGATGCCAGTCTGGTCTTCTATGCGCAGATATAATCTTGCTATCGAAAGCCACGCAGGGAAACCCAGAAGACTTACCATAATATTTACATTGCTGATTAATTTATCAAATGCTTTAAACACATATGGAGTTAACTGGTTCTGACAATGTTATAAATAGGAAAAAAGCTTAAGGACCACACAAGCAGATCTTTACATGCACAATTAACTATTAAAACTGTCAGAACTGTAGATTAATTAGAAGTGCAAAGACTCACATGGACATACATGTATGCATGGATAGGTTTAGCATTCAAGGATAACTGATATCCATATTATTATTGGATGCTTTAAACGGCTTCTGCTGCTCAGGCTGAAACAAAAGGGTATTATACGTGAGAATATAGGAATATAAAGAAATTAATTTATACATTTGAATGTGAAATGTAACAGTGTTTCTACTTTCAAAAAAAGAAATAAGACTGTATATGTAATGATTATTTTATACCATTTTCTAAAAGTCAACCGCATTACTCATGCTGGAGACAATGGAATCAATGCAGGTTAATATGGAATTTGTATAATGGTTGTATGGCTCAAGACTCTTGATTAGGGGCCTATGCAGATTTGAACACAAGACGTCTGTAATTACGTATTATATATAAATCTAATAATTTTCTAATAATTTTTATATTCTTCTAATGGTTTTACATAAATCCAACATTGTTTGTATTTTTAATGGCTGTCAATATTTGCTCTTTGTAAGAGAACCTTTCTCATGATCACTATAAGTAATTATTCACCAGATCACAGGTGATTGTATTGTCTGCCTTAATATTAGACCAAGGTGATTGGTCATTACCAGTATAAAGAGGACAACCATGTGAGACGCATTTACTGACACCCCTCTGAAGAAACCAGTAAGGAGAAACGCGTTAGTGCTCAGTATTTAATCCTCCTTGATTTATTTGGAAGCCCTTGGAGGTCTCTACTGTTTGCTATGCCAACTATTTATACCTACTACAGACGGCAGCATGCTCCCTCCCCCCACTGCCGAATAATAAGGAACACCTCACGGCTGTTGGTCCCCTCCGGGGTTACATCTTGTCACTGTGCCTTCTATCCAGTATCAGATTGGTGAGAGAACGGGGTGCACTGTGGGGGAGGTAGAATGCAGATCCTTTCTTTCAACTACATTGAAATATTCCTATATCTTTCAAACAGCCGCTAATTACAGCCGCTGTGTGAGTTGTGATGAACTGACACAATACTGACACATTATTTCCTTGCATTCTGAAAATGGTAATAAGGGAGTCTGTCTTCTTTGTATAAAGAAAATGTTTTCATTTTTTTATTTTTTTATATACTGTTGGAGTTTTTATTATTTGATTGCAACAAGTCTTTAAATAATGCAAAAATATATTATAATTAAGTGCTCTCTTTAAGATAGAATTTTTTTGCTAGAGTGTTATTAAGCAAACCAGTACTCTAATTGGGAGCTGCTTTTTGTCTAGTCAAGTGATCATAGAGAGTTTAATTACTGACTAATATTTGTGCGCCTGAATTTATATTTGTGTACTTCGGCTGTAATTACACCTGTATTGCATGCATGGCGAAAAATATTGATATTCTCTGGCATGCTGAGCTGTATGCATCTATGTGGCCACATTTTCTCTATCCATATGCTTGATTTCATAGCTGTCACCATTATTAGTGCACGCTTGCATCAACCATATCCCTGGTGCTATCTATCCCATATCTAGCTATCTATCTATCTATCTATCTATCTATCTATCTATCTCATATCTATCTATCTATCTATCTATCTATCTATCTATCTCATATCAATCTATCTATCTATCTATCTCATATCAATCTATCTATCTATCTATCTATCTATCTATCTATTCAATTAAAGTATAATTTGCCAGTACATTACTGAAAGCAAAGATAGAGTCAGTCCTGCCATCTTGATTAAATGGGACATATAAATTATTCTCCTTCTATTAAAAACCATCAAACATACAAATTGAGTTTGCACCTGTAATCTTAACTAGACTAGCAAAACAATCTGAGATGCCATTGAGTAACCATTGGGAATTATCCAGCCAAAACTGTTGAGTTTCAGAATGTGAATTCTCATACATCAATACTGCATTACTCTGTATAGCACTTAACTACTGGGCTTTCAATTGACAAACTGAGAGTAATTGTTAGGAAAATTAGACTAGTGAAGATGAGAAAGATAATTGTAGCCCAGCAAATCCACTGAAATTAGTTCCTATACATGAAAATATACCAAATAGTTTTTACTGAACACAAAGGTGACAATGAGAGAAATATTCTTTACAATGCAAATCAACATACACAATTATTCTCTTCTTATCTCAGTGTGGCAAATACTAATAGTCATATATATTTCTTAAATATTCTTAAAGTTGTTACTCTTCTTCTATCAAAGTGATTGTTGCTGTAAGCAATACTGTAGCTGCGATCGTTGCAGCATTGATACTATGTGGCTATAAGGTTCCATCACAACCTAGCAAGATTTCCAGTTATTCCAGTAATACAATTTCTGGTTATTATCTCCGGAGTAATAGTGTGCGGGGTTCCATGTAAGCATGTCAGAGTTAAGAACAAACCTATAGAAACATCACGCTGTTTTGTGACATAAAGTCACCCTAGGGGGCACCCTATCAGGAAAGTGCTGGTGTTTCCAACCAACATAAAAGGTTGTTTTGTATCCTGCATTTTCCATCATCAGATGCAAGAAATGAATACGTTTACAAGGTAGAGGACAAACTTTCATCATTTGCCCGCTTGGTGTCACAGGCCACTTTGGAAGGTTTTTGTGACAACCATGGTTACAAACTCTAAAACGTTAAAACTTTTACCAACTAAGGCCCTCATTCAGAGCCGTACGCTCTGAGCAGAGCACACGCTCTGAATGAGGGCCGTCCTCCATAATTATGGAGCGTTCTCCCGGACGCTCGTATAGCTGTGGGTCACCACCCACAGCGTGTACGAGCGTGCAGGTTGATGGCCGCAATGGTCTTGACCATCGCGACCATCGCCACTGCGAGCCGGAGCCTGCGGTTGAGTTTTTCAACCGCAAGGCCCGGAGTGATTTTGGCTCTATCAGAGCCAAAATCACTCCCACTGACATCACTAGTGATATCAGTGGGCTGGCTTCTGACGGTAGGCGTTCCCTTGGGAACGCCCCTGTCAGGGAGGCACGCCCCCGGCACGCCCACCAAAGGGGGCGTGCTGTCAATCAACATCGACAGCACGCCCCCTTTGATCAGACACAACGAGCGAAGGAAAGTCCTTCGCTCGTCGCGTCTGGTGCATGCGCACGACGGAGCTCCCGCCGTCGTGCGCATGCGCAGTGCACAACATCGACCCACTTGCGAGCGGACAGCCGCTTGCGAGTGGGTCTGAATCAGGCCCTAAATACAAAGTTTAGTAAAACTAGTGCCAAAGGATTGTTGCTCATTGTAAGCTTTCCAAGATGCAAGCCTGCAAAATTAATGCCTTAATGAACACTATAAGTATTTTTTGGATGAATTTACAATATCCAAAATGGTTTCCTATCTTTGTCAATGCCCGGAAGCTACAAGTGAATGTGCTGTATCTGCAAATGTAACTGTTTCTATACACTAGAGTGAGAATTTATGAAGCAGCGGCTTCTGTATGTTCTGCTTCCCGGCGGGTTACAGGTACATATTTAAAACTGCACCAGGAGTCAGTGTAAAGCCCGGCGTGCTTTATTCACACTGACTGCGAGTACCGTTTAAAATATTCACCTGCAATCAGCCAGGAAGCAGCTGCTTACAGAAGCCACTGCTTTGTACATTCCCCCTAGCTTCTCAACACTATAGAGTAAATAAGATAGGTTTAAGTGGTTCTTTCACCATTTAAATGAAATAAAAATAACCTGTTCAATATACAAGTAGTGATTTAACCTTATGGGTATTTCAAAAATTAATAATAATTAAACGCATTAATAGTTTGTTAGCCAACACTTATACACATTAAGCATACTTTAAATTGATATATGTATTTTAGGAGATACTTTGAATAAGGTGAACCACATTACTCTGTACTTGCTAACATTTACTATCATAAGGGGGTATATATACAAAAGTCATTACAATCCTACAATAAATAAAACTGTAGCCAAGATTATAAAACAAGCTACAGTAGGCTAAGATATATACTATGGATAATAATAAACACAGTGGCAGCAGTAAGGAGAGCATGTTCACATTTGTCTTGTCTTAGGGGGCAATCCAATTAGCCGCAAGGGGTGCAAATTGGGTGCATTTTGCCATTGCCACAGAGGTCAAACGCCGGCAACGGCACCGCATCTCGCACCCCTCGTGGCTGTCTTTCATGCTGAACTCGCTCAGTTTTGTACACAGCCCTACGGTGCTGCGCACAGTTTTGAGCGAGTTCATGCTGCCGTGAAGTGCTGACTGCCTTTCACACACATTGTGAATAAATCCTCTCTGCAACCATCATCACTAAGCAATCACTGAGTGTACACAGTGCGCCTTTAGCACATGCACAGTAGAAAAAAATTGCTCCACTGCATCCAACATGGACATTATATCCACCGCTGAATCAGCCCAGAACGTCATAGGCAGGTAGATTTGGAAGTAGTAGAATCGCTAGAATTAATGAGTAAATTAATTATTAGAATTTTACTTTTCTTATATATCCTAAATGATGGTTCATACATTCAGACAATCAAAAATTTCATATTGCCACGAATAGCGATGACATTAATTATAATTATTGGGTCTAGAACCCCGTAGTTAATAAATATGCCTCAAATCTGTTGTAGCTATGCATGTTATGCCTATTTCCATCAAATTCACTACAACAGATTTGAGGCGTTCATTATCTACAGTATCCCTGGTATTAATAGCCATAGTAGCAATACACTAAACGTTTCGGAGATAATCTTTTTTTTTATTTCACCCTGTGTCTTACTCCTTGGTCAAACTTATCACAGCAGATTTGAGGTGTACATAGTATTATATAATATGTTTTTGTTTATTAGACGTCACGTGTGGGGAGTACTCGGGATCTAGTAAAAGGTGATAGAGATAGGACTGCCCAACCTCAGCCAGATCCCTGGGGGCTGCCACATAAACCTGTTTCGTTTCACAGGGCTCTGCCAGTTCTGATCCATTTAAATAGAAGAGGAGAGCATGTGTGTGATTCTGGAACCGGCATTGTAAGCGCTGGCATCCTGACTATTGGGATTTTGACTGGATCCCGTGAGCAGGATTACAAATACGAAGTTGCAATCCCTTGATTTCGGCATGTTACTAATTGGTCCTCCTGCTCACACCCAAACACACACATACTTTTTGTCCAGAACAATAAGCGTAGTAGAGGATCCCCAGGATGTCCCTGAGGGATTGGCTAGGTGGGGGGGATCCTGCATTATTACTTTTTTCTAGATGGTAGTACGGCATTAAGCACTCTCATATGAGACTGTTAAATAAACATTCACAGTTAGTTACCCTCCAGTTTAGGTTGATGCTTTGCTGGAAATGAGCTCTTGTTTTTTTTTCACTTTCTATAGAAAATCTTTCCATGAATCTTTGTTTCCTCTGTCTTTCTCTAGCTATCTCTCCCTGCCAGCCAGAAGCCCCTCACTAAACCTAATAAGATTAACAAGCCAGGTGCAAGTCATCAAATGCTTTTAGCTTTAAACACTTAAAATGGGTATGTCTGATCCCTGATTATAATGTAATCATTATTATTCTATATAGACTTTTGAAATGAGAGATGAGTTAAAATTCTCTTTGCTAATGAGTTCATTCTGTTTTTTTTTTGAACAGACAAATGATATCCAACCACCTGAGGGTGGAACTCTGCTGCTCCATGGAGCACATAAAGATCTGCCACAATCATTTGTCCTTGTAACCCATTAGCTTTATATAACACAAATTAACCATGCCATTTGATAACATTGGATCTATCAAAACCATATATAACAGCATTCCTGAATACTGTTATGAAATTGTTCTGCCAAATCTAACATCTAATATTTGTAAGGAAAAAAGCCCACTCTATCAGCACCAGTTTAATAATCTCCAACAGATTCCATATGAACATGCTTAAAATGTTTACAAGATTAGCACTTAAACAGAACAATAGATATCAATACACAAAAATAAACAGATTCAACTCTTGTTCATGCATCTGGTGGTGTGCCACTATAAATATATTTTGGCATTATTATTATTTATTTATATGTCTCCACTAAGTGTCTATAAGCCTAGTAGATAGTCTAGTAGGACAGGGGAGTGAGTTCCAGAGGCGAAGAGCAGCACAGGAGAAGTTTTGGATGTGGGAGTGGGAAGAGGTAATCAGTTGGGAGGCAAGGTGACACTCACAAGAAAAAGGGAGAGGGTAAGGGGGTGTTTCAATTGAGATGAGGTCAGTGATCAGGGGTATCTTTAGAGAGGAGGGGGGCCGTGTGCATCCCCCGTCATGGGCCCCCTCCTCTCACCCTGGTATCCACCAGCCGACTGACGTGGTTAGCTGGCCACAGCAGTATCAGTAGACTCTGGGCACTAGAGTGTGCCCAGAGTCTACTGCGCATGCGCAGATCACAGGGGAAATGGCATTGTGTATGTGCAAAACGCTGGAAGAATGGCCATGGCGGCCATTTTCCGGCATTTTGAGCAGCGCTGAGAGACCCAACGTGTGACCTTGGAGAGGTAAGTTTTAGATAATATGGGTGCAGGGTGTGCAGTGCGGGCCCCCCCCTGGACCCGAGTGCTGCGCATACCCTGCACCCATTATAATTACGCCCCTGTCAGTAATGTTAGATGTTGCAATTCAGTGCTTTTGAAAATGTAAGAGGGAAGAAGCAAGGAAAAGGAACATCAGACAGTATAGATTGCAGTAGAACATATGGGAGAGAACAGGGACATGAATAGGAGATTTAGCAGCTTCCAGGGAGGAAGGTTACATTCTTGAGATGTTGAGGAGGTGAAATCAGCAGGTTTGTGAAATAACATGAAAGTTGGAGGGATCAAGGAATACACTGAATCAACAGATTTGAGGGACAGGAGAGAGCATAGTGTGAGCAACAGAATCAATGAAGTGGGGGGAGAAAGGGAATTTGATTGTTGGAGGTCAATAAACTCAATTTTAGATAAGTAGAGTTTAAGAAAGCACTGAGATATCAAGGAAGAGATGGGAGAGAGAGACAGTTGGAGATGTGAGGGAGGATAGAGGTCAGAGGGAAGATAATTAGATTAGTGTATCTTCAGCTTAAAGGTGGTTTTGTAGCCCAAAGGAGCTGGTGAGACCAGAAGGCAGGAGGTGTGTTTTGAAAAAATAAGGGGCCAAGAACATAAGGGGGGAGAGAAGGAAGTGTGAAGAAGAAAGAAAAAGAAAGAAAGAAGAAGGAAAATGAAGAAGAAGAGTTGTAAGTAGTAACAGAGAAGAAATGGTTAGGAAGGCAGGAGGACATCCATGGGAGGGCAGTATCACGGAGCCCATAGCAACCAATCAGCTCCTACCTATTATTTTAAAGACTGTACTTGATAAATGCTACTTCAAAGCTGATTGGTTGCTATGGGCAACTTCTCCACTGGTTTACTTCTCCACACTGTTCACTGCTTGATAAATAGACCCCCAAGAGTGTGGAACATTTGAAGTAAGAGAGGGTGGTCAACTGTGTCAAAGGTTGCAGACAGGTCCAGTAGGGTGAGTATGGAAAAGTGACTCTAAAATTTAGCAGAGAGAAAAAGTCATAAGTAACCTTGGTGATTGCAGCAGAATGGAGTGAAGCCAGATTGAAGTGGATCAATGAGGGAGTGGCAGGAAAGAAAACTGGATAGATATTGGAAGGCAACTGATTGCAAAAGTTTAGAGGCAAAAGAGAGAAGAGAGATAGGAGAGTAGTAAGGGAGGGAGTCAGGATCCAGGGAGGGATTTTCTTTAAAATGGGAGAGATACTGTAACTGCATCTTGGTAAGATGGGGCAGATTTAAAATGTGCAGAAGGATTTCAATTTGAGAGGGGTGTGTTCAAACTCAATTCTAAATTGTAATGTAAAAATAAAGCTGTGCAGCATTTGTGGGCTACATGCAAAAGCAGCCAGTATTTACCCCACATGCAAGGAACACGGTTACTGTACTTGCTCTATCTATTCCCAAATCCGAATCAGGCCCACTAACAGTACAGGGGCCGTATTCAATTAGAAGCGAAAAGCTGAGATCCACAAAAAAGTATTGCCAATTGCGACTTTTCACCAGGCGGAAACTTATCTCCGTATTCAATTCCATCTGCTTTTTGCGTACGCAGAAAGTCAATGCAATGTAATAGGTGAAAAAGATTTGCCTCTGAATAGCAGAGAAAAGAAGTGCAACATTTTTGTTTAAGGGTGCAAAGGTGAGGAAACCACTCATAACCCTTGGGACAGCCCCTCAATCGACAACTGCGTCAAAAAATTCCTAAAAAAATTTAAGAACACCCCCAAAAAAGTACTTTGAATTTGGGGCGAAAAAGCACAAAATGGGGGTACAAGATCGCAAACTAGCGAAATAAGGTTCTGGGGGTGCACTAAGAAGGGGTCAGGTGTTTTTGGGATTGCAGGTGCTTTTATGATGGTGGAAATTTGCATTTTTAAAACTGCACTTTAGACACATTAAAACATGCTAGCACCCATTTTCAGGTACCCCAAATTTGACAGGACTACTTATTTTCTCCAAAAAATACTGCTTTATGCCATTCTTCATCAATTGTGCAAATACGCTATATGGTGGCAATTGTGCGAACTTAAGTACCCCAAACAGTTCAATTACGGCTAATCGGGCACTACTACAGTGATCCCCAATGTTTCTGCATCTTTTTGGGGATAAAGGCTCATTTCCCCGATTCTGACACCACTTTTCGCCTGTTCTGACTGTGCGTGTCTCCGTTTTCGCGTCTTTTGGAATAAAATTTGGCGAATCGCGGGTACATGCACGATAACATACGCGATGTAGACGAAAAGTCCGGCATGCAAAAGTTTATCGCGTATGTGAAACTAATTGAATACGGGCCCAGGTTTTAAGTATATCCATGTTTGAGCACAGATTGTTAAATCAAAATGACTGAGGTACTAATTAAGTTACCTGTGCTCAAGCATGGATTTCCTTAAACCTCCAATGTTAGTGTGTCTTGAGAAGCACTGGATTAATGAGTTCTATAAAGAAAAATAATTAATAATGTAAAGTACTCCTTATCTCTACATATATTGTACTAGACTAAATGTAATAAATGTAAAATGTATTACCTTTAAAATGTGTTAAAATGTTGCTTGAATCAATATTTTATGCTTATTCCTTTTTTATAGAGCAACTAGTGGATAAGATTAAGATATACCAGGATATAGTGAAATATAGGGTTTGTTCAATAATAAGGCATTTTCCAGGCTTATGAGTAATAGAAGGAGCTGGGCCAACTCCCAATTCCTGTAACTAATGGTGACTGGACTGGACTAATTACAAAGATGCCGAGAGAGTGTGGGCAGAATCGGACTGACTTACCGAGGTATTACTGGAATCTGATGCCAGTCGGTGTATGTCAGGACAATGTTTAGAGGCACCCAGCTCTCTACACCTACAACTACAATTGCCATTGATTACTGATTATTATGTCAGTGACACCAATTGTATGTGCTAAATGGGTAAAATGACTGGTGCTTCTAAACATTGTCCTACCATACAAGAACTGGCAGGGGATCCCAGCAATACTGCGGTGAGCGAGTCCAATTCTGGGTGTAGGGCAGGTACCGATAGCAAGGGCTTGTCTGTGGGACCCGTAGGGAGCCCAGGACTGGCGGGAAGGAAGAAAAATGCCCCCTTCATCCCTGTTCATTAGGCATAGTAATAGAATGATGAAATATTGTAACTACCAATATTTTGGTTCTGATGTTCAATATTTTTACATCTTTGTTAAGTTTGCAGTGTTTACCCACCAGCAATGCTTTTCTTCCTATGTTTTCAAGTGTTTTGTGATTGGCACAAGTGATCGGCCAGTACTTGCCCACTGCACTGCTGCTGGTAGGTGCACAGCGACAATATACTGTCTGGCTCCTCAGATCAGATGGAAAGGTCCTAGCTCTCTGCTATGGGTTTTATCTTGGTTTACAATACTATCCCTTTTAAACCAGGATACTCATGAATTACACAGGTTCTGTGGATGATTAAAACCAGGTGAAATACAGGCTTGAAGTCAGCCAGCCACAGAACCTGTGTAATTCATGAGTGTCCCATTTTAAAGGGATAGTATGGTAAGCCAAGTCTTATCACAAGGTTACACATTACCGCAAAGTCACCATCTTCATGGTGCTTGATTAAACTATGATAATCTGTAAGATGTTAGAAACATCTGAGCCCCTTATCACTGAATACAGCTGTGTAGTGGTTGTGAAGACATGATCCATTTAACCATGCTTGTTTCATTAAGCAGTATGAGTTAATAATCACTATGTGTTAAAAGGGATGTAGTCATATTACCGGCAGCCGTTCGAATCCCGACATTGGAAGCCTGACCCGGGGCTTAAGATAGGCGTCGAAATCCCGATGCCGCTCTTTAGCCTGATGCAGAAATCCCGACAGCCTGCATCCCAGAGGAAGGTAAGTGGGGCTTCTTAGCTCTTAGCTGTGGGGGGGAAAGGGTTAGGTTTAGGTACCACTGGAGGGACATAGGGATAGGCACCCCCCTGGGGAGGGTTAGGCTACGGGAAGGGAGGGTTATGGTTAGGCACCACCAGGGGGAGGTTAGGGCTAGGCATCCCCCCAGCAGGGTTAGGTTTAGGGTGCAAGAAGGGGGAGGTTAGGGTTAGGCACTAGCGGAGGGAGGTTACAGTTAGGCACCACTAAGTGAGTGTTAGGGTAGGCGGGGAGAGGGCTAGCATACTTACCACCCCTGTCGGGATCTTCATGTATCGGGCCGGTATTTCATACCCAACCCATCTTAAAATATTATATGTGATTTCCACAACACTATGAGGTCTATTTGCATATTTCTATCCCCTAATCCAGGAGTACTTGTGTTCTGTGATTATATTCTGCCTGCCTTGTCTCTCTGCTCACCCTTGTGCATCTAAAACACTTCTGTAGCGATAGAGCATCGAAAGACAACATCAATGTTCTTTGACAAATGTTTGAAATACATAGGGGGTGGGTCCCTAGATTACTCACCCTAAGCACAATGTGAGGTGCTACCTGCTGAGACTTGTAGTACTGCAAGCAGAAAAAGAGAGACAAATGTAAGTGCACACTCTAACCATACTGAACCTAATAATAATACTGATAAATTGCATCAAAAAGGTTCTTAGCATAATAATGACCATAATTATGGGCCTGCCCACCGCATCCAGGTGACCTCTATCAGGCAGGTCCCTAACACTCCTATGGAACAAATACAGGGCACGGGACCCCTCAGGCCAACCCAGCAGAACTGCCCCATGGCATCACACTAGTGTGAAAATTGAAGTGAGGGTTAAAGAATAATAAAGAAAGCCTATGTGTTAAGTCCTACATAAGTAGGAGGTTATAATAAAAAGTGTATAAAGTGCTACATATATAAAAAACAAGCTAAAGAAGTGAAAAAGTGTACATTATGATCCCATGAAGCAGTCCAGCCATACCAGCCCAGAGAGCCCCGCACCCTAATACCAGTCCCAAAATAGACACACAGCATATATATATATAATAGGTCTTACCCTCAGTGTGCCTCATTACAATGTGCAGTCTTGGAGTGTAAGGGCTCCTTGCTAATTAAAAACACCTAGGAACAGGTGGGAGGGGTGCTAATCAAGGTGGAAGGAGTCTCGTCCTTCCAGTGTACATACATACACACAGTACAGAATACAAATAAAGTGTTTGAAATCAAGGTTTTGTGACCGAAGTTTAAAACATTAGTAACATCGATATTGTTTTTCGATGTCCCATCTCTACTTGGTGTGCACCGATGCAGTTAGGAACTTTTGCTACCAGACTGAAGGCATTGAAATATTGATTTGTTAGCAGTCCCTGGAGATTGACACTAGCTACTGTACCTCTCACCCACTATTGTAGAGATTTATAGCCCTAATACACCCAGTCCTAGCCATAAATCATTTGTAGAAAGAAAACCCAATACTGATTAATAACACAAGTACGCAATTAAAAATATTATGTGTCTGATCTGCTCTATGGGGAGATTGGTATAGGTCTGGGAAGGCTTAAAGACAAATTCTGCTTGGAAAAGTGTTCATCCAAAAGCGAACTAAAGCAGATATTTCAATGAATAGTTTTGAAAATATCACTCATCTCTAGTTACAAACAAGCAAATGTTCATAGAGCCAGCTCATTATAGCTTCAATTGCTTTGTTGAATGATGTCAATATGGTGTGGGAAAATTAACTCCAGGGTACCTCTGTAGCATACAGTAGCATGTGCCAGAGGGATTGTCAGATAATATGTATGATCGTAGGATTCAGGGATGACACATCTGACACTCAATTATATCACAATGAAAGAAAAGCAGTCATTAACATGTTACTCTAGTTCCTGACCACCTGGCAGTGCAGCCACACAAAATCACAGACAGAATCTGACCAAAAAATAAATAAATGCAAATTAACATTTTAATGTTACAAATGGGATTTGTGACTAACAATAAAATTAAGCTTATTTTTATAGGTTTGATGATGCAAAAATAATAACACAATGCAGTTTTTAAGCTGATCTCAACAACTATTTTGGGAACATGTTTGAGATAATTGTATAGTAAATATAAACTGCAGAGAGTTAAGTAATGGACATATTACTCGCACTTTTAAGAACCTTTGAAGAAGTAAAAATAGATCTAAAGAATGTGATATCAGTTTTTGTTGAAACAATGCAACTGTTGGAGGTCATTGTGCTGCATGACTTCAGTAAACAAAGAGTACTTCAAAAAAGAAATTGTGCTGAGTAAAGCTGGATGTGTCAGAAAGCTGCAAAATATCTTTCAGTGCCCATATGTAAAATGAAATATAAAGACTATTCATCTGCTTCTAACTTTTATCATACATTGTCATTAGAGATGTACAGTGCATTTGGATAATATATTCTCTGTATAATTATTTTCTGTTTGTTGGTTTATGTATTTAATTGAAACTTGGCAGCATAATTTATCCTACAACAGGACACAATTCTTTTGACAAAAATATAAGCAACATCCGAAAGAGTTCAGATCTATATAATATATAATGCCACTTTAGGCTTGGCACTGGAGTAGGACATGCCAGTTCATTAATGGATTAAGAGTGTGATGCCTTAAGGTGTTGGGAGTATGAGTGAGATCAATCAGTAAACTTCAAGGAGGGACGTTAGAACTAAGCAATGCGATATGCAACATTGTGCTCATATGCTCACACAGAAACTAATACTTACTGTAGTTTTATGTCTTTGAGATTTTTACTTTTAAAGAAACCAAAAACACACAAAACACCAAACTATAACATAAATATCAAGGAACTAAACACAGAAATATAAATATAATATAAACATCAATGAACTATGCAATATAAATAAATGTATTGTGCAAAATACAAACCAAGTTGAAAACATCCAAACTAGAGTGCTTCTAGAATGCAATATTTAATACTGACTAAGGGCCTGATTCCGGTTGGTTCACAATGCTGCGTTCGCATGCACCTGCTTGCTGCAAAAATATGCTAATGAATGCAATCGCACGACAAATGCAGCTCTATACCAAGATGCCCACCACTGTACAAATCCGCCCACTTCCCATGATATGCATCCTCAAGTCAGCGAAAACATTGGTAACATCGAGTAACATCAAACCCATACGCACAGTTTTGGTTGACCATGACCTGCCGCACAAACTGCTAAACTTCCTGTCGCCAACTATATCTCTGGCTACGTATATAATCGCAGGGGTTTAATTATGTACGCCCCTGTAATGGCTTTCAAACGCAAAGGCATGCCTACGTTCTCCCGACCACCCCCAAGCAGTCACTTCCAGTCAATCACTGTCTAATGGGACTGTGTGCTTTCTGCTATCACTTCCCGATTGCAAGCGGTCGGTTCATGCACGCGCACTGCAATGCATACGCATGCGCAGAATGAAAACATCGGCCGGCTGCGTACGAATTCAGTCTTGCGATCCAACCTGAAAAATGGCCCTAAGGATCTGATTCAGAGGTGGATGGAATTGCAGAACCACACAAAAGCGGCTGTACAATTCCATCCATCTAAAATGCAAATGCAGCAGGAGATATCTGTAGAAAACAAATACCTCCTTGCTGCATCTGCGATCTCAGCACTGCAAACAAGGTTGCAGCCTGGGATCACCATTGCAACCATCGTGATAGTCGGTCACGATGGTTGCCCCTTTGGCCAGGCTGAAGTAGCTGTAGCTTACTGCAGCCTGATCGGGTCCTGGTGGCTTGTGATGACAGGGAGTCTGTGTTCATGGATGCAGACCCTGGCCTCGTCCCTCCCAGAAACCATCATGCTAGTGTATATCTCTGAATCAGGCCCTAAATGTAGCCTTGTTCTACAACCTTTTTTGACTTGATTCTTTGCAGCAAAGCCAGCTAGCACATCATCATATGACAGCTGTTGAGACCAGGATGCAGTCAGGTATGATACCTTTGAAAAAGCTGCACTTTGGGGCAGGGAAATGCGTTAGAGCCACCAAGGATCATCACCCCAACTTTTCTATACTATATATTGGAGGAACCTTAAAGGACTATTGCACAATCCTAATCATATGGAGCCTTAGAGGACCAGTACACTAGGAGTAAGCCTGCATACTACAATTTGGGACATTACCACATATGAACACCGTATTTTGAGGACCCAGACTATTACCGGATGATCAACATCTAAAAGGGACATCCCTCTATCGGTGATTATTACCATCTATATACAGTGAACTGTCCTATGTTGTTTATTCTGGCATCCTAAGTGTTTTTCCTTCAGGAGATGTGCATACTCAAGCAAAGTATGGACTAAAAGTTGTGGGTGAGATCAGTGTCCTTTCTACTGAACAGAAATTAATTTCTGTATTTTTAATTCTTTGGCACAATCATTTATGTATATGAATAAATTGTATATTTTTGATATCTAGATGATTGCTATACCTTGTTTTTATAATTTTTATGTTCTAACAATTCTAGCGCTACATTTTGTTTATTGTGTATATGCATTGGTAGGGAGTGACTATCCTGCTTTTAGTAGCTGCTTGGACAACATACTCATATCAGCGCCTGTGTAGCATCAGTTGGTGCTATTTTCTGTTTTGCTGGCATATCTTTCAGTTAACATATATATATATATATATATATATATATATATATATAGTTTGGCCAAATAGGCGGCACTACAGAGACTTCTACCTCTGTGAACAAACGCTTTATTTTCAATGTTTCGGTGTTACCCCTTCATCAGGATACACACACGGGGGGGAAAGGAAAAACATATTCTTGCACCTGGGCCCACCACTCTCTAGGTCCGCCACTGCAGAGATGTATGCTCGCTAATGCAGAGATGTGTGTTTGCTAATGCCACCGCAGCTGCAAATTAGTATTAAGATGTCCACCGGCGACTTCACAAATCCAAATGACTGTGTGCAAAGATGCAGCATTGGTGGCAGATCAGTTGATAATCGTCCTTCTGAGTAACCGTATGGTCACGAAGACCATGCCGGAGACAGTTGCATATTAAGACGTCCTGAAAACGGTCACGACATGCCTGCATTTGAGTCACCACCCCCTGTTGCTGCGCACAAATGCAAATTTATCCTCACTGTGAGAAAAATTAAAATGAAACTTGACAAATGCGCAATTTACCAATAATCACACAACTGCTTAAATATCTGCATTGCATCAATCTCTATATCAGGTCAATAGTACACTTTCAAAAAAAAAAACATGTGACAAATGCATAAAAGAACTGTTGTTAAGGCACTAGAAAGCCCACTTCACCTACAGTACACACATATGAAATAACATGGCATTCAGCTGCTGTGCCAGAATATAATCTTTCTTTATGTATCAGTTTTAGAGGCAGTAATAAAGGTTCATTTGATTTCCCTGACTGCAGATGTGATGAGGACAAAATCTTTCACTGAGACTACCCTTGCCATACAGAACCCCGGATGGCTATTGTCTATAAAATGTCCCGAGCCCCCTACAATGAATATGAACTGTGTGTGATTTCTGCTTTTACAGTACCTTTGACATTCAGTAGGCACTCACTTATGCTCAGGCTGAAGCAGGACATTGCTGGCAGCAGCACTGTAGCAAGCAAGACACACAACACCCCATCAGCAGCAATATGCACTTAAGGACTCGCAGACAGCTTACAGCAGCAGAATAAGTCACCTGGCTGGGCTGCCTTCACAGTGCAGGGCATGGGCTTAGCTGTTTTTTTGGCACAGAGTCCAGACTGGCGATGATGGGGTGGCATCTATATGATGTCACGAAATGTTGAGGAGCAGATGTTGGCCGTTGAGTCACATTGCAGCAGTGGTGCAGGGAGGACCATTGAAGCTTTCTAATGCTCCGTCATGTGTGCCAAGTGTTCAACAGTGGGATGCTGGGGAGAGGAAGGGGGAGTAGGGTTGATAGCCTGCCAGGGTTAAGTTGGTGGGGCTTTGGGCTGCTGCTGGCACTGAAGTGCAGAAGCAGGGAAAAAGATCCTGTCTACACAGCAATACAGCAGATGCTGTTGGTCTATTATTATGTGGGGCCTGGAGCTGCAGTTCCACCCATCCCATGGTTGATCCGGCCCTGCCCCAGTCCAGTCCACCCCTGAGGAGGAAGAGAGGGAAATAATTCAAAAGAAACACACAACAATGTATTGGAACAAAGTTTTTTCAAAGTATGTCTGCACAAATGTCTATTCTTAGCTCATGCAATCACTTAAGCAGCGCCAGGATAGAATTCCATTTAGTTAGAGGTTCAAATACCAGCATATCTGGCACAATATGATCTATTCAAATTGCTGTGAAATGCATTGTAATTTTAAGTGAGAATTTCATTTTTCTTTTAAGCTTTATTTTTATGCCTGATTTTTAATTTGTGATACTGTATTTTTAAATTATTTTTAAATTGTTTGTATTTTTAATTATTTCTATAACCATTGTTGTCTACAATAGTGAAAACAATTTTGTTTTATGATACCAATAATATAAATAATAAATCATTTGATTATTGGTTATTTATTTTTTGTTGGCTCATCCCTTATTTGTCAATTGCAGCCCATATTTCATGTTTGGTTAAGACGGTGTTTAACCATTTTACAATATCTTAAGTGCTAACATTACTTTAACAGTCCTATATTGCTCGGCTCCCATATATGGAGAGCAAGGGACTATTTTTTCGATAGCGGAAGTGCCACAATGAAGTTTTGCTCTATAAAGTACCCTTCTCAGCGCCGGAGATACTTTCCTGATTTCAATTCTATTTATACAGGTGATGTGGTCATAATACTGACTGCGGGGATTTTGGCACTGAGAATGCTGGTGTCGGAATCCCAACACCTTATTAAGAACAAAGTGAGAAAGAGAAAACTCCTTTTGGGGGCACTACTATGAAAAATAATTAAAATTTAACTTTTAATGAACTTAAAGATAAAAGATGTATACGCACAAAACAGACATAAACACATATAACATAAGTGACAATCATATATTGCATATAGAGTTACCATCTCTCTTAGCGAATTATAGTAGCAATTACAATTAAAGCACTAATTAGGCTATAACAATGCTACACACACCGGGTTCCACAGATAGTTAACACTCTATCCCGGATTCCACAGATAGTTCACATTCTATCTGGACAAAATATATCCAATTATAGTAGCTCCACCCCTATATTAATTTTAAGGTGATCTTGAATACTCGAATCTTTAACAATCCGTAGTAAAAAGTCTCACTAATTAGCTCAAAATCTGGTTATACATCCACAAGTTATAATACCATCTCAGCACATGTATCAAATGTAGTACAGCAGAGAATATTTATTGCTGAAACACATCTCCGTATATAAAATCATACCTCTGTGAACAATGATAATTCATTATATCAGAGTGTAATCCAATCGACATACAGAGAAACTAGTGTAGGCAAATGGCTAATGTGAATGTATAAAACCATCAGCAAGAATACAGCATGATATGGTATAATAAGTACTATTAGCGCTGAATAACCGCTCTTAGGGCCTGATTCAGACCCACTCGCGAGCGGCTGTCCGCTCGCAAGTGGGTCGATGTTATGCACTGAGCATGCGCACGACGGAGGGAGCTCCGTCGTGCGCATGCGCCAGACGCGACGAGCGAAGGAAAGTCCTTCGCTCGTTGTGTCCGATCAAAGGGGGCGTGCTGTCAATGTTGATTGACAGCACGCCCCCTTTGGTGGGCGTGCCGGGGGCGTGCCTCCCTGACGGGGGCGTTCCCATGGGAACACCTCCCGTCAGAAGCCGGCCCACTGACATCACTAGTGATGTCAGTGGGAGTGATTTTGGCTCTGATAGAGCCAAAATCACTCCGGAGCTTGCGGTTGAAAACCTCAACCGCAGGCTCCGGCTCGCAATTTCGATGGTCGCGATGGTCTCGACCATCGCGGCCATCAAAATGCACGCTCGTATAGCCTGTGGGTGGTGACCCACAGCTATACGAGCGTCCAGGAGGACGCTCCATGAAAATGGAGCCCGGCCCTCATTCAGAGCGTGCGCTCTGCTCAGAGCGTACGGCTCTGAATGAGGGCCTTAGATTGCTAGAAGATAGATGTAATATAGTACTTCAAAGATCTTACAGCAAGATGATCTTTACCAAATATGGCATGAATACTTCTGGGAAAAAGGCCCTTATTTGCTGGAACGGATCCCAATACACAAATGCTGAGTACATGGATTATTAACTCTAAACAGAATAATTATCAAACAGTATATATGTTGATTTGAGCATAGCAAACAACAATATGTTCAATTCTAAAGGGTAGTGTAGCAGACACAGAGCTATCAGAAGACATATATAATTGTGTCCTCCAGAGATGTTGCAAGATTCTTAAAATTAGATACAATAAAGCGAGTTCCCAAGCCTGTATAAGGAAAATGCAACAGTGTCATAAAAAATATTCCCACTGTCCAAATGTGAAAGAAACTGAGAATAATAGTACTTAATCCTGAAAGCTGTTATAATAGTCATATAAAGTACATAAAAAACGCATATCTTGGGTTGAGTCTCTATGTCAGCATGTATACGCGTGAAGACAATAAAACTATAGTGCTTGTCAGATAAAGAACCTATTGTATCAATTGGAGGCAATGATATATAATATATCATATACTTAGCTTCACACGATCACCAGAAATCCTGCTTGTCAGTATAATCTCAGCAGGCGGGGGTCTGTGTGTGTATCACGGCGAGGGTCAGGTCGGAGTGGTAAGAGCAGCGGGAGATTTCTTCCATGCTGCTGTACAGGATGGTGCCTGGCCGCTCCGTCTGCTAGCCTCGCTCGCATGCAGCGGTTGCTGTCATGATGACGTACGTTTCGCTCTTAGAGTAGCTTGGTCACATCATAGTGACGTATACCTAGGGAATCCCTTTCTTTAAAGGGAAAGCAGACCAATCAATTGTCGCTATTTTTCAAAGGTGGTTCTCCCTTATCTAGCGGGTAGCCGTGGTGACTGGACCTAATCTCTTACAGTGCCCTTAATATTCAATAATCAGAGATGGGAGGCAATACGAGGTGCCGTAAGATTGCCCTGATTGTGGGATATTCCTACGTCCGTTTATTATTATATGAATATATATGCACCTCGATAACTGGACAGTGACTGAAGAGGCATGTTAATAAAAAACCTCTACAACTTATTTTTATATATATAAGAACAGATAAACATAGCTAATCATACCACTGAGCATTATCAGCACATACTCAAGATCAATAAATGCTATCATAAGTAGACAAAGTACTATGTATATTTAACAAATAATTAGATCAATGTGAATAGTTCACGAGTCTTAATAGGTGAAAAAGAGCATTATGTCTTTCTCTATTGCTAAATGTTTGTGCATTATAATTAACGAATAGCTTGACCCACATAATCAACATAAATATTTAATGTACTGCAAAAAGAGAATAAATAAAGGTAGAAAAAGTTGTTTGTGTATAATATACAATCCATTAGGACTTGGAGAACATGAAGAATGTGGAGAACATATGGATACCTCTTCACGACAATAATCATAATAGTTAGAATAATTAATAACTATACTGATGTGCCCAGCTATAACATGGCATCACAGCGCTATCTCTCACGCCACGCATGGCGCACCACACACCACGCCATGAGTCGCACCACAAAGAAAGTTTATTAGTGAAAAAAGTCATTACGTGTAATACAACATTTTGCCCACCAGATGTCACTTTTCCTAAACTACATAGCGCATGCGTCTGATTTCATTAAGTGTAATACAACATTTTGCCCACCAGGTGTCACTTTTCCTAAACTACATAGCGCATGCATGTGATTTCATTACGTGTAATACAACATTTTGCCCACCAGGTGTCACTTTCCAATGTACCGTACGGTATGTTCTGTATCACTGGCCGATGATTGTTTGACAGAAGCTTAGACATTAGACTTTACAAACTACAGAACTCTATTAATGGATGAAGCGTGTGGCCTAGCGGTCTAATGCCTAGTCTCACTGCTTCTCCTCTCTTCTTGTTCCGTGGGTTCGAGACCTTGAAAATACAGTATGTTTTTTTAATTTATTTTTAAAATCTTCACTTAAAATATTCAGTATTAAATACAGTACATGTGGAGCGCATGTCTGCCCAGTGCTTCGGGAGTCAAACAGCGAAACTAGGATTTTTATTATTGTACATACAGTACTCTACCTTAGAACGCAAACTTGCGTCAATGCCGGCGCTGACATGAACGCGGACATTATAGTGACTTATTATGACCATCAAGTGGCAATGGGCCCTGTTAAAGAGACTGGTTTCTGTATATCAAACTGACTGCGCGTTTAAACTGCAAAATTGCGTCAATGTCTGCGCGTGCCCAGTGGTCGGATTTTAATCACAATGGAATGTGTGCCCCATGTCCAGTGGAGCCAAGCCATACATTAAGTAGCGCTATTTTATGGCGCATACCCAGTTGTCTGTATTGCTAACAGTACTGTTGAATTTTCACACTAGTGCCATTCTGCACTGTCCGAGAATTACAGTACCGCACAGTAAAGACAATAGTAAATTCATTACTACAGTACATAAGGTGCTACAGTAGTGGACTAACAGCAGTTTGTAGGGCAGATGCAGAGCACAAACTTGCGTCAATGAAAATGCTGTCTTAGACTTGGTAACATTAGTAATTTAATATGTTTAGTAACTGATAGTTGACTGTGTATAAGAGAGGGGTCTCTATAGTACAAACTGACTCGGCAATTAAATCGCAAAATTGCGTCAATGTCAGCACAGTTTGCGTTGTGGTAACTTATAGCCAGTTCTGATGGGTTACGGTACAAATAGGATATCTGGCTTGTGCCCAGTTGCGGGGTTGCAATGCATTGCCAGTGGTGCTGCGCCATAGCCATACCCTTGTAGCGCTATGGCTATGTACTGTACGCCATGGCGTACAGTATGGAATATCATACTGTACAGTACCAGGTCATGATTCACACACAGTGAAAGTGTGTTATTATTACACTGACTGTGTAATAATAATATTAAAAATAAAAAGTGTAACCTTGACTGTCTAATAATAATGAAAAGCTTCATTATTAAGCTTCCTGGTTTCGAACCCGGGTTCTACAGACGTCTGCAATGTAGAAGTTCGATTTCTTACCTCTACGCTACAGACGCCTGAGTACTGTACTTCATCGTATGGTACTGTAGATGTCACATAAAGTACTGTAGAGGACTAGGAGAGACTTGTGAGCAAGGGCTTAGGTGATCCGTCTTGCTTACACTTCTCTCCTTATGTTCGAGACCTTTATAATTTAATGTATTTTTTTAATGTTCACTATAGTACTGTAGTTCAGTCTTGTTATCCAACCCTTACAAAAATCAATCTATTGTACTGTATATGTGCCCAGCTACAGTACTGTAGTTTGTTGCTCCATACGGTACACCATACAGTATACCGCATTGTTGTGCGCTACACTGTGGCGTATTGAGTCTCATAGCACTGCGCATGCATTGTCTGTATTATACGATACTTATAACTGTAGTTGTAAGTACAATACGGTAGACATTGTAGTGATTCCCTGACTCTAGGAGCTACAGTACAGTAGATGCAGTAGTCTAGGGGGCTAATGCCTAGCCCTACTGCATCTACCATTTTCTTGTCCCGCTGGTTCGAGACCTTTAAAGTACATACTTTATACGGTAATTTTATTTTGTTTTAAATCTTCACTAATACAGTACATTATCCAGAAATTCTGGTATTTCTATGCCACAGTACTTTGACCAAAAAGTGTAACCTTGTTAATAAAAAATAAAAAGTGTAACCTTTCAAGCTTCGTACCCGCAAAAGGGTTGTACAGGCAGCGTAATGTATTGGTTTGATTATTTACCATTACACTACAGCCGCCTGCAATACCAAGTTTGCACCTGGCTTGAGTGGTTCCTACAATACTGTACGTCATCGTATCTCAGGCGCATGCCCAGATCTACTGTATACCCATTTAGCGCTTTTTTTTTTTTTACTAAACTCAGTACATTTTATATATTAGGGGGTAAATGTACTAAGATGGTAGTGCTATTAAGTGATGTTGCCCATATCAACCAATCTGATTCCAGGTATTACTGTACAGTATCTTCTAGAAGGTGCTACTGTAGATAAATGCTAAGTACAGTAGAATCTGATTGGATGCTATGGGCAACATACAGTACAGTAACTTCTTAAATAGAACTCCCATCTTAGTAAATTTACCCCTACAAGTTTCACTTTTTCCCCCCAATTTTTTTTCTTCCGCCCCCCAAAATGAAAGTGAATTTTTAGTGTGTTCTGACTTTTTTAAAAAAACTTACGCAGTTTACAGTACCTTTAGGGGACGTTTAAGGATTCCCGCAACATTGCACCCCAATTCACCAAATTTGCCTGCTATTCATACAGTAGGCGAAACTTTTTTACATACTGTCTTACTGTACATTGCATTGACTTCCCGCCTACAGTAGGCAGAAAAGCTTTCAAATTGAATACAGCGATAATTTCACGCCTGGCAAAATGACGTAATCTCCCAAACTCCCAATCTCCCAATCTCCCAAACTGTTTTTGCCAATCCTGTGTTTTTGCTCCAATGGGTGAAAAAGTGCCAACCAATGTTCTCCCAACTGTCATCTCACAGGCTGTGTTTGAAAAATGACAGTTGGGAGCTGATTGACTGACACCTTATAACTTTTTTATCACTTCTCACTGTCTAACACTGCTTAGTACAGTAAATAGACCCCCGTGGAGTGAAAAGACGAGACTGGCTAAAAACAGTAAATAGACCACCCCAAAATTGAAAACGTCCCTCAGTGTATACAGTACTGTATGTCTACTGTACTGTATTCTACTGTAAGTGCCGGGCAGCTGTGAAATCACTGTGATGGGCAACAGGGATACTGTACAGTATATGACTGTAGGCATCAACCCCCATCGGCCGGTGCGCCCCTGGTGAGTGAAATCCTGGCAAATAGGACGATACACCCCTGCATCTGTGTGTTATTGACTTTTTGTACAGTACCTTTTTAATGACAGATGCACGTGTTGGGTCTCAGGCGCACTTAAGGACTGATTTACATACAGTACAAACACCAATTGTATAAATGAATGACAATTTTTATTTAACCTACAGTAACATGCTTTACAGAGGGGGGGTGGGGGAACTTGTTTAGCTTTCCACTCCTGTAGTCCTCTACTGTCACATGCTTCTTTCTTCTGCCGCTGGCATGTCCTGGTGTTCCAAGCTGGACACGGACATGACTACTGTACAGTACCTACAGTAGGAGGAAAGAGATGATGTGAGAACAGTCCTTCCTCAATGCCGACCGATATGCCCTACTGGGGGACTGAGGACTACACAAAAAGAGTTGGCTTTTAATTTAAAATCATCACTGGCACTTTTGGCCTCAGATTCAGAGTTTCACCTATACCAGGTGCAGACTCTACCGTGCATCAGAGTGCAAGGTCCACTGTACGCCCTGAAGAAAGGAGGATAGGCAGAGACAAACAGACAGTAAAAGACAGACACACAGGTTCTCACCGGAGATGCTCTTGTTCTTCATCCTGCTTGATCCCACACACCCTGTACTGTAGGAGAGAGAATCCGCTGTGCAGGGCCCTTCCCTGCTCTAACAGTGTCACACTAATCCACTTCTCCACATTAATATATGCCCTAACTAACCAGACTAACAATTTTATTAATAACTACAGTAATTTGTATTATACTGTAATTAAGCCTGGTGGTGAAATACTGTAAGCAGTGCCCCTAGGCCCACAGCCCATAATATAAGGATAAAAAAAAAAAATACATGAAACAAGACAGTATTTGGGTGCTCCAGATGGAGGTGAACACCAGCTGTGTGAATACGATAACAGAGCACTAACATTACCTGAAATCTCACCTTATCCTGATGTCGAAGGGACCGCCGCTCTAACCATACAGTAGATGTACAGTAGAAGCCTGTCTCTCAATTCACGGTGCACCCACTACTGTATGTCTGCAACTATGGATGTGGATGTTGAAGCAGCCACTACTACTGTACTGTATATGAACTAAAGGAACCTGAAAACTTGAAACATCTGCATTACAAACGGCAACATTAAGCGCAGTAGCAGAAAGTGGCAGCTGCAGCACAATCTGTGACGATGCCAATGTGTGCCTTGGAACAGGGGTCAATCTACAGTAGGTGTAAGGAAAAGAGGAAAAGTATGAAGTACAGTACAGTACATAAGGTACAGTAAGGGAAAGTTATTGTAGACAAAGAGCTTATAAAATAAATTAGGAGAATACTGTATAATGTAGGGACAGAAAGCACAACCACAATACTGTACATACAGTACAGTATGGACACAGTGTACAGTACTTAGCAGTCTGGATCACAAACTGAAAAGAGGAAGTTAAACCCCTCCTCCACATTACAAATTATATACAGTACAGTATAAGCTACATAGCAGTTGCTTGACCGTTTCTTTCGATGACAACTGGTAAGACTCTATGGAGATGATCAATATAATTGTTACACTGGGCACGTGTCAATACTGTTCTCCAAAACTTCATTATCCCATCCAAAAGTTCCTGTTTAGTTGTTGGTTTCACATCAGACCTGATGAACCTCTTCAACTGGGCCCAGACCATTTCAATGGCATTCATGTCCGGTGACCAGGTAAGTAAAAAAAAAAATATTCAGTCACAGTACTGTACTTTAGTAAAAAGTGTACTAGAATAATTACTGCTTGGTACTGTACATACTTTTTGGTACAATAAACAGTTAATACAGTACTATAGGACAATACTCACTCTGGTGGTGTGCATTCCCAATTTATCCCTCTCTCTTCCATGAATTTTGCTGAAGCCGAATGTTTGGGATCATTATCCTGGAATAATCGATGTCCTGATGGGAAGCATTTTCTCACAAATGGCACCATACAGCAATCTACTATTTTTTCTTGGAAGAAGGTCTTATCCATGATGCCTAAAGAGATGAGAAATTGTCAGTAACAAGCATACACTGTACAGGACTGTAAATAATTTTTAGAACAAGCATTACTGTACTGCACCTTCAAAAATATAGATCGGTCCTGCACCCCAACGAGATATACCTCCCCATACATGGACTTTTAACGGATGCTTCGGACGTGGTTTAAGTGAGAGATGTGCACGGTGTCGGAAGGACAGTCTTGTGAACCTCTCGAGAGAAACCGAAGTTTCATCTGTGAAAATGACGTCATTAAAATTCTCTCCACTATCTATCCACCGTCGTGCTTGTTCAAAACTCTTTACTTTATTAACATCCCTTATCATGGGATTTACCCTGTGAAATAAAAACAAGTTTTAGTTTACTGTCATGTAAAATCAGTGCATTATTAATATACAGTATATATATTTTACAGTATGTACAGTACCTTGTAGGGCCAAAAGTCCATCCCAGTTCCTTACGCATCCGTTTGATGCTGGAACAGGAGATGTCCAGGTCACATTCTGCTTTTAGAATACGTTTGATTTGTAAAGCTGTACGCTCATCATCTTCACAAGTCAATTTGTGCACAATCTTTTTGACGCTCCTACGGTAGAACACATACAGAGCATATAGCAATTATTGGACAGTTAGTGTTGAAATTGGAACACAATACAGTACCAATCTAGCAACATACAGTATACTGTAATAAAAAAAGGTTGATGTAAAGTACCTACCATGTGCATTTAGAAGGAAATCTATATCTGGTCCGCGTTCTCTCAAATGCATGATAGCGCACAGTCTGTAAACTAACAAGAACACCACACTCTTTCAGCCAGGCCTGGATCTGTCGTGTTGTTTTGTGTTCTTTTTTTCATGCTTGCAATTATCTTGCTGATGGCTTTGCTGATTTTTGCCATGTTTGACGACAAAATCTGTGTAAAGAACAAGAGAAATACGTTACAGTACTGTTGCTGAGTATACAGACTGAGTACAGTATACAGTACATAATTTAATGTTCAGTATCTTAAACACAGGGGGTTATTACATTCTTACTGTACATCAGCCATAACATGTACAGTATAACCAGCTAGTAAATTTCATTTTGCAGGCTGTGTTTAATAAATGATAGTTTTGAGCTAATTTGTGATATATATTTCCCAATTTAATCTCACATCAAGCTTTCATACAGTATGCCCCTAAATACGCAAATATGCATCTACCGTATGAAGGAGACAAACAGGACAATAAACACAGCAATATTGCGACTGAAACTAAAATGGCTGCCGAGCAAAACAAGATGGCGACGGTCACTCACGGGAGACTATAAGGGGCAGCGGGAGGCTAGGGAACGATCGCTGTGTGTGTGATAGTTACTCCATACACAAATAAGCCTCTACGGGGATGTGTGAAGGACGGGGCATACCGAGGTAGCGGCACGATAAACACAGCAATATTGCCACTGAAACTAAAATGGCCGCCAAGCAAAACAAAACGGTACCGTATATGCATTGAAAAGTCGCTGCGCAAATCAGCGTCTAACACAGTAAACTGCAAAATGACCGTGAACCTAGCAAGCTCCCATACTTACAGTACCAGCGGGTTGATACTGTAGGAAACACCTGTAGAAGCTCAGGGTACAGCAATGAGCAGCAACAACAGCGACTTAGAAGTCAGGCAGCGTTGCAGGTAGTAGTAGTAGTAGTAGTAGTAGCTCAAGGGTTCGTACTGTTGATACGTGCCGATGAGACAATCCGAGCAGCAAGTCCGTACAGTTAAGTAGCAGATTCACAGTGTGGATAGCTAGTGCGGTCTGAGACGCTCTTTTATGCTACCAGAGACAAAAGAATTCCTTCCCGCAGAAAATCTGGCTGCTGATTGGTGTATTTGAAAAATGCACTTCCTTGTGGTCCAATGGCATGGCAGAGTTTTGGCGGCAAGGTTTTCTTTGTCTCTGGTAGCATAAAAGAGCATCTCAGACCGCACTAGCTATCCACACTGTGAATATGCTACTGAACTGTACGGACTTGCTGCTCGGATTGTCTCATCGGCACGTATCAACAGTACGAACCCTTGAGATACTGTACTACTACCTGCAACACTGCCTGACTTCTAAGTCGCTGTTGTTGCTGCTCATTACCGTGATCTACCTCTGCAACTCTGCCTGACTTCCGAGTCACCTTTGTTGATGTACCGTGAGCTTCTACAGCTGTTTCCTACAGTATCAACTCGCTGGTACTGTAAGTACGGTAGCTTGTTATGTTTTTGCAGTTTGCTGTGTTAGACGCTGATTTGCGTAGCGAGGTGTTGTGTTTATCGTCCCGCTGCCTCGGTATGCCCCGTCCTTCACCCATCCCCGTAGAGGCTTACTTGTGAATCCAGTAACTATCACACACACATACCGATCGTTCCTAGCCTCCCATTGCCCCTCATAGTTTCCCGTGACTGACCGCCGCCATCTTGTTTTGCTCGGCGGCCATTTTTGTTTCAGTCGCAATATTGCTGTGTTTATCGTCCCGCTGCCTCGGTATGCCCCGTCCTTTACCCATCCCCGTAGAGGCTTACTTGTGAATCCCGTAACTATCACACACACATACCGATCGTTCCTAGCCTCCCGTTGACCCTCATAGTTTCCCGTGACTGACCGCCGCCATCTTGTTTTGCTCGGTGGCCATTTTTGTTTCAGTCGCAATATTGCTGTGTTTAACGTGTGTTTGCATTATTGCACCACTTTGCAAATTTAACTTTGAGACTAATGGTTTTAATGGTCATGTACACACTAAGGCCCTCATTCAGAGCCGTTCGCTATTTGCGTTTGTTCGTTCAAAAACAAGGGGTGGCTATGCAAATGATCCGTTCGCACATTGCAGTCTGTTCACACCTCTAAGTCTGAACGAGCGAGCAAAACATACGCTCTTTTATTTCTTAAAAACACCCCCTGGCCGCTCGCACCATACGTCATGTCCGCTATTTATTAGATTAATCGAGTACATCGAACAGGATATGAACTGCTCGCTCTTCTTGTGGTTGGTTTTTTCAACCGCTATTTTGCGAGCAGTTCTGAGTTAAAAAAAACAAGTGACGTGGTAATTGACGCTGCTATATTAATTATGCACACCCATAAAACGCCCGTTTTGACCTTTAAGCACGCCTGCGAACGGATCTCCTCTCCCCGTTTTCAAGCACCTTCCCCTGTTACCACCCACATATGCCTCATTCTGTCATTCAAAATAGCAGGCACTCGCTATATTGCGTACTAATGTTTTTCGGCCGCACTGACTGGTTCGCGAATGCGTACTAAAAACCGTACGCATGCGCAGATGTGCGAACATCGCTCGGAACGAGTGTACTGCTGCTAGCGAGTGGCTCTGAATGAGGGCCTAAGTTTTGATTTATGTTATAAAAATAGCAAATTTGGCGCTGTACTTTACAGTACTGTACTGTATATCAGTTGAGATATTCACACATTTTATTACTGTTGAGCTGACACCTACTGTACCTTACCGTACAGTATATAATTAGGGAGTGATTTTTATACACCTGTATTTATCATATTTATTATCTTGTGCCTCTATACAATCTCACAATAGTGGTTAGTGCTTTAACAGTTTTAGCGCTGTATAATCTCCTATATTTACCTGTATATACTGTATAACACACGCACAGTCTTAGGAGACAGAAAGAGTACTGTAATTGTTTACAGTGTTGTAATGTGAAACATTTACTGTATACAGTACATGTATTTCCACAATTTTACTTAACATTGTATTTAGTGTCTTTATACTTGTGTATTTCAGAGTGCACCGAACTGTCAAAATGGTGAAGAGCAAAGGTTTTTACAACGGAAACGAATCTTGCCCACTTCCACTGACCAAAAGGCTGAGTGCACTAATCCCACAACGGTCTACAAGCAAACCTTCCAAGAAGAAAACAGGTAAGGAAAATTTACAGGTACCTCTTCTAGTCAAGGCAAGGAAGAATGCAAATGCGAAGAACAACACTTTGCAAGTGGACATCGGAGAAAATGGACCAGGGAACGTGGAGCAACCCATGAACGTCCCGAACCAGGAGGAAACACCAGTCATTTATGGGCCAGAAGAACTGGACACCTTTGAGCCTCTTGTTGAAGATGTATCCTGCTCACCAACTCGGCGAAAACTGTCATTCCAAGAAGATAACGCATGCACATGTAGCTGTGCAAGGATGGTGAGAGACCTCGTCGGAAAAGTTGGTCAACTGGAAGCGAAAATTGACAACTTGAAAGAAGAGCTGAAGGAAGGGCTGAAGGACACCATTGCAGAAGCAATGAAAGAAGCAATCCTGTGAAGTAAAGAAGAATGGCAAGAGGCCGCTGCCCAGAGTACCAGGAAGAGACATGACCAGGCAATCCAGTATGAAATGATCACACCGGATGAATTTGAGCCTGAGGAGAATGACGACGATTTCAACTTGGAGACTGACCCATCCTTCCACTTGCTACATATGGACAATACAGTGGCATCAGAGCACTTGGACATGACACCAGTGCCATCATGCAGCCTGCCTCAGTGGGAGAGTACACCAGTGGCATCACATCGCCTGCCTGAATGGTCAGTTGAAGAATCAAGGATCAACAATGCAAGCATGCCTGTACTTTCACCAGGAATGCCTGTCATGTCAAGCACGCCAGCACCACTGACTGTATTTGGAACACCCTTACCGGATATACCACTGGCTGTGATCAACGTTGAGAAGGACAATGAAATTGACAGAGCTGTGAATTGTGAGATGCATCGATATGCGCAAGCAATATTTTAGGAACACGTGCCCTACAACCTGTATTGCAATTGGACGAAGCGGGTGAACTTTGATGGAAGTCGGAAGAAAGTGCCAATCCCCAACAATTTAAGAGAAGATATCCTCTCAAGATGCCGGACAAGATTCATGATTGGAAAAGAAGAACTTACTCGGATAAAGGACACGCTGAATGGGGTGCTGCGCATGCCAAGGAAACATGCATGGAGGACAGTCACGCATACAAGTACAGATCTGCAATCAACAAACACGACTTGAAGGGACTTGTCAGAAGACAGGAAGACCCGGCGCCGCCGCTGTCCAGGATGTGGCAGTGGCAGAAGAAAGAAGCTGAGGACAGGAGAGGACTAAAGGGGTGGAAAGCAAAAGAGCTAAAGAAGTTCCCCCCCTCAAAACCTCTTCCACCATAACAGATAGGCCCTATGTGAGGCCAACGGAACATTTAACCAACCTACAGTAGACCAACAGGTCTGAAGAGAGGAAGACCCATGTGAAGAGAAAAGCGGAGGACAGGAGAGGACTAAAGGGGTGGAAAGCAAAAGAGCTAAAGAAGTTCCACCCCTCAAAGCCTCTTCCACCATAACAGGTACCGGTAGGCCCTCTGTGAGGCCAACTGTACTGTACATTAATTTATATTGTAGTTTGTTAGGCTGGTGAGATACAGTAGGGCTGATATTAATGTTACAGTAGATTAGTGTGACACTATTAGAGCAGGAAAGGGCCTTGCATGGCATATTCTCTCTCCTACAGGGACCTCTATGTGGGATTGAGCGGGACGAAGAAAAAGAGTATCTCCGGTGAGTACTGTATGTACTGTACCTGTGTGTCTGTCTTTTACTGTCTGTTCGTCTCTGGCTAGCCTCCTTTCTTCAGGGCGTACAGTGGACCTTGCACTCTGATGCACGGTAGAGTCTACACCTGGTATAGGTGAAACTCTGAATCTGAGGCCAAAAGTGCCAGTGATGATTTTAAATTAAAAGCCAACTTTTTTTGTGTAGTCCTCGGTCCCCTAGTAGGGCATATCGGTCGGCATTGAGGAAGGACTGTTCTCATGTCATCTCTTTCCTCCTACTGTAGGTACTGTACAGTAGTCATGTCCGTGTCCAGCTTGGAACTCCAGGACATGCCAGCGGCAGAAGAAAGAAGCGTGTGACAGTAGAGGACTACAGGAGTGGAAAGCTAAACAAGTTCCCCCGCCCCCCCTCTGTAAAGCATGTTACTGTAGGTTAAATAAAAATTGTCATTAATTTATACAATTGGTGTTTGTACTGTATGTAAATCAGTCTTTAAGTACGCCTGAGACCCAACACGTGCATCTGTCATTAAAAAGGTACTGTACAAAAAGTCAATAACACACAGATGCAGGGGTGTATCGTCCTATTTGCCAGGATTTCACTCACCAGGGGCGTGCCGGCCGATGGGGGTTGACGCCCACAGTCATATACTGTACAGTATCCCTGTTGCCCATCACAGTGATTTCACAGCTGCCCGGCACTTACAGTAGAATACAGTACTGTATACACTGAGGGACGTTTTCAATTTAGAGGTGGTCTATTTACTGTTTTTAGCCGGTCTCGTCTTTTCACTCCAAGGGGTCTATTTACTGTACTAAGCAGTGTTAGGAGACAGAGTGAAAAGTGATAAGGTGTCAGTCAATCAGCTCCCAACTGTCATTTTTCAAACACTGCCTGTGAGATGACAGTTGGGAGCATATTGGTTGGCACTTTTTCACCCATTGGAGCAAAAACACGTGAGTGGCTAAAAAACGTTTACTGTTGTCGTGTATTTATTTAGTTAAAGCTTAGACAGATAAAATTGTATATAAATAGCACCAACCAATCAGATCCTAACTGTCACTGTACAGGCTGTGTTTGAAAAATGACAGTTACTGTAGTACAGTAGCTAATTGGTTGGTGCTACTGTATTTACAGTTTCTCCAATTTTATCTCTCTCCAAGCTTTATGAAATCACCCCTTAAGAGTGGTGTGCAATTAATAAAAGTACTGAATGGGTGACTTACTGTACTGTATTTTCTTACCTTTTAGTTGTTACAGTATCAATAAATGTAAATACAGTATACTGTACTTTATTCACAGAACCAAGTAAAGACAGAAAACGTTGTACTGAATAAAACAAATTTTAATAAAAATCATAAATAAACAAAAATAAGGTGACCAAAAAATTAAAAAACAGATCCACCAGGTGGTGGGCCATCTGCCGATAGAGGCCTAAAAAGAACATAATTTGTTCTGTGGAGAGAAAAAAAAGGGTACAGTATTACAACACTAATATACAATATTGTACAATCTTGACACTAACGTAAATACTGTACTCTACCTCGAGTCAGGCGTGGTCCCTGCCTCCCTTGGGGTCCCTGCCTCCCTGAGGGTCCATGACTGAAGACTGTATTGGAAAAAAATATATTCACATTAACAGTGCTGTATTTACCTTTATTTGGTATGGTGCTACTGTAAATGGTTTGGCTACTGTAGCTCCTAACAAAGTACTGTACAGTACATAAACAAACAGAACAATACAATGGCTACAGTATGATACAATGCAGGAAAAGTACTATACAGTTTAAACATTGCTACACCAAAGGTGATTATACTGACTGAAGCTGGCAGACAGAGGGATACTTTTGGTGCGGTGTAGATACAGTACAGTAACCTCCCACAATTTAATGACTATTACTGTACAGTATCTGCAAAGCATGTTTGCAAATGATTGATGACCCTGCACTGAACAACTGCTTGTTCGGAGTAGGCTCATCACATACTGTACTGACAAACGACTGCATGATTACAATGTCGTAATCATGCAGTGGTTGTCATACCGGTATCGTTAAGTGGATGGGCACCTTTAGAGTGATGTCCTTTATAAAAACAAAAATAAAAACACAAAGTCTGTAAGGGGAAGAGGTTGGAGATGCGTCTTTGTAGTACAAAGACGCTGTGAAAACAAAAAAAGAGAGAGAGACAGTGCAGAAGAAGACAATGTACTGTACAGTTGTGTAGGGTACAGTACTTACACGGCCTGTGAGGCCTGCTTGTCCCATGTTGAGGCAACTGGCCGGTGGGGGGCTGTGGCCTTCCACATTCCCGCACTGTGGGGAAAAAAAAAATATTCCTGTTACACAAGTACAGAAGCAATGAGTGTGTAAGGAGAAGAGGTTGGAGATGGGTCTTTGGAGTACAGGAGGAAGAGAGAGGCACTGTAAAAAGGAGAGCACAATGTACAGTACAGTAGTGCACAGTACTTACTCAGGGCGGCAAGCCGCGCTCTGAATGAGGAAAGTCTTGGGCCAGTGGGTGCTGGTATTGGTGGTGGTAGGACTGTGGACAAAGAACAGTTTCCATCAAAACCATTTGGAAACAAATAAACTGTGTAATGGTGCGTACACACTACACGATATGCTCCCTG